>CM042407.1:2538484-2778484 GCA_023634145.1 Thymallus thymallus | reverse complement strand
TTTAAGCAGACTGTATGTGTCTATTGTTGTGACTTAGATGAAGATCAGATCAAATTGTATGACCAATTTATGCAGAAATCCAGTTAATTCTAAAGGGTTCACATACTTTCTTGCCAGTGTATATTCATTTTTTTGAGTACAGCGAAACGATAAGCAAGATACGGCACATTTGAGAATTAAATTTTATTACATCAAAATACAGCCATAGGAAAAGACAAAGCCTGTTTGTTTCAACTTGGTAAAGGTTAACATTACAGGAGGCTGCTGAGCCAGCTGTGGTCAAAATTTCTCACTCTCCTCAGTACCCTCTCCTGGGCTTTAGTGAGAGCTGGTGCCCCCAACTCCTCACCTGGGCCCCATGCTGCCAACCCCCCCAGATCCTGCCTGGCGTCGTCTCGGGGCTCGGCTTCCCCTTCAGAGTCCTCTTTCTCACTCTCCATTTCCTCTTCTACAGGTTTCTTTTCCTCTCTTAAGCGAATAGAAAACAAAAAAAACCTTGTATAAGCAAGGTGAAAGTCCTGGTCATGGGGCCAACTAAGCAACTATTCCTAACAGTCAGCATAAAATTAAATAATTTTCCATATCATTGTCAATTTATCTGCTGAATTTGCTGAACCGAGGTGTATCAGCCCGTTTGTTTTTGTACCCATATAACCTTTTGTGTTTAAGATTAGATGAGTTGACAGAACTCATTTACAACAACCTTGAGGGAATCCAAGAACGAGCGTAAACACAAAAGAATACAAATCATGGGACATTATTTTGGATCTTTTCGGTCAGCATTTGAAAAGTTCTGATGGCATATTGTTGGTTTGAATAACATTTCAAAGATTAAAATGAAGCTGATAGTGTTTTCAGCCTCGCTGCCAAGACTGGAGCTATCTCTCCGATCTCTGAGTAGGCCTTTGGCTGAGTGACCAATGTCAACACAGACATCATGCTGCAGACAACCATCCAAATAATGACTGTGCAGTATGCACATGCCTCTTTATATGTCATTATTCAGTCCACATCAACCTCTCAATGAAAGCGGACAGTTGAACGTCACAACCTTCCCCAAAGGAAGTCAATGGCAGTGTCCGAATACCCATACTTGCGTTCTAAATAGTAGGATGTTTTAAAATTTTAAGGTAAGTTTAATAGTATGCGACATAAAAAAAAAAAAAGAATCCTTTAAATGCCTGGATGTCATACTGATTTCAGATCTAGTGGAATTTGATCACAATGCAATGGAAGAGGTGGGCTGTGAGTGAAATGGAATCAAAATAATCTGTTTCTGTCTTCAGTCCTTTTTAAACAGGATAGATGGGCTATGGTCTAATACAATATAGGCTGAATGTGATAGGCTGGTTATAACCAGCCTGAGTAGGCCTATAAAACAATTCCTATTCTATTCAGAGAAATTCATCAAGTTGGAAATTATTATACGGCTGGTTAATGCAATGCATGTCTGTTGAATTGGTAAAAATCTCGGTCCCACCCCACCTACTCAGCCAATCAGGAGCCGCCGCTGCTGCGTTGCAGCTGGGGAATACCTTTCACTAAATGGTACGTGCTAAAATAGTATGCGGCTATGAGTAAATAGTATGCAGTTTAAGTCTGTAGTACACTAGTATGGGGATTCGGACACGGCCAGTGTCTGGTGGCCTGCACAACTCCAGTTCTTGAACGGGATGCGCTGGATTAAAGTCTGGCCTTTTAGTTCTGACTAAGACAAACCAGGTGGTCAAATCTCATTTGTTTGATGTGGCTTCCTCACCTTGTCTCACACCGATGTGTCAGAGCAAGACTGGTGAAAGAGTCTGCTTGGCTGTAAGGCCATAATCACTATACTGCTTTGACCTTAATTGTTTTTAGCCCAATATAGCTTAACCTATTTATAATAGTAGGGGCATAGACAGAGGGTGGCCTGAGTCGGGAGCCTCGATCACTACACCAGAACGGCACAATTTGTCATGTCTTTTTTTTGTTTTACTGTATGACAAACCATTTTCTTGTCTGGGACAAAGTAACTACTAGTTACTGGACTCACCTGGCAGAAGAGCTGGAGATGAGCAGGGAGCGGACGAACATGGAGCAGAGGAACGAGGCTGAAGGCAAGACGTGGGCTGGGGTGTATAGCAGCTGAGGGGGAGAGAGAGGAGTGAGTTGTGTGGAGGTCCTGATGCATATTATTATTGATGGAGGTCCTGATGCATATTATTATTGATGGAGGTCCTGATGCATATTATTATTATTGATGGAGGTCCTGATGCATATTATTATTATTATTATTATTAATGGAGGTCCTGATGCATATTATTATTATTATTATTGATGGAGGTCCTGATGCATATTATTAATGGATGTCCTGATGCATATTATAGTTATTGATGGAGGTCCTGATGCATATTATTATGGTTATTGATGGAGGTCCTGATGCATATTATTATGGTTATTGATGGAGGTCCTGATGCATATTATTATGGTTATTGATGGAGGTCCTGATGCATATTATTATTATTGATGGAGGTCCTGATGCATATTATTATTATTATTAATGGAGGTCCTGATGCATATTATTATTATTATTATTGATGGAGGTCCTGATGCATATTATTAATGGATGTCCTGATGCATATTATAGTTATTGATGGAGGTCCTGATGCATATTATTATGGTTATTGATGGAGGTCCTGATGCATATTATTATGGTTATTGATGGAGGTCCTGATGCATATTATTATGGTTATTGATGGAGGTCCTGATGCATATTATTATGGTTATTGATGGAGATCCTGATGCATATTATTATGGTTATTGATGGAGGTCCTGATGCATATTATTATGGTTATTGATGGAGGTCCTGATGCTTATTGCTCACTAACTTATACCGCCCTTCAAGGGCAATGATCAAGAACCTGGTCTAAAAACGTACATTTAATCTTTATTGAGCTTTCTAATACAATCTAGAAATATTTGCAGACCAATTTCTCTCAGCTAGCCTCTAGTGAACTCAGTAGTTCACTAGATGAAGTGTACAAGTACTTAGCACATGCACTGTTTATGCATTCTAACTAAACATGAACTTTGAGGGCCAACACTACAGGACGTAGAAACACTGGCTTATTTACAGGTCCGCAAATTAATGGCCAGTGACCCTTGCATGAATGCGGGCAACACATATATACACACACACACCTCCTTGATGGCAATGGATCCCTGTGGTAGCTGAATCCTTTCTGCCATGGGATTGGTCAGCGCTTCTTGCTTCTCCTGCTGCTGCTGTCTGTGTTTCCCTAGCAACAGATAAAACGGCGTCACAGCGACGCTGTCGTCCACCACGAGCTGAAAAACCCCAAAAACAAATAGAGTCAGGACTTAAATAGAGAATGCTATACATGTGTTACAGGAATAGATTACTTTGGCAATGTGTTTTGCAACTGCTTTGCAACAAAGAGGGATTGTTACCCGTTTACTGGATGCCAACAGTCTGTCCTCCTCAGTCTTGGTGCTAAAAGTCAGCAAATCCTACAATGGAGAGAGGATGTCAGACAGAAACAGAACGTGGTGGTTTGTTACCTGCCAGCGGGGTAAGAGGTAAAACCCAAGCATGTTCCGTCACCTCAGATGAACGGGTTCTTGACTTTCAACGTGATTCAGTAGTTTGGGGGAATTTATTCCTTCAAGGTTTGAATTGGAACAGAACAGTCCTTGAATCTATTAGTGGTGACAAAGGAAAGGAGACGAGGAGAGGAAGCCATGAGTCTGGAGACAGGCTGTGTATTATACACATATATATATATATATTCACCATGTTTTGGGTGAGGAAGTAGAGCCGGGATCTGTTGAGCCACTGAGCACGCTCCTCGCAGCTCTCCAGCATCTGGTCGTGCGGGGCAAAGACGGCGTGCTGCACCTTGCCTGTGCACAAGGCCCTCTGGGAGTAGAGGGGCCGCGGCTCGCTAGGCTTGAACACAAACACTGGTGGGAGGAGAGGTCATTGATGAATGAAGCCCATACAATCTATTTATGTTAAGGTGATGTTGCCATACCACAACCCAAGGACACAAAGTTTAGCTAGTTGCACACATGTAACATGGCAGGGTCTTTTAGAAGGTATTTTATCATATGTACTTTAGCGAGAGCTAGAACCAGGAAGCACTCACAGTCGGAGCAGCCAGACTGACTGCAGAAGGCAGCCATGTTCTCGGACAGTGGGTCGGCCTGGAGCAGGCTCACATCCATGGGTGTACTCCACTCTACTGAGAGAGAGAGAAATAACAGTAGAAACAGAAACATTAGGTCTATGGATTGAACAGGTGTTTTATTTTAGGTTGTGGATATGTTGCTTATAGGACAACTGTGTATAGGCACACACACGGCAGAGGGTCTCTGTCTTACGTGAGCAGGTGAGGAGGTTCCAGCAGCAGAGTTGGTTCTTGGTGCTGGTCCCCAACAGGTACTTGGAACAGCTTAACCGTCCAAAACAAAGGTCCCTGGTGGATCAAAAGAGTGTTAACTTTCAAACCCGTCACGTCTTACTATACTTTCAACGTTCCCCTGACCATACCACAACCCACTCACAGGATTAGCAGCAAGGAGCTTTTTCCACACCAGAGCTACAACAACTAATTCAGTCATCTGAAATCATTTCTGTACCGAGCACAAGCAGAGGCAAAAACAGAAAATACATAGGAGGCGGTTCTACAAGGGGCTGTGGGCAGCTGGAATAACAGCGGTTCTACAAGGGGCTGTGGGCAGCTGGAATAACAGTTCAGAGGCATAGTGCTCGACTTCCAAAGCTATTTCTGTACCAGCAAGTGTCTACATTACTCTGAGCACAAGGCAGAGCTAGCCCTATACACATTACATCCACCTTTTAGGTGGAGGAAGAAAAAAAGAAGCCATTTAAAATGGGACTGGTAAAAATCACACAGCACTGCAACAGTTAACATCTATCACGAGTTTATAGGCAGCAGCTAGGCAGCTCTGGCATGCAACTGAGTAAAACAACACTGAATACTAGTTTTCTGCACTCAAAGACCTAAGGAGGGTGGAGCTGACTTGGCAAGATATTGTAGCAGAGGCTCTCTCAATGTTGCAGAGCAAGTTCTGCCAAGTTGACATGGCTGGCCAATATCAATTGTTTTTTTTGTATGTTCCCGATCTGTTGCCATAAAGTGTACTCTTGTTTTGTGCCAGTGAGGTCAAATGACAGACTTCTCTACCACAGAGTTTTACAAAACAATGTGAATCTAAGTTCATGTCATGACTCATAGCTGCTAGTTTAAAAGGCTATCTAGTTTGTTGATAGACGGCTATATCTGCTAACATACAAGTTTAGTTAGGAAAGTTGTGGAAATGTCTGCTCGTTTGAATGGTCACGCGTGTTTGTGTATACTTGTATCCGTGTGTGAAGTTATTTGTAAGTGTGTGTGTGTGAGCTCTGACCTGATGGCCCCTGGGGGCTGGGACAGGGTGGTGAGCAGCTCCCACGAAGCGGGGCTCCAAACAGTCACCACTTCCTGGAAACCGACGGCCAATAGGGAGCAGTCGGCCGAGAAGCAGCAGCAGCCAGGCTTAAGGAGGTGGTACCCGCCCACAAAGTGACATGACCAGGAGGGACCTTCTTCTGGTAGTCAGCGGCACAGAGAGAAAGGAAAAGCCAGGGAGAATGTTAAAGCATCGATCGGATTTAGCCAAATCATGTGTCAGTGAGCAATAACTAGCAGGTCTCCAGGAACAAAATGGAAGAACATTATTATAGGCAGACTCTTGCCAAATCCTGGCCATCAGGCTCAGGGATCCAAACCAAAACGCTGTTGAAAGAATCAATTCACCCTTGGTGTCCGAGTGGTCTGCTAGCAGCCAGGCTTTGAAGTGGCCGTCGAGGCTGATGGTCACCAGCATGGTGGTCTCTGGTGAGGGGCTGAAGCACATGGCTGTAATCTGGTCCTCGTGGGGGGCTGTGACTGTAGTGTTCAGCACAAAACTACAGAGGAGGAGGAGGAAGGGTGGAGAGTGGGGGAAAGATGGAAACCACGTTTTGTGACTGTATGATTAAGTATGTGGACACCCCTCCACACAACCATGCAATCTCCATAGACAAACATTGACAGTAGAATGGCCTTACTGAAGAGCTCTGACTTTCAACGTGGCACTGTCATAGGATGCCACCTTTCCAGTTAGTCAAATTTCTGCCCTGCTAGAGCTGCCCCGGTCCACTGTAAGTGCTATTATTGTGAAGTGGAAACGTCTATGAGCAATAACGGCTCAGCCGCGAAGTGATAGACCACACAAGCTCACAGAACGGGACCAGCTAGTGCTGAAGCGCGTTAAAATAATCTGCCCTCAGTTGCAACACTCACTACAGAGTTCCAAACTGCCCCTGAAAGCAAGGTCAGCAAAATAACTTTGTCGGGAGCTTCATGAAATGGGTTTCCATGGCCGAGCAGCCGCACACATGCCTAAGATCACCATGCACAATGCCAAGCGTCAGCTGGAGTGGTATAAAGCTCGCCACCATTGGACTACGGAGCAGTGGAAATGCATTCACTGGAGTGATGAATCACGCTTCACCATCTGGCAGTCCAACGGACGAATATGGGTGTGGCAGATTCCAGGAGAATGCTACTGTAAAGTTTGGTGGAGCAGGAATAATGGTCTGGGGCTGTTTTCCATGGTTCGGGCTAGGCCCCTTAGTTCTAGAAGGGAAATCTTAACGCTACAGCATGCAATGACATTCTAGACAGTTCTGTGCTTCCAACTTTTTGGGTAAGGCCCTTTCCTGTTTCAGCATGACAATGCCCCGTGCACAAAGCGAGGTCCATACAGAAATGGTTTGTCGAGATCGGTGTGGAAGAACTTGACTGGCCTGCACAGAGCCCTGAACTCAACCCCATCGAACACCTTTGGGATGAATTGGAATGCTGACTTCGAACCAGGCCCAATATCAGTGTCCGACCTCACTAAATACTTGTGGCTGAATGGAAGAAAGTCCCTGCAGCAATGTTCCAACATCTAGTGGAAAGCCTTCCCAGAAGAGGAGGCTGATATAGAATGAGATGTTTGATGAGCAGGTGTCCACATACTTTTGGTCATGTAGTGTATCACATGGATACGGCCAAACGTGAACAGCATTAACTACGGGGCTTGTTTTTGACGAACATGAAAAATTGCACATGTTAATATGAAGACGTGTACAACATGTAACCAGGCTGGCTATAATGTGCAAACAAATAGTACCTCTGAGTTTGCTCGTCGTACGCCCACAGCTTCAAATTGATTTCCAGCTCAGAGCCTTTTTGTCTCCTCTCTTCCACCGTAGCAAGCCAGTCGCCACGGGTGTCGAATGCTGCCTTGACCACCTCAAACTGGTCCAGACCCTCTTCGTGGATGTACTCCTGCTGTACTATGTCCAACTGAAGGTATACGAGAAATAGTCAAATCATTTATCAGCTTGATTGGTCAATAAGAGTTAATTCAGTTATCAAAGAGTTAATTTTGAGTTCATGACAAACGAGTGAAGCCAGACCTCCAAGACTCCGGCTATAGAAATAGCCTGACCTTGAATATCCATTCTAGTCATTCAATGTCTAGGAGTCACATGACATCCAAGTTCAAGAACATTCCTCGATAGGTCCCTGGGCCAAGTTTACAAGGACAGCGTATGGTGTTCATCACTGACAGCTCAAGGCGATAAAAGACGTGCTTACATTGTAGAGCAGCTTGTCATGATGGAGAGAGTAGAACTGCAAGTGGCCTGGTTTCCCGTTGAGCACCAAGGCTTTACTACGCGGGTCAATCATCAGGTCTGTCCACACACCCTCGCCCTTGACCAGCCCCTGGATGACGGCTGACACTTTAACACAGCTCTGGATGATAGTGATTTCTTGAGAGAAAAATAAAAGATTATTCAAGTCTACAGATTGAACTCTGACAACATCCAAAAGCCCAATAATTTGGGATCAAATTATTGGATCCCGTGATAAAGATGAGAAAAAAAAAAAGACAAAAAGACAAATACTGAGCTATAATGTATGCAAAAAAAAAGTATTGGGAAATTATACTAATACAATTGCTTAGAGAAAGAGATTTTGTTTGACGAGTACTCCGGCACCCTCCCCTGGCGAGGACAACGACACAGCCTTTTTCTAAAATGTTTTATGAGATTGGAGAACACATTGGGAGGGATCTTAGAACATTCCTCCATACAGAATCTTTCCAGATCCTTGATATCCTTAGTCTGCTCTTATGGACGTGCCCTCGTAAATTCAAACCACAAGTTTTCAATGAGGTTCAAGTCCGGAGACCGAAGATTTTGTGGTCAATTAACCATATATTTGTAGACTTTGGATGTGCTCGTGGTTATGGTCTCGCTGGAAGATCCACTTGTGGCCAAGTTTCCTGGCAGAGGCAACCAGGTTTTGGGCTAAAATATCTGGGTACTCATTTGAAACCAGGAAATCCCACAGTGAAAAAGCAGGAATTCAGTTATTTAATTAATCTGCTTGGTCTGCCCTCATATTTAATTGTTTCACCATTTTCTTTTTAGGACAACCAGGACTACAAGGAGAACACACACAGTTGTATTCATCAGTTCTATTGACAAATAAGGTCTGTCAAGCAAAAACTTAATGTTTTCTCAGTGGGAAATTAATATCCAACTAGTCAGTGACAACTATGTGAGCTTATTACAATATTATATTACTATGTCCGGGGATTTCCTATGATCTATGTAGAAGAACCCCTAACCTTCTAACGACCCGTCAGAGCAAAACAGATTACACGTGTGTGTATCAACTGTTCGGACGTTAGACGTTTTTGTTAAAGGAACAGTTTTCTGGGACCCGCTCAATCTCACAATCATCTGATCATAGCACTGGTTCCAATCCAAGTGCCAATGCTCCAGGCGTTTACTATTTGTTCTTCAATCTCATAAAACATTTCAGAAAAAGGCTCAGTGTCGTTACCCTTGCAAGGAGAATATTGAAAAACTGGAGATCCAATTTTGACCCCTATCTTTGAGATGGATTTATTACTTTTTAAACAAAATCTCTTTCTTTGAGCAATTGTATTAGTATAAAATAATATAGCTCAGTATTTGTATTTATTTTCTTTCTTGCTCATCTGGTGATGTCAACGCCAGCCATTGCTAAGATAAAATATGATACTGTACTTGGGAATCTACTGTCCCTTTCAAGTGTGAGACTGAGGACAATGTACAGTTTTAAGCATCTTTCCTTAAAGTAATCACTGAATAGCAATGAAACCTGCTACATAGCAGTGACCATTCCAGTCAATGTCAGATCGGTGATTACCTCAAGGGAGGGAGAAAATAACCGTGAAATTATTGTAACAGGGTGTAACAGTCCTTACTGTTGTCAGAGTGGGAGGTGCAGAACAATGAACCATCAGGTGACACGGCAATGTGTGTGATTGCTGAGCCCAGGCGTGGCAGAAAGTCCTTCTGGTTCTCCTGTGTGTAGCGCCACTGGACCAGCACCGATTCTATCCCTCCGCTTAGCAGGTTGGTGCCTATAGAAAAAAGAAGCAGAGACAAGGACCGTCATGTCACTGGTCTGAATGCTTCCATCACGAACCAGGAAAACAAGAGCGTTTTTGAAAATCTGCATTTTCAAAAACGCAGAGAGCTTTAAACCATTTCGTCTGCGTTTTATATTGAAAGTCAGTGTTTATTTGCTTCAGTAGATCAGGACCGTGCAACTAGTTTTTCTTCACCTTACAGGAACACATTCAGCAAAAGAACACTTTGTTTTCATCAGATGACAGAAGTGCAACATTATTTGGCCACGTAAGTAAATTAGCTTAGAATGAAAAAGCTAAGTATTTTTTGCAAAAATGATGCATAGCAATCAGATTTCTCATGTTGATCATAGAAAGAATGTTGCCAGCTAAATTTCCTAATGTTTTGATAGAAGTTCATTCAGATCATTCTTTATATAGGAAGGACTGAGAAGCTCAATTCTGGTGACTTTTATAAAAAGTCCAAAATTTATGTAAATCAAATTATATTGACAATCTAAAATATAAAATGCCCACCTCCAGAAATGAGCCCAATAACATATTGGTCAAAATGTTTAAATCATTTGTACATACTGGACCATCCATATAGCAATAAGAATTATCACCTGTAGGCCAACCGATGCAGCATAGTGATTATAACATTTACATAGGCTGAAGCATGGAGTCTGTCCATCTGCATTTACCCAACATCCTTATTATTATTATTATTAATCATAATTCATATTTTATAAATAACTTCACTTAGATTTTTGGGGTTTCTATTAGAAAGTACGTCATGGCGCGTTAAGATGCCCTTTGACCCCCTTTGAGCTGCTGCTCCAAAACTTGCAGTTTTAACTGCATTTGTAAAACAATGTGACTCGTGTCATAGAAGACTGGTAGAAACGGCTGGTTATAGGTTACCTTCAAACGGCTGGTTATAGGTTACCTTCAAACGGCTGGTTATAGGTTACCTTCAAACGGCTGGTTATAGGTTACCTTCAAACGGCTGGTTATAGGTTACCTTCAAACGGCTGGTTATAGGTTACCTTCAGGGGAAATAGGTTACCTTCAGGGGTGAAGTGCAGTGCGTTGACGGCCCCGTGGTGCCAGTGCAGGGTGGAGTATGTGTACTCCTTCTTCTGGTTGAAGTTCCTCCTATGAAGACAGAGAAAGAAGATTGATTTTGAGTGATGCCAATCCAGTATTTGGTCTTAAGTGATGCCATTGCATCAATGTTCTTCCGGGCATCACTCACCACAGGCGAATCTTGCCGTCCTCGTGACCTGTGGCGATACAGTCCTCTTTAGGGTGGCACGAGACACAGGTGAAGGCATTCTTGGCCCCTTTCTTAATCTCTGACTTCAGGAAAAACCTGTGTGGCACAGAAACAGACAATACAGTTGATTGAGTGCTATGACGAGTGATGAGCCATGTTATTTGGGCTATGTCAAATCTACTATAAAAAGGAAAGAGGGGATACTAGTCAGTTGTACAACTGAATGCATTCAACTGAAATGTGTCTTCAGCATTAAACAGAGTCAGAGAGGTGTGGTGGGCTGCTTTATTCGACATCAAAGTCTTCGACGGGGAACAGTGGGTTAACTGCCTTCAGGGGCAGAATGACAGATTTCTACCTTGTCAGCTCGGGGATTCGATCCATCAACCTTTCGGTTACTGACCCAGCGCTCCAGCCCTCCAGGCCACCTGCCGCCCGCAAAATACTATAACGTACTGAATCCTGTTTCCAGATGAGTGGGTTTCTCCCCCACTCCTAACCACAGTAAGCAGAAAGGCCACTCATCCAACAGATAACAAGACTGCCATTCAGCGTGTTTGGACATGAACTGAACAAACACTAGCCAGAGAGGCAAAACCACTCATTAACATTCATGCTTAGCGTCCTTGAAGGGGACAGCCTCCTGTCAGGGCAGAATGTTGTTTTTACCTGTAGGACTTCTGCTTCTTGAAGAAAAACACCTCGAGCTGTAAACCTTTGGCGGCAGCGATGTATTCCCCCTGTTAAGATTGGAGGAATAAACAAGCTTTTCGTGAAGAGCTAGCGTCCATATTGGAGGTGGTAATAAAAATCTCATGCCTTCCATTTAACAATACAACAGGCAAACTATTTTTTTATTTAACCTTTATTTAACTAGGCAAGTCAGTTAAGAACAAATTCTTATTTACAATGACGGCCTAGGAACAGTGGGTTAACTGCCTTGTTCAGGGGCAGATTATTACCTTGTCAGCTCGGGGATTCGATCCAGCAACCTGTCAGTTACGGGCCCAACGCCCTAACCCCTAGGCTACCTGCCGCCCCAAAACAATGACAGGTGACCTAAGAGCAAGTCGTTTGCTGCCAGAGACTTGTTTGCTACCTAAGTCCCTGGTAGGCCTACTACACGTACCTCTCTGCCAAAGGAGGCAGACCCAGGGTAGGGGCTGACATCATAGAGCACTGCCGAGAGCTCTCGGGCTTCCACTTCCTGGTCCCCACTTTGGGGCAGATGAACAGCCACCAGCTGGAACAGCTCTGAAGACAGACACCACATCCAGGTCAGAGTGCACCCTCCTCAACACGCTGTACTATTACGGTGACCAATTACAAAATAAAATCACCTGTGACTTGAAAGAAGACTTTTACTCTGACTGCAAAAAGGCCCTGTATAGGCAATTGTTGAGCAACACCTGTTTTGTACTTACCAGAGCTTTTGTCATTTGCCATTGGGACGACGACAAACACAACTCCTCCATGTTTTTCAGAGACGTATATGGAGTAGATGGGGTAGCCAATAATGAAGGTCTGAAAAACATTATAGTAAAAGTGATTTATGAATACATGAAGCAAAAAGCAGCGAAAGCAAATGACTTTGGCTAAGAGGGCGGGTGTACCTTGATGAGGATGCCATCTGTGAAGTCCCACAATCGGACAGTGCCATCTACTGAGCAAGAGTACACCTGCATGAGAGTGCAACAACGCCACAGGTCTACAGTCAAAACGTTGCAATGAACAAACATTCCTCATAATCACCAAACCATAGGAGCAACAAACTATTCTTTAGACAAACATGACTTTATGTATCTACTGTATTTTTAGCTACCAGATATGTGAGAAATATGTTTCCATACTGCCGTTACTGGAAAGCCATAGACAAGACGCCGCCATAGACGTTCAACTAACCTATTCTTGGAGATACTTTCTTTGTTCTTGAAAAAGGGATCTTCGAAATGTGTGTGTCAGTTGCAGGTTGTTCTACAAAAACCTTAAACTCAAAAATATACGTTATGCACCAAGTGAGGCGTTCCCTCACCATTTAAGCTTCCAGATATCTTGCCTTTCCAAAAATCTTTGCAGGAACTAGTCGTTTCTATGTGGAGAAGTAGATGAAAGCGTGTCACACTGTGCGACCAAAACAAAGTTCTATACACATGCAAGAGGCATTTCTCACTCGGTACAAAACAAGGATTTAATATCTTTGCGTTTGCCGGTTTTTGTAGAACCACCTGCAACTGGACACAGACATTTCTAAGATACTTACTTCGTTCTCGAGTCTGTGAAAAAAGTATCTTCAAGAACGGGTTAGTTAAAGTCTATGGTGGCGTTTTGTATAGGGCTTTCCTGTAACACCCAGTATGGAAAGTTATCACATCTGGCAGCTACTGTATTTACAAACCTGCAGGTGGTTTGAAGGGTTGCGGACAATGCCTGACACCAGGTCTGTGTGTCCCTGCAAATCATGGATGCATTCCTCTGAGCTGGAACTGTACACTTTCACCGACTCCCCTGAGGCACACAAAAGGAACCTGCCGAAAACAACCGAAAATAAATCAGTTTTCAGACTACAGTTATTCATGATTTAATGTAGATAGACTGTTTATTATGACTTGCGAAATACCAAAACACAGGTTTAGCTAGCTAGCTTATGTTACCGGTTAGGTGGTTTTGGTTCGGGTGTTTTTACATACAGTAGAATTGCTTTCAATTGTATTGGGTTGCACCAAAACAGTCAGAAGTTAATATTCTGGGTTTTCAGAAGTTAAATACAATTCCACTTCAACGTACTGTGCCGGTGGGACGGTTGGTCATTATGACGGGAGGGAATTTGATGCAAAATATCTAAAAGATCATATGACCTTCCAAACGTGGGCCTGTTTAGACCCACTTCCCCGGTGCTGACCTCATGTCAAAAATGTAAAAACATATATAGACAAAAATGAATAATTGTGGGGGACTTATTTTGACACGAGGTAAGCAGAGTGGAAGTGGGTCCATTAAGTGTTTTCAAACTTGGCCCCTTTCAAAACTATTTTTGTGAACTCAGTGTGGTTCGCTTAATTATGTTATGCAGTGTGAACACTCAAAGGGAACCCAGACCCCTCAAAAGAGCCCCAAAGTGAACTGATACCATCATGAGGTGGTCTAAGTTCGGTTTGCTTGAAGTCTGTGGTCCGGTTCCCTTTTTTACAGCAATGTGAACACAAAGCTCTCCATGTTCGCTTGTAATCATTCCCACATCACACATTAGACTACTGCAGCACCGTTTCCCTGCCATAACACCTCACACCAGACTACTGCAGCACCGTTTCCCTGCCATAACACCTCACACCAGACTACTGCAACACCGTTTCCCTGCCATAACACCTCACATTCGTGCCACAAGAGAGAAGATGATGTTCAGGTTATCGGGAAAAAACATGTAGAGTTTTTAAGACATTGATTAGCGATTGTCAAGGATGCACAGACATACCAAAATATGTATTGAGTTTTGTATCAACACAATGTTCAGATTATTTGCAATATGAGCTTCGTCAGCCATTTATTCGATTGTGGGATTTGAATAGTGTAAGGAGACAACATATTTGGTGAATGAATGCTAGCTCTTAAAGGGGCAGTAGCCTACTATGGTGTGCAATTTTCATTTACAGCAAGCAAGCCCAGGAACTCCACATCCGGCTTCTTCAGCTGCGGGATCGTCTGAGACCCGCCATCCGGACAGCTGATGAAACTGTAGGTTTGCACAACCGTCAGAAACCGTCTCAGGGAAGCTCCTCTGCGTGCTCGCCATCTTCACCAGGGTCTTCACCTGACTGCAGTTCAGAGTTGTAACTGACTTCAGTGGACAAATGCTCACCTTCGATGGCCACTGACATGGAGAAGTGTGCTCTTCACAGATGAATCACAGTTCTTCAATGGCCTGCATACTCAGACATGTTCCCCATTGAGCACAACTGGGATGCTCTGGATCCACATGTACGACAGGGTGTTCCAGTTCCCGCCAATATCGAGCAACTTTGCACCGCCATTGAAGATGAATGGGACAACATTCCACAAGGCCACAATCAACAGCCTGATTAACTCCATGCGAAGATGATGTGTCACGCTGCATGAGGCAAATGGTGGTCACACCAGATACTGACTGGTTCTGATCCACGCCTCTACCTTAAAGGTATCTGTGACGAACAGATCTGTATTCCCAGTCATGTAAAATCGATAGATTGGGGCCTAAAGAATTTATTTCAATTGATTTCCTTATGAACCGTAACTCAGTAAAATCTTCACAATTGTTAAATGTTGTGTTTATATTTTTGTTCTGTGCAGTGGTGTAAAGTACTTACAACAAAAAGTATCTGTACTTTACTATTTACTTCACTCCTAAAGAAAATAATGTACTTTTTTTCCCGGACACCCAAAAGTATTAGTTACATTTTGAATGCTTAACAGGACAGGAAAATGGTCCAATTCATGCACTTATCAAGAGAACATCCCATGTCATCTAATGCCTCTGATCTGGCGACTCATAAAACACATGCTTCATTTGTAAATGATGTCTGAGTGTTGGGAGTGTGACCCTGGCTATCCATACATTTAAAAACCCAGAAAATGGTGCCGTCTGGTTTGCTTAATATATTAAATTATTTACACTAATATTTTACTGAGTGACTCACTTTTTACTTGAGTAAAAGTAAAGATACCTTAATATAAAATGACTTAAGTTTGACAAATTGGGTACTTTATCCACCACTGGTTGTGTGGAAACCATTTAGCAGAC
Source organism: Thymallus thymallus (assembly GCA_023634145.1). NCBI lineage: Eukaryota > Metazoa > Chordata > Actinopteri > Salmoniformes > Salmonidae > Thymallus > Thymallus thymallus. The sequence continues at coordinate 2,762,927 of CM042407.1, read as the reverse complement.
GCTTTCACACAAAGCGACTTAACTACGACCATGCCTTCTGTTCCTAGATACTGAATATTAGAGAAACTCAATGTGCCTTTGATGAGTGGAAACGTTATTTTGGAGAAAGATGTGTTTGACCAAGGACGCCAGGCTATGTACAGAAGCAACAAACCGCCTGCATAATGCGGGACGAAGCAACTCCCGAGAATCGAACCCACGGTCCCGGCGTTGCAAGCGCCACACCGCTACCAACTGGGCTACAGGAGCGCGGACAGCGGCGTTTCTCTCAGGATGACAATACTTGTGTTGCAGCTGTGCAGTAAGACGTTAGGAAGATATCTAGAGGCAGGGTTACAGTCTTCGTCCATACCATACTTATGACACAGTTAGTTCGGCTTTAGTTCATGTCTGTGCACACACGTACCTGGACTCGTATGTAATAACCGGCTGTCTGAAGTTGATTTTGCTGCCACCACGGTGGACCACGCGGACTTCTGCGTGCGCCACCATCTTTCCGAATATCAACTATGAACCTTCACCTCTGACCCGACAACACATGGCATGCTTCGGCCCTTGTTTATTCCGAACTGTTGCGTAGGCTTCTTCTTCTTTGGGGCTTCTTGGCGGATCGCACCTATCATTTGCATCTACCGCCACCTACTGTTTAGGAGTGTGGTCATTCATGGCAACTTTCACTTATATTCTTATTGTCCGACCAGTCTCCTTACTAAAATATATAATTTCCCTATCTACCTCACTGCTTCCACCTCCCCTTCCCAAAATACAATCTAACCCCCCATTTCCGTCCCACTCTCCTTACTCCTCCAAACAATCTTTCTCTCTGTGTATCATTGGTTTCTCAAGTGACTGCCTTGCCTGGTTCTCCAACTACTTCTCAGACAGAGTTCAGTGTGTCAAATCGGAGGGCCTATTGTCCAGTCCTCTGGCAGTCTCTATGGAGGTGCCACAGGGTTCAATTCTTGGGCCAACCCTTTTCTCTATATACATCAACGATGTCGCTCTCGCTGCTGGTGACTCTCTGATCCATCTCTACGCAGACGACACCATTCTGTATACATCTGGCCCCTCTTTGGACACTGTGCTAACTAACCTTCAAGCAAGCTTCAATGCCATACAACACTCCTTCTGTGGCCTCCAACTGCTCTTAAATGCTAGTAAAGACTATCATCACTACTCTCGACGGGTCCGACTTAGAATACGTTGACTCCTACAAATACCTAGGCGTCTGGTTAAACTGTAAACTCAACCTCCAGACTCACATTAACCATCTCCAATCCAAAATTAAATCTAGAATCGGTTTCCTATTTCGCAACAAAGCCTCCTTCACTCATGCTGCCAAACATGCCCTTGTAAAACTGACTATCCTACCGATCCTTGACTTCGGCGATGTCATTTACAAAATAGCCTCCAACACTCTGCTCAGCAAATTGGATGTAATCTATCACAGTGCCATCCGTTTTGTTACCAAAGCCCCATATACTACCCACCACTGCGACCTGTATGCTCTCGTTGCCTGGCCTTCATTACATACTCATTACATGCTCCAGGTCATCTATAAGTCTTTATTAGGTAAATCCCCGCCCTATCTCAGCTCGCTGGTCACCATAGCAACACCCACCCGTAGCATGCACTCAAGCAGGTATATCTCACTAGTCACCCCCAAAGCCAACACCTCCTTTGGCCGCCATTCCTTCCAGTTCTCTGCTGCCAATGACTGGAACGAATTGCAAAAATCATTGAAGCTAGAGGTTCCTATCTCCCTCAATAACTTTAAGCATCAGCTGTCAAAGCTGCTTATCGATCACTGCACCTGTGTATAGCCCATCTGTAAATAGACCACCCTACTACCTCATCCCCATATTTATTTTCGCTAATTTTGCACTCCAGTATCTCTATTTGCACATCATAATTTGCACATCCATCATTCCAGTGTTAATGCTAATCTGTAATTTATATCACTACTATGGTCTATTTATTGTCCTACCTCCTAACCTTACTACATTTTGCACTACATTTGCACTCTGTATATAGATTTTCTTGTTTGTTTACTGTGTAACTCTGTGTTGTTTTTGTTGCACTGCTTTGCTTTGTCTTGGCCAGGTCGCAGTTGCAAATGAGAACTTGTTCTCAACTGACCTACCTGGTTAAATAAAGGTTAAATAAAAAAAATTAAAAATTAAAATAACTGACAGTATAACAACACATGTTCCACTGTCTCACCTACCAAACATGCATCACACATCCCATTTTCATGTTTTCCTATTCATTTCAATGTTGAAGTTAGTCCTGTTTGTCCAAACCTTAATCTTCCCAGAACCACTTCATTTCTTCTATCTCCAGCACAGCCGTGATTCACCACTTGTTGTATATTCTTCCTAATACTATAGTAAAATCTACCCTTACTACTCACTTCCCACATCCTTTGCCATTTATCTAGGCCTTTTTTCCTAATCAATGTTTTAACTTCCCCTCTACTTAACTTCACCTCCACATCCACTCTATTTCTCCTCAGTGCTTCTTTTGCTATTAAATCTGCCTTTTCATGTCCCTGTAAACCCACATGTGCTGGAACCCAACAGAACTGGACCACCACCCCGCTTCTCTGTATTCCCATCACCATTGTCATTATCTCTACCCACAAATCTTCCCTTCCTGACTTTCTGGATCTTAAACTACTTAACACAGCTGCTGAATCTGAATATATAAATACCCTACATGGTTTAATCTCTTCTACCCACTGCAATGCCAATATGATAGCAATAATTTCTGTTGAATATACTGATAAATCCTTAGTTAATTTTTTACACATTTGAATTTTGAATTCCGGAATAACAATTCCTGCCCCTGTTTGTCCAGTGTTTGGATCCTTTGACCCGTCTGTGTTTACATCTACATATGAGTAGAATGGGTTTTTAATGTATTGATCCACTCTTTCGCCCACATTGTCTTCACACCAATCTTTCTTTTTTTCCAGCAATGTTAAATCCACATATGGTTGATTAAATAACCATGTTGGAATCGTACTCCATACAACACTCGGTCCAATCTCGAGATCTGTTAGTTCATATGTAACCGCTTTGCTTTCTATTCCTGCTCCACATCCCTTGCGTTTACACCTGCTATATTCCCAGCATCCTTTTAATACACCCTGACCAGGGTGATCAGTCCCACTGCCCTTTAGTGGAACCCAATATACAAGCCCTAGGTTATCTCTTCTAAGTGACAATGGTATTTCCCCCAGATCTGTTTGTAATGCCTCCACCGGTGTTGTTTTAAATGCTCCAGTACATAATCTAAGTGCCCTTGACTGTATTGGATCTAATTTCGACAGTGTTGTTTTAAAAACTATGAACCTTCACCTCTGACCCGACAACACATGTACCCCCTCGCAAAAACTATGAACCTTCACCTCTGACCCGACAACACATGGCATGCTTCTGCCCTTGTTTATTCCTAACTGTTGCGATCTTCTTAAATTACTGCATTTGATTTGGCTGCCATTTATTATGGATTGCTCACCATTTTAATAACTTATTATGGCTTGTTTTCGGCTGTTGTTTACTTATGTATTTGTTGTATCATCACATTATTGTACAAAAACAAAAAGTAGCTAATACACCAGTATTTATTGTTTCAGCGGTCTTTTTATTAGTATGGGAATCCAGTATTGCGTCGCTGATCGCATTGATTGACAGATCGTTTTATTACGTAAAAGTTGACGCACATTGTGACGTTGGCTGAGTTACCCGTATACATTGCAGTAGTTTATCTCTTTGGTAATCATTTGGTCAAGTTGCTCACGATGGGAACATGCGCTCCAGCCATAGAGTTTAACCATGGATAATAATAGTAAGGTAGGCCTATGAATTGCTAAAAGAGAAGCCCTATGTAGTGGAGACTGCCGCAGGAACCACGGGACATGCCGCTAGGGGTGTAGTGGCAGCTGGGTGGCGGTATGGGCTAATTAATGTAGGGATGGGGTGCCGCTAATATTATAATTTATCATGATAAATATTGTAAATAACAAATCTTGATATCAGGCAATAGGAGCTATATGTATTTATAACGAAAACCTGTACTGTATTATGACTGCATTATATATAACTCAATATAAACTCGGTAGTTTTATGGTGAAAATGATCTTCCCCAAACCAGTTAGACTCTACACCCGCTATAAAGCGGATTAACGTGCTTAATTTTAAGAAGTGATTTGTCCACTTTAGTTGTGATACAAACCTTATCAACAAATATAGGCCTATGGGCTAGGATACATGAGGTGTGGGACTATGATCTGAAAAAGTCACAAAAAAATGCATCTGCTCTGTTTCTTGCCTTATTATACAACTGTCTCTAAACAGGGTAGGGAATAAATTCATGTCATCTATGAACTTAAATAGAGAATGGAGGAAGGCCATCACTCATGGGCTCTCATGAAGTGTTTGATCAGACTTTCAATTACATTTGGGGGCTCCCAAGTGGAGCAGCGGTCTAAGGCACTGCATCTCAGTGCTAGAGGCGCAACCAGCCGTGATTGGGAGTCCCATAGGGCATTGATGTCAGAGTGATTAGAGGGACAATAGAGTGCTGAGTACCAGGCAGTTGGCAAGTTTGGTAGACTACTAATGACCATCAGCAGCATCAGAGCTTGGAGAAGACTAATTACCGTGACTAAACTGTCACAGGGAATTTTACTGCGGTCACAACTTGTGACAGCGGGTGTGGCGGTAATACGGTCACCGTAACAGCCCTACCCATGCCAAACCTTTTCAACCTCCTGAGGGGTAAGAGGCGCAGTCACGCCTTCTTCACGACTTGAATCTCTCGACCCGCTCCACTGCAGCCCTGTCGATGTGGATGGGGGTGTGCTCGCCCCCCCCCTTTCCTGTAGTCCACCATCAGCTCCTTGGTCTTACTGACGTTGGGGAGAGGTTGTTGGTTCCGGCACCACACTGCCAGGTCACTGACCTCCTCCTGGTAGGCTGTCTCATAGTTGTCGGTGATCAGGCTTACCACCGCTGTGTTGTCAGCAAACTTAATGATGGTGTTGGAGTTGTGCACGGCCATGCAGTCGTGGGTAAACAGGGAGTACAGGAGGGGCCTGAGCAAGCACCCCAGTGGGGCCCTGTGTTGAGGGTCAGCGTGGCGGAGGTGATGTTGCCTACCCCTTCCCCCCCTTGCAGAGGGAGGTGTTCAGTCCCAGGGCCCTAAGCTTGGTGACGAGCTTGGAGGGGACAATGGTGTTGAACACTGAGCTGTAGTCATTGAACAGCATTCTCATATAGGTATTCCTCTTATCTAGGTATACAGCTTGGAGTGGGTCTATATTACGGGTATGACGCAAAAATACTTGTACTGTTCATATCATAGCTAAGTTCTGTATCCAGGCACTCTGCTACACGTGGTATTTGGCCATTTATAAATCGGGCAGTTTGGGTGCTTATTGGCTGAAACATAATTTCGACAATATACCACAGCATGCAAAAATACTTGATTACTGTTCTATTTATGTTGGTAACCAGTTTTTAATAGCAATAAGGCTCCTCAGTGTTTGTGGTATATGGCTAATATACTGTGACTAAGGGCTGTATACAAGCAGTCTTGCCTAAGAACAGCTCTTAGCCGTAGAATATTGGCCATTATAAACTACGTGGTTCGAGCCCTGAATGCTGATTGGCTGAAAGCTGTGGTATATCAGGGTGTATACCACGTGTATGACAAAACACTTATTTTTACTCTTCGAATTACGTTGGTAACCAGTTTATAATAACTGTGTTGTGTCGTGCATAAGAACAGCCCTTAGCCATGGTATATTAGCCATATACCACACTCCCTCGGGCCTTATTGCTTAAATATACCACACCCCCTCGGGCCTTATTGCTTCATTATAGTGTGTTTATAATGCGTTATGGACTTCATAGAAGGTGTGACTGATTTATATTATTGTTATTGCAAAAGTGAGGCCTATTAGTTTATCCAGTTTAATCTTTCTAGCTGTTGTGAGAGAACATGTGAAGATTTGATGTTTGCATAAATCTCACAACTTTATCTTAAATTGCAGAATGATAAGGATAAGTGATCAGATTCAAAGTAAAAGTAGTTGTCATAGTTATCATTAGCAGCAGGCTAAATGTAGGCTTGGTGTCTGTAGAGGGGCGTGAAATGAAACAACGTCGTAGTGTTTGTTTCTTTCGTGCCACACGTTATCGGTGAGCATTCAAAGAACGGCCTAATTTGTTCCTATCAGAGTTTAAACAAAGATGATCCAAAAGATCATCAAAGTTTTGAAGATCCAGTCCAGAAAATGAAGAATCATATCCTGGGTGTAAACTATCCAGAAGACGGTGAAGTGAAGGATCCCCTGCCTCAGACCGAGCAGGAGGCTTTGACGAGGAGAAAAGTCAAGGTGAGAGAATCTGGGTTCTTTCCTGTCCACACTCTAAACCTGCCCAATATGTCATACAACATGTTGTTGTGAGGATGGAGGGTAAATTGTCCTTACAATAGACTTTCATCTCTTAATATTCAATCACCAATCGTTTACCCTCAAACGGCTGTATAGCATTGACTACATAGAGTATGCCATTGACTGTATTGTCTTTTTAGACCAAGAGGAGAACCAGTGCCAACAGGTCCACAGTTGACCAGAGCACTGATTCTGATACAGTTGAGATAGATTTTGTTGGTCATCATACCGATGAAGATGAGGAAGAGGTGAATAAGGGTCCCCTGCCTCAGATGGAGCAGGAGGCTGTGAAGAGAAATAAAGTCAAGGTGAGGGAATCGATTGAGCAGAGTCTATACCCTGCCCATACAATACACTTTTATCTTCAATCTAGAGCTGACCCCATTTCTTCATGGTGCACACGGACACCTGTCTGATTCGCGCCTGTCTGAAATTGTATATGGCTATATTATGTAAAAATAATGGTGCAACACTAATACATCTAATATTAATTGATAACAAATGCACTTTCTCCCACCTTGGATACGGTCACTGTCCGTGGTTCTGAAACATAATCATCAGTGCATTATAGAATTGGCTCCTTTCCCCGTGTTGCTATGTGCATAATAGCAAAGTTAACCAGCATATTGGGATTGAGAACAATGCGGCGGAGGCAGCAGCGGCAGAGACGAGGAAACCGCCTTTGCCTTAATTGTCTAAGAAAATTGAGGAGAGAGGAAAACCCAACTTAATTAGGTCTATAATCAATCGCCTAATTGTTAAATATACCTGCCTTTACAAATCATATATATCATATACAGTGGGGAGAACAAGTATTTGATACACTGCCGATTTTGCAGGTTTTCCCACTTACAAAGCATGTAGAAGTCTGTAATTTTTATCATAGGTACTCTTCAACTGTGAGTTACAGAATCTAAAACAAAAATCCAGAAAATCACATTGTATGTTTTTTAAGTAATTAATTTGCATTTTATTGCATGACATAAGTATTTGATACATCAGAAAAGCAGAACTTAAAATTTGGTACAGAAACCTTTGTTTGCAATTACAGAGATCATACGTTTCCTGTAGTTCTTGACCAGGTTTGCACACACTGCAGCAGGGATTTTGGCCGACTCCTCCATACAGACCTTCTTAAGATCCTTCAGGTTTCAGGGCTGTGGCTGGGCAATACGGACTTTCAGCTCCCTCCAAAGATTTTCTATTGGGTTCAGGTCTGGAGACTGGCTAGGCCACTCCAGGACCTTGAGATGCTTCTTACGGAGCCACTCCTTAGTTGCCCTGGCTGTGTGTTTCGGGTCGTTGTCATGCTGGAAGACCCAGCCACGACCCATCTTCAATGCTCTTACTGAGGAAAGGAGGTTGTTGGCCAAGATATCGCGATACATGGCCCCATCCATCCTCCCCTCAATACGGTGCAGTCGTCCTGTACCCTTTGCAGAAAAGCATCCCCAAAGAATGATGTTTCCACCTCCATGCTTCACGGTTGAGATGGTGTTCTTGGGGTTGTACTCATCCTTCTTCTTCCTCCAAACACAGCGAGTGGAGTTTAGACCAAAAAGCTCTATTTTTGTCTCATCAGACCACATGACCTTCTCCCATTCCTCCTCTGGATCATCCAGATGGTCATTGGCAAACTTCAGACGGGCCTGGACATGCGCTGGCTTGAGCAGGGGGACATTGCGTGCGCTGCAGGATTTTAATCCATGACGGCGTAGTGTGTTACTAATGGTTTTCTTTGAGACTGTGGTCCCAGCTCTCTTCAGGTCATCGACCAGGTCCTGCCGTGTAGTTCTGGGCTGATCCCTCACCTTCCTCATGATCATTGATGCCCCACGAGGTGAGATCTTGCATGGTGCCCCAGACCGAGGGAGATTGACTGTCATCTTGAACTTCTTCCATTTTCTAATAATTGCGCCAACAGTTGTTGCCTTCTCACCAAGCTGCTTGCCAATTGTCCTGTAGCCCATCCCAGCCTTGTTCAGGTCTACAATTTTATCCCTGATGTCCTTACACAGCTCTCTGGTCTTGGCCATTGTGGAGAGGTTGGAGTCTGTTTGATTGAGTGTGTGGACAGGTGTCTTTTATACAGGTAACGAGTTCAAACAGGTGCAGTTAATACAGGTAATGAGTGGAGAACAGGAGGGCTTCTTAAAGAAAAACTAACAGGTCTGTGAGAGACGGAATTCTTACTGGTTGGTAGGTGATCAAATACTTATGTCATGCAATAAAATGCAATTTAATTACTTAAAAATCATACAATGTGATTTTCTGGATTTTTGTTTTAGATTCCGTCACTCACAGTTGAAGAGTACCTATGATAAAAATTACAGACTTCTACATGCTTTGTAAGTGGGAAAACCTGCAAAATCTGCAGTGTATCAAATACTTGTTCTCCCCACTGTATATATACAGTACTAGTCAAAAGTTGACACACCTACTAATTCCAGGGTTTGTCTTTATTTTTACTATTTTCTACATTGTAGAATAATAGTGAAGACATCAAAACTATGAAATAACACATATGGAATCGTAGTAACAAATCAAAATATATTTGAGATTTGAGATTCTTAAAAGTAGCCACCCTTTGCCTTGATGACAGCTTTGCAGACTCTTGGCATTCTCTCAACCAGCTTCTTGTCTTGAGGTAGTCACCTGGAATGCATTACAATTAACAGGTGTGCCTTGTTAAAAGTTAATTTGTGGTATTTCTTTCCTTCCTAATGCGTTTGAGCCAATCAGGTGTGTTGTGACAAGGTATGGGTGGTATACAGAAGATAGCCCTATTTGGTAACAGACCAAGTCCATATTATGGCAAGAACAGCTCAAATAAGCAAAGAGAAACGACAGTCCATCATTACTTTAAGTCATGAATGTCAGTCAATCTGGAACATTTCAAGAACTTTGAAAGTTTCTTAAAGTGCAGTCGCAAAAACCATCAAGCGCTATGATGAAACTGGTTCTCATGAGGACCGCCACAGGAAAGGAAGACCCAGAGTTACCTCTGCTGCAGAGGATAAGTTCATTAGAGTTACCAGCCTCAGAAATTGAAGCCCAAATAAATGCTTCACAGAGTTCAAGTAACAGACATATCTCAACATCAACTGTTCAGAGGAGACTGTGTGAATCAGGCCTTCATGGTCGAATTGCTGCAAAGAAACCACTACTAAAGGACACCAATAAGAAGAAAAGACTTGATTGGTCCAAGAAACACGAGCAATGGACATTAGACCGGTGGAACTCTGTCCTTTGGTCTGATGAGTCCAAATTTGACATTTTTGGTTCCAACCGCCGTGTCTTTGTGAGACGCAGAGGAGGTGAACAGATGATCTCTGCATGTGTGGTTCCCACCGTGAAGCAGGGAGGAGGAGGTGTGATGGTGTGGGGGTGCTTTGCTGGTGACACTGTCTGTGATTTATTTAGAATTCAAGGCACACTTAACCAGCATGACTACCAAAGCATTATGCAGCGGTACGCCACCCCATCTGGTTTGTGCTTAGTGGGACTATGATTTGTTTCTCAACAGCACAATGACCCAACACACCTCCAGGCTGTGTAAGGGCTATTTAACCTAGGAGAGTGATGGAATGCTGCACCAGATGACCTGGCCTCCACAATCACCCAACCGCAACCCAATTGAGATGTTTTGGGATGAGTTGGACCGCAGAGTGAAGGAAAAGCAGAAGTGCTCAGCATATGTGGGAACTCTTTCAAGACTGTTGGAAAAGCATTCTTCGTGAAGCTGGTTAAGAGAATGCAAAGATTTTAGTCGGGGACAGCCTTTAAGAAGGTGAAAAGGAGGGAGCCAGGCGCAGGATACGGAGCATGGGTTTAATTAAAGTAGCCGCACAAATACACTACACAATAACCACGGGACGAAAGCCCGGAAATATAACCATGTGGTTGACACTGTAAAAATAGGTCAACATCAAACACGTACAATGTAAACAATAACGCACAAGGACTGGGAGGAAGAGGGAACAGATAAGCACTTAGTGATGATGAGGATGATGAGCAGCTGGTGTGTGTAGTTAGTGACAAGACAGTCCGTGGTGGGTTCAAGGCATAACAGAAACTTGCTGTACAACGGGCCAGGGGAAACGGTGACGGCTAGAATGCTGGAGCCGCCCCGGACCAGGAGGGAGACGTGACACAGCCCTACAATCAATCTTACCCTTGCTCTACTCAAAGGGCTGTATTTGAATGGCTTTATACAGTATCTATGTGTATGTCATTGCCTGTAATGTCTTTTTAGACCAAGAGGACCAAGAGAACCATAGTGGAGCAGATCACTGATACAGATGCAGGTCTTAAATTAAACTCTTAATTTCACTGAATGTAATCCTTTTGCATGTAAATGTGATTTATTTATGGTAATCTATTGAGCAGAGGACTAATAGCAGAGTGCATATGTTATCCTTTATTGGGTACTTAACTTCACAAAGTTGGCTAACACAAAATTGCCTCAGAAGGTTACATGTTCAGACTTCTTTACCTTGGTGAATGCTGATTTGCACACAGGTCCCTCTACATCTGTGGAATTCTCTGGGATGGCATCTCATCTGGGACAATCTAATGAAAAGATCCTAAGTGAGTGTGCCAGTCAGACCAGGACTCTTGACCTCCCGCCAATCAATCCGGATGCTTTCCACCCGATTATCATCCGGTTTCTGGAAAAACTTACTGAGGAGTATGTCCAAACTTCTATTGTAGTATTTGTATGCAATGTCATCTGGAGGATTTTATAAATTGTATGTGTTTTGGTGTGCTTTTTTTGTGCTAAAAACATCTGATTATCTCCTGTAGGCAATGGAGACAGTTAAGCATTGGCAGGATGGACCCTGTAAGTCCCTTAACCTTGAACATTATGACTATATATATTAATAGATGTTTCAAGAAAATGAGATACAAGCCTTTTATTTATCTATCATCCACATTATCACAACCAGTTCCATTCAAAGAGCTTTTTAGTAGCCTACTGCTTTTCATGCTTTCCCATGTATGCCACTTTCATGACTCTCATGACCATATGTGAGATTGTTGGTATCTCTTAGCTTAGTTTCAGAGCCCGCCTATGAGTAATCTACCTACACTGTTTCGTCTTACAGGTGATGAGGGCACTGCTTGCAGAGATGTGCATGGAGATTGTACGGTTTGTATCCGAGGCCATCCTGGAGGTCATCATCCCTGCAATTTTCCGTTTTGTACGGATATACAGCCATGTGTCTCCAGTATCCGGCAAGTCTCTGTCAGAATCAGAGAGATCCTCTAGCAAGAACCTGAAGGTTCGCAAGAGAGGCAGCGAAAAGTCCTCAAGGTCTTGCACGCCCAAATCAGGCTCCTCTCGTAATGGGTATGTTCAGTCATTCTGTAACCTAAAGAAAACTGTTTCACCTAACTATTCATAACCCATTTTGTGAAAATATGTTTTGTTATCTGTATAACATTTGACCAATTTGACTGATTACTGAATGATGTATTAATGTGACTACAGTGACTACTATCGAAGATAGAATGCTGTATTGTTTGCTTTGTATTCTGAAAGGTCTCAGACAGTGTTGCCAAGGACTCAGGGAGATGGTGAGTCTATATCATCTGAACCCCTCAGTGACTTTTTTGGGATCACTGAGGACAGTCTCTTCACTAGTGTCCAGGATTCCTTCAAAGAGTCGCTGACCAATGTCCTCGGGATCCAAAGAGAGGGCCAGGCAGACACTCAAACTCTAACCAGGGTTATTGTTGGAGAAGTGTCAAAGAAGGTCAACTCCATAGTCTCTGTGGCCATCCAAACTCCCATCTCTGGGCAAATGTCCCCTGTCATTTTTGACAGTGGTGGTGTCTCCAGCACAAAGGTGGTTGAGGAGATGGTGTCTGGCGTCTCCAACATACTTCAGATGTTCATTAATGGGCAGAGTGTGGAGCAGAGTGTTATTTTCAGAGAGGATGGTGTTGAGGTGGATATGACACATTTAACAGGACAGGTCATGACAGCCCTCAGTGACACTGTTTTGATCTGCAGCTATAAGGAGGAAAATGATCCCGACAAGAGGGAACTGATTTGTGTTGTTGCTGACCATATGAAGATGTTAGCATCTTGTAAAAGTTCTGAGGAAATGCTAAAACAAGGAGAGAGCAACCTCAATATCAAAGGTGCCAAATCTAACATGAGTCTGTCAACACAAAGTATGGACAGACTACTCACTGAGGAGTTTCAGACCAAGGCCACTGAATCGATCAGGGAGATCCTTAAAAGATTCAGGGGTTGTAGATCATGTTTTTCTGGCTCTACGTCATCTAGTCAAACTCCTAGCATAGGTGAGATCGGAGACCTTATGGAAAGCAAGTCTGCTGTGATCGACCCTGAGGCCTCTGAGTTGGTAAGTACCTTTGTTTCAGACATGGACAATCTTACCCAGTCTATCAGAGCATCCTGCTCTCCTGCACAGAGTGAGCAGATCCTTTTTGAAAACCATCAGAGTAAGATCTGGTCTTACACTGTTGGTTGTTACTACGACATGAAGAATACGCTGAAGAGGCTTCTTACCTGTCCGGAAAAAGGGGATCTCTCAAGTACATTTGTGGAGAGCACAAAAGATTTAACAATGGTTCCAACTTTGTGCCTGGACGTCGGTCATTCCAGTAATGATGAGGCTGACTCATTGGACTTCATTTCTTGTAAACCACTTTTAATAACCCCCTCATCCATGAATGAACAAAAAGGACAAAGTGAGAGCCCAAAACTTCTCTTGGCTCTCAAAAAGTATTTACAAGACCAAGTCCTCCTTGACACCACAAAAGATATTGCCAGCCAGGTTCTAGTCTTATATAAGACTGAGGCGATGGAGAAGTTATCATCTTCTGCTCGAGGATGTGATTCTGAAGAGTCTCTGGAAGCCATTCTATTTGTGGATGGCATCATGTCCGACTTGAATGATTTCACCAGTTCTTGTTCCGCCACACCATCTGAGTTGTTAGACAGTGAACAATTTCTCTCTGATCACACTTTTTCACTTGGTCTGCACTTGGACAGCACCACCAACAGAACAGTCTGTGAATCTACCCAGCGTCTTCCAGTTATATATATGAAGAAACTCTCCAGTGTGTCTTTCCAGACAAAGGCTAGAAAGGCAGTGAGTGAAACTCTGAGATCTGCCAACCCCTCTACAACCAGCTTACTGGGAGACTCTGAAGCTTCTAAATTACTGGACACCTTTGTGACAGATGTGGAGACTATTGTTCAGTACATGCAGGCACATGACCCTGAAAACCTCAGAGTTTCAAAAGTGAACACCCTTTCTGCTGCTCGTCACATATATCATAGATTTAGTGAAATGCTGAGTCGGTTTCTCACTCCCTGCCAAGACTCTGTAAAGGTCATAGATGCTGCTACACCAATCGATGACGAGACTCCCAAACAGGCTCCCAGTGAGAGTTTAGATTTTCAGGTGACTTATCCAATCCAAGCAGACCTTCAAACCTGTACCAAGGAGGTCATTCGTCAGATCCTCACTGTGTATCACTCTGAGGAATTCATGGAGGAATGCCTCTCTAGCTTAAAAGGAGATACAGAAGACCTGTCCAAGCTTGTGGATGCCGTTGTTTCTCAGATTGACGTCCTTGCCTCATCCAGATCATATTTCTCTTTTGACGGCTGTTCTGTCAATACACAGGACAATGTGTACGGTGAGATCCACAGTAATGAAGAGGAAGCATCCTCTAGAAGTCTTAAATCCACAGCCTTTGACAAACTCTGTACTGAGGAGTTTCAAACTAAAGCCTCACATATGGTCGGTGGGATCCTTCAATCAGGGTTGATTGACATTATAAATACCAGCCTTGATGGTAGAAGTGCAGACATTTGTTCAGAGTCCAGTAATGGTGGTGATGATAGAGATGTCAAAATCTTTCAAAAGACTGGAACTCCCTCTTTATTCACCTCTTCTCTGCACACCAATTCTGCAGCCTCCAACATCGTCATAACCATCGCTAAAGACCTTAATAGCTTCACCCAGATGAGTCAAGTGTCTGATGCTGCAGTGTCTGGCCAGTTGGAGAGATCCCTGTCAGCTTCAAACCTTCCTGTCAGTGTTCACAACGGGGCCAATGTGAAAGGAAAGAACATTTGGCCAGGCACTGTTAAGCTGTTCACCGGTGTGTACACCAAGGTCAAGGATTTTTTTGCCCAGCAACAACCGCTCCTCCTAGACAATGTGGTTGAGGCCCCCAAACATGCCAAATCAGTATGCAGAACAGCTACTTCTACACAAATGACTTACAGTGAACATGAAGGCAGCCAGACCAGCATGGTAAACTATTCCAAAGCCTTAATTAGTCAGACTCTGATGACAATCCAGAGGAAAGTGTCCATGTCAGAGAGGATGAACACCTCAGAGAAAGGCCTCTTGACTCGTTCCATCGTGGGCTCCATGTTGGAGGATGTTGACATGGTGAGTACTGATGGACACAAGATATACTGGCCATCCTCCTCAAAGTCTTCCCTGTCCATCACCTCTGCCATGACCAGAGGGTCCCAGAGGGATTTTACAAATTCTCTGCCAGGCACTCCAGTCCCCAATGAGTCGCCGGTTGAAAGCTATTGTCCTATCATTAGGAGTTTGGTCATTGATATGAGTGACTCATCAACTCATTCACAAGGGTCAACAAATTGCACAAGGCAAACCATCTCTGCCATAGTTGACACTGTCATGGAGGTCATTCCAAAGGAAGATATGGAACACATAGCCACTGCAAATGATGTCACATCTTTTACAAGCAGACTTGCGAGACTCAGCCCCAAGGACGGTCTTCAGAACTTCTCACATGAGCTTACTGACAAAGTTTATGAGCTCATAAAAAGTCACAACACCCCCCAGGCTCTTTTTGTGCCAGCCGGCAAGAGCGTGTCTGACTCCATTATTTTGAAGCTGAAGACAGGATTGAATGCTTCTAAAGAATCCAGGGAGTTTCCATCTGAGCTTGTGTACTCCTTTGCTAAGGAGTCAATAAAACGTCTGCTACAGCAGATTGTCTTCTGGCTTCCGCCACCATCTCAAGGATCAGATTTCTGCCAAACTATCGTCTCTGATGGTTCTCTGCAGAACACAAGTCGGCTTATCCCGAGCTGTTCTGCCATCTCCATTAGTTCATCACAGGATTACTGTGACACAAAGAGCCTTTTCACCAATATAATGGTCAATCAGGTCATGGATACCTGTTCTGTGGCCTCCGATGCATCAGAAGAATTAGCAGAGTTGATTAACAGAATCAATGGGTCTTCCCCAACTGATGCTGGAACACCTGACAGACAGGCTCCCAAGACCACTAGCCGTCAGTCTAGTGCCAAATCATTTCCCAGACCCTCTCTGTCTGACAGCAGCACACCCAACTGTAGAACTCTGGATATTCAAGTTTTAGGAGAAGTGGAATCCAAGATGGTCAACAAAGATCTGGAGATGTCTAGTGTCTTTGTGCAACCATTGACTCCATCAGCCATGGACACAAATCTGGCATTTGACTCCACTAGCAATGACTACACCTCTTTGGTAATTTTACTGATTGTTAGATTGCTGTCAATGATAAGCCCTATCACATTACTGGAATCCTCTGACATTGGTGAAGCATCAAGAGTTCTCACAAAGAGGATTCTGTCTGAGTTCTGTGGCACCTCAGGCCTTGAACCAACTCAGGCCTACCCCCAGAATCTAAAAATCAAAAAGATATTCAAGGCTGTCTACAAGGGGCTTCTTCAAGAATTCGGGTCAGAGAAGATGCTCCAGGTTGCAATGAAGTCAACGGATAATGCATTTGACGATGCCCTGGTCAAATCATTAACTAGGGAATTACTAACCAAATGCAGTCAGGCAAGCTCTTCACCTCCCTCCATGACCCAGTTGTCATCACACAATGCACTTGGCAGTGATGATGAAGGTAATTCTGGGCTTCCAACAACTGGTAGAAAGGAAAACAAGAGAGCAAGATTCCGCTTTCTCTGTGGACTGAACCCAAAGGTACATATATCATCAAAATACAAATTATAAAGATAATTTTTATTCATTATTTACAGTATGATGGTAAACACTAATACATTTTGTGTGCCATTTCTCCCACTGTACAAATGACTGTGTGTTACCCAGCGTACAAAGAAGGTCAACAAGAAGAACCACTGCCCTCTAACACCTTCCCAGAACCAGACCCCTGCCGTCAGTGAAACAGGTACGTCAATACACTCAAATGTATACCCGAACAAAAATATAAACGCAACATGCAACAATTTCAAAGATTTTACTGAGTTACAGTTCATATAAGGAAATCAGTCAATTGAAATACATTCATTAGGGCCTAATCTATGGATTTCATATGACTGGGAATACAGATATGCATCTGTTGGTCACAGATACCTTATACCTTTTGTCAATATATATATCCATATATACTTCCATAAATGTTTTCGACTGGTACAGGGGGACCTTCAGACGAGTCTTGTGAGGCCTGTCCTAGAGAAAAACAACCGACATGTAAGTGTTTGTGAGAGTTTCACCTTTACACAGAGGGGTAAACTGTTCGGACGCAACAGACACAATTTGCCTGTACGATTTTGTGAGAAGATTTTTGGGATGTCTCATGGTCTGACAAACACTGCTCTATCACCTTTCACCGCAGATGTGGAAGTGTTACATGCAGGCGGATTAAGGCTGCAGTTGTAAATTATGTAGAATATTATAATTTAAATAATAACAATGCAATAGTAGTTCTTCACACTAACGTTTAAAAAAATATATTTTTCAGCAATTGTCAATGATCAAGATTCCTGCCGAACAGAGAGTTTATGCTCCACCAAGAAGAAACCAAGGAAGTTTTTGCTCATTGCCAGGACATTTTCAGCTATAGGCAAAGCCCTGTCCAGTCCTTTTACTTCCTGCTTTAAAAGGAAGACCACCTAATATATATTTCGATATAAATATTTGAAATAAGCATCATTGCATTAATTCTTCATGTTGAGTGTTTTTCATTATATATTATTGGATGATATAAAGTGTGGTTTTAAAAGTTGTATTGTTGATTATATTACTTTTACTTTTAAGATAAAAATAAATAAATAAACACTCATAAGAATAGTGTGCGCTTCTAGGTATATGCACATTTCCCCACGAGATGGCAGTGAGAGACCCTTTCCTCCAAATCACAAATTACACCAATTACACCAACATAAATTTGGCAGTAAGATGGCGCCGACAGATATGGCAGCTCTGCTTCTAGCTCCTAAGCAACTTAGTTTTTAGTGTTATTTCTTTCATTATTAGCCCAGAATTGTTTTTATGTTATTACATACAGCTGGAAATAACTTTTGGATGTCAGAGCGGCGGTAACTCACCAGCATTACGACCAGGAATACGACTTTCCCGAATTGGATCCCCCAGGGCAATTTCACTTATTCCGGAAGAATAAGAAGAGGTATTCAGGAGGCGCACACACCATCCGCCGCTTCCTAGTATATACTGTAACTCGCTAATGTTCAGTCTCTGGATAATAAAGTAGACAAGCTCAGGGCGAGGATCTCGTGGACTGGGAAGTGGAGCCTACAGCAACTGGGTCCTGGACTTTCTGACGGGCCGCCCCCAGGTGGTAAAGGTAGGAAACAAGACCTCCACTTTGCTGATCCTCAACACAGGGTTCCTCGGAGTACACATCACTGACGATCGGAAATGGTCCACTCACACAGACAGTGTGGTGAAGAAGGCACAACACCGCCTCTTCAACTACAGGAAGCTGAAGAAATTTGGTTTGGCCCCTAAAACCCTCACAAACTTTTACAGATGCACAATTGAGAGCATCCTGTCAGGCTGTATCACCGCCTGGTATGGCAATTGCACAACCGCAGGGCTCTCTAGAGGGTGGTGCGGTCTGCCCAACGAATCACCGGGGGCAAACTACCTACCCTCCAGGACACCTACAGCACCCGATGTCACAGGAAGGACAAAAAAAGCATCAAGGACATCAACCACCCGAGCCACGGCCTGTTCACCCTGCTATCATCCAGAAGGCAAAGTCAGTACAGGTGCATCAAAGCTGGGTCAGAGAGACCGAAAAGCAGCTCCCAATTGCACAGGGCGGGGTTCAGACCCAGGGTGAGCTTGGAGGGTACTATGGTGTTGAATGCTGAGCTATAGTTAATGAACAGCATTCTTACATAGGTATTCCTCTTGTCCAGGTGTGATGGTGATTGATCTGTGGATCTATTGGGGCTGTAAGCAAATTGAAGTGGGTCTAGGGTGACAGGTAAGGTAGAGGTGATATGATCCTTGACTAGTCTCTCAAAGCACTTAATGATGACAGAAGAATAGATTTGTGTGTATTGTTGTGAATTGTTAGATATTACTGAGATAGGAACACAAGCATTTCGCTACACCCGCAATAACATCTGCTAAACATGTGTATGCAATATCTAACAGTTTCACAACATATACACACATTTAAGTAAAGGAATGGAATTAAGAATATATAAATATATGGACGAGTGATGTCAGAGCGGCATGGACTAAGGTACAGTAGAATAGAATAGAATACATTATATACATGAGATGAGTATTGCAAGATTTGTAAACATTATTAAACTGTCAAGTGTTCCATAAATAGGTCAGTTGATCTAAAAAGGTTAATAAAATGTTGGTGATTAATGGTTCATGCAGTGTTCCACCTCACACAGTGTTAGACTGGAGAAGTATGATACTCTAACCCAGTGATGAGTTGGCACTACAAGCATTTCACTACACTCGCAATAACATGTGCTAAATATGTGTATGTTACCAATAAAATTCGATTTTTGTTTGATATGAAGAACATAACTACAACACTATATTCCACTATATTGTAAGTAATTATTGGACTGAACTTACTTAGTCATTCACTCAGTAATGCATATTAGTATCCTGTCAGTTGTATCTTTTTTCATTGCTTTTAGTATATTGAATGTGCAAAACGTGCATTTATCTGTAATCAAACCCTGCACTAAGGACTGTATTTTAAGGGAATGACTATTATTACCCTAAATTATATCATAGACACATTTAGCTATTTAAGTATCTCTTCCTGTATCCTGTATTTAAGTATCTCTTCCTGTACAGTTAATTTAACCATGCAAAATATTCACTTACCTGTTCATTTAATCAGACTGTATATTAAGTAAACTAACATTACCCTCACTTATATCATACGCACATTTAGCTATTTAAGTATTTCTCTGCCATCGACCTGTATAGTATAGTTAACCATGCAAATACTCCTTATTTATCTATATCAACTTGCAATATTTTTATAAATTTGTTTGACCTAACACTCTGTAACAATGTATAGTGTACATATTCAGCCATTCACCCATACTATGCAATGTCTTTTTATAGAGTTTTCATACTGCCGCTCTATGTATCATGTATCGTGTATCTGTCTTTTGTGTATTTTCGTACTGGCATTTTGCACCTGCCCTGTGTTTTTTCTTTGCTGCTTGATGAAGAAATGTCCCCTCTGGGATCAATAAAGTACCTATACATCCATCCATCCATCCCTCCCTCCCTCCCTCCCTCCCTCCCACCCAAGATTATTGAGTCTATGGTCAGTTTCAAAACTGCCATCTTTTTTTGTAAAGGTTTAACTAGCTGGAGGGAGAGAGAGCCTGTCTCAATCTCTCCTAGTAGACAGGAGTTTGTTGTCACATATCTTAAATTTTTATTTAGAATGATTTGCCACTGCTAGATGGCTGAATAATAATATCTGAGCTTTTATGGTTTAGAAAGCCTACTGAGGGTCGACTTCAGATAATATGACTACATTATTATTAGATTATCAATAGATATTTTACATTTGGTCCCATGTATTAGCTATATGCTATTGGACGTCTTTCAAGATATTATTAAGAGTAAATTAACATGAAAAGAGCAACTGAAACTACAGTAGGTCTGTAACATAGACAAAGTAAATGACCACATAAAAAACATGTTGGGATGTCATCCTTGTTTTAAACAACGTGTTTTATGTCTATGAATTGTGTGACTACAGTATCACATGCATTCTGGGAATGGGAAATCAATTGTTATTCTTCACGCGCAATCACTTTAATCAGTGACCTTCAACATTCGTCTGAGGAAACCGAGGATAAAATTATGATAGAAACCAAAACCAGCCAACCAAAGAGCGCAACCAATCCACTCTAAAGACACTTCCACCAATAGGATATTTAAGGGGCGTGACTGAAGGGATTCTAGTCTTCACTACAGCGCGAGTCATTGCCCTCTCTGAATGGTAACATGATACATTGACTTGACTTTCACCCTTAACAGTTTGGGTTTGTTCAGGTAGAAATTCTCCTCAATTTGACAGGTATTTCAAAAAATAAAACGTCTTTATCAATCCACTCCAGCACCTGCTCTCTTGATGTCAAAGTCCGCTTCAAATGTAAGGTTTTCCATACCGGTTTCCACCACCCCTTGCTTTGCGCCGCACCTGGGACCCGGACCTACTGCACGACCGAAAGTGCTGTACAGGTGATGACCAGTAGAAGAAAGATGAGACTGCCAAGGAAGTAACGGCTGAGAAGGAAGTTGAAGGCATTTAGGGTGGGCTATACTCCACAAATTGTAGAATATGTCATACTCGGCCTAAATTAGCCTACCGGTATGAGCATTTGCCTGTGTCATTGTGGACCTGAGGTAGTTCTTAATGAGCTTCCATGTTGAGAAGCTCCTCTCTGCAGAAGCTACTGTAACAGGAGCAGTTGTAGCGATTCGGAGGGACACCCACAAGTAGGGGAATATTTACTTTAACTTCTTTTCTTCCAAGTAGGACAAAAGTTCAAGGATGGTCATGGTAGCCTTTGGTAAGTCTGGAAAACTTTGCATTTCTGAAGCCAATTCCTTTCCATCCAGGTCTGACTGGCCATTAGCACTGAGAGAGCTGCTGAGGTTTGCACACTGTTGTTCAAGTTCCGCTGGGGTAAGCTGGGGAAAGTTGATAAGCACACCAAACATGCTCTCAACCTCACTTAGGGTTTGAAAGCGCTCTCGCAGTGACTTAATGCAGACATCCACAACTCTGTTAAAGAAACAAACCTCCATTTGCTTAACTGAATCAATGGTCAAGAGGTTCATCAGGACACTCATATGAGAAGTGCTGCTTCATTTTTTGGAGTCTCTTCTGCTTGAGAATAGCGTCTACATTAATTTCCTGGCATATCTCTTTAGCTGTGCTGAATTTTGTTAAGGATGTCGTTCCAAACAACAGTGCAGACAGAGAACCGATAGGAACCCACCTCCTCTGCCAGGGACTGAGCCTCCACCCTAACGATGGGATCGGTGGCTTCAAGCAGTGCTTCCCTGATTTTTGGAGATTGGTACCGCACAGCTTCAACATTTTCCACCCAACTCTCCCATCTGGTGTCTGACCAGGATTTCACTGTTATCTTCACATGGCTCTTCAAAATAGACCAGCGTTTAGTGGAGGCTGAGAACAGACTGAAGAGCTTCTGAAGATATCCAAAGTAGGCTTCAGGGGAGCTTTTTCCTGATTCAGCGACCACCAGATTAAGTGTGTGTGCACTGCATGGCACAAAAAAGGCCCTTGGATTAACATCTAACAGCCTGGCTTGCACACCTTTTACGTTTCCCTCTCATATTGGCTCCATTGTCGTAAAATTGTCCTCAACAATCTTCAAAAGGGATCTTGAGCTCACCTGGTCTCTTGAGGATGAGAGATGACAGGCCATCTCCAGTTGATTCTTCAGCTTCAAGGAACACCATCAAATATTATTTGATCTCAGCACCATCTCCTTCCACTATTCGAGTGACAACAGAGAGCTGCTCTTTATGGCTGACATCAGGGGTGCAGTCCAAAATCAGTGAATAGTATTTCACTCCCAATGGTCTTTGTGATCCTGTCACCAATTCAGTCAATCAATTCGTTTTGAATTAGAATACCCAGGTATGAAGCATGGCTGGCTCCACTTTGTACCATATGTAAGTGCTGTTTGAGGATAGGGTCAAATTTGATAACAAGCTGTACTTCTTGGAGGAAGTTTCCGTTATTTGTCTGGTAAAGTGCATCTGTTTTTCATCTCAGAGCGAGGTTTCTCTCTGCGAGGGACTGAATAATGGCTACCAACATGTCAGGACCTCACGCCACTGTCTTCTTTCAGTCTCTATTTGCATCATTTCGACCTGATCTATTGTTTACCCCCTTTGAAGACGACTCTCAAGTTCTTTCCATGAGGTCATGTGTTTTTTGTGTTCTAGACTGCACTCATGAGATTGCCCTCCCTCCCTCACCACCATCTCTCCAGTCAGCAATATCATTTCACTGATAACAAATAATTAAGTCTTGACTTAATGTGTTATTTGTTTTATTTTTCAGTGTTTCTCCTCCATGTTATATTCAGAGGGTCTCCTAAACTGTCTCCGACGTCCATGAATTTAAAGCGTGACTTCTAAATGTCTGCTGGCTAGCTAACCAGTCGCTAATCGCTAGCTAACCAGTCGCTAATCGCTAGCTAACCAGTCGCTAATCGCTAGCTAACCAGTTGCTAATCGCTAGCTAACCAGTCGCTAATCGCTAGCTGGATAGCTGGATGGCGGGTGAGGGCGGGGGAGTACCCAATCGGCGCCCCCCGCTGCAGGTGGCGCCCTAGGCGACCGCCTAGGTTGCCTATGCCTTAAAACACCCCTGAGGCTAAGTATCCATATAGCCAGTGACGTTCCTAGGCCAAACTAGGACGTATAAACAAACATGTAATGAAATGTTCAGCCAAAATGTCTGGCAGCAAATTTAGCCGCTCATCAATTCTACACAACATACTGAACTTTCAAATGAAGTACAACGTATCCACTTCTAAGTTGTTACAGTGTGTTACAGTGTAGCATGCTTGCCTTGAGGCCAGCGCAAAGGCGCACATGTTTCCCCCATGGAATTGTGAGAGGGAGGTGTGGTGGCTGTTATCAAATGGCTCCAGTCCAAGATTGGCGTTTACTCTGTGAACATGGCAGCATTGGAATGTCAGTCGTGATTCCCTTTCCGTAAATACAGCCCACATAAATAAACAATTATCTAGTTGCCAAATCAGCTAAAGTAGTTTTTTTCTTCAGTAAAACAAAAGCTCGGGTTGCAAGAGGGTAGTCAGTCCGGTTGAGTCATCAGCGCGACTTTTGGCGTAGGAGTATTGTCAACAAGTACGTTATTTTTGGACGAAAAAAAATCTAAAACGAACGTGTGATGATGCAGGTTACACCAATTGCGAAATATCTTCAATTATTATAGCTTTTTGTTCTTCACATGCGAAAATAAGCTGTTGACCAATATATATGTTCACTGTCACTGACAGGTCTGTGGGTTCGTTGTGTGAATGAATGAATGAATCAATACATTTCTCTATACCATACATTGCTTTTGCCATTCAAACCTCCAGTTCATTGCCAACACTGTAGCCTATTTTAGACATTCAGCAATCAAGAGGATCGATCTATGCTTCTGTCCTCGAATAGGCCTAGGCCCAGTGGCGGACTGGCCGTCGGGAGCACCGGGACATAGCACCGGCCTGAGGGTCGTTCTGCCGTGAAGAGTCAACTTGACCAGCAATAATATAGCAAGCAGGAATGAGTTGACGGAGAATCCACGCATCACTCTCTCGCTGTAGTGTCCCCACGCCAAAAATGACATCAGGTCTCTCCGCGATGCACATAGCAAGCGTCTACCTGCTTCACTACCGATAACATTTTAGACAAGTCGCACGGCGAAATGGACGGTCAGAAAAGGAAAGGTGGAGCAGAGAGGGAGAGAATAAAAAAGAGAAAGGCCCTTGCCACAGACGCAGCTAAATGCTGCAAAATAAGAGACATGTTCACCAGTAAGGGACCAGGTCAGTCCAAAACACTAGCTAAAACACACACACTGACACACACAAACGACACCCAGCATGGCTAGATAAGTAGCCTAGCTAATAATAGTGACACAATGGCCGGTAGGCTAAACAGTTTGCACGTCTTACGTCTTCGTGGAGGAATTATATCATAGCTTTGAGTGCAACATTGCGATCATAATATGACATTGAAGGCAATATGTTTCAACTAGTAAAAAATAGTAAACCTAGACTATGGACTTGCCAGCATTCGGTCATGACTCATGTCACATAAGCTGGGGAAAGCACTGTGATGGCTTGGTTGTGGTAAGGCCTCTTACTCCCACCTAGGGGAGGAGAGAGGCACACAACCAAGTCATCACACCCTATCTAGGGAGATGATCATCCCCAATCAGAGACAGCTGTATAGCGTTGTCTCTGATTGGGGATAGTATATAGGCTCCACACACAGCCACCTGTGTGTGGATCATTGCTTGTGTTTTCTGTGTGTTTCACACAACGTCACGGTCGTGAGTACGTTTGTTGTTTTGTTCTATTATTATTATATTCTATATAATAAAATATGTTTGCATCGTCCTCTCGCTCTGCGCATCGTTCCCTCTACACTCACCGTGACAGAATGATCCACCACCAAGGGAACCCGCAGCGAGAGGAGGAGGATTATCAGTGTTTCGACACTACGGGCATAACGGAGGAGCATGGACAGCATCGGCGTCGGCATCAAATACATCGAGGAATGAGGACTGTGGAGGTAACACAACCACTGGTGGTGGGGAGCATCTGGGGCTCATCGACACCTGCGGGAGAAGATGGGCTCGTGACTGGACCAGCGTGGGGGCTTGGGACGGAGCCCTTACCAGCGGAGTATGAGGAGAGGAAGGACCGACAGTGGACAGCCCCGAAGGTCCCCCATATTAACGGTGGGGGGGGGTTGTGGGGTCCTTGGGACGCGAGGGACAAGGAGGAGGAGAAGCGGCTGAGGAGGTATTTCGGGTGGGCCGAGGAGGACGACGAGATGATGCGTTCGGTCTCCGGTCCCAGTGCCAGATCTTCAGCGCGCTCCCGGCCTGCCCTACCCACGCACCTTCTCAGCCCGGTATGTCCAGCGACAGCTTCCAGCACCAGAGATCCAGTGCATGTTCCCAGCCCATGGACCTCAGTACCAGCGCCACGCGATCCACCGTCGGTTAGCCACCCAAGGTTGAATGAACAGCTCCCACCACTTCCGCCTCCGACGGCCGAAAACAGGAAGACACCGGAGGGTTTCTTCGATCGGTCGAAGGAGGAACAAGTGAAGTGGTGGAGACTCTGGGTGGCCCTTCCTCCCGATACCAAGCCCAACCCTCACGTTCGGGAGATCGAGGAGGCGGACAGTTTTGAGGCTAAATTGGCGATCTGGAAGAAGCGTCTGGCTCACCTCTTTCCCGAGGGAAAGGAGGAGGGAGGGTCGGAGCTCCTCGCCAGACCGGTGCCCAGTTCAGGACAGGCAGACAGGTCGATTAAACACCCGGAGCTGTCATCTACACTGCTGCCTGGGCTGGGCATGGGAGCCGATCTAGCCTCTCAACTCGATTCGTCTCCCGGTCGAGGGTCCAGCTCTACATCTCCCGTGCCCGCTCCTCACCCCAGATCACCGGTTCACCGCCACAGTCAGGTACAGCCGGTGCCTCCTCCTCACCCCAGACAACCGGTTCACCTCCCTAGTCAGGGACAGCCGGTGCCTGCTCCACGCACTCGACCGGCAGTGAGGAGTCGAGGTCTGGAGGCTCCATTAAAGGTTCGTAACCTGGAGTCTCCAGTAATGGCTCAAAGCCCGGAGCCTCCAGCGACGGCTCGACGTCCGGAGCCTCCAGCGACGGCTCGACGTCCGGAGCCTCCAGCGACGGCTCGACGTCCGGAGCCTCCAGCGACGGCTCGACGTCCGGAGCCTCCAGCGACGGCCCGCTGCCCGGAGCCTCCAGCGACGGCCCGCTGCCCGGAGCCTCCAGCGACGGCCCACAGCCCGGAGCCTCCAGCGACGGCCCACAGCCCGGAGCCTCCAGCGACGGCCCACAGCCCGGAGCCTCCAGCGACGGCCGAATGCCCAGAGCCTCCAGAGGCCAGCCAAACCCCAGGGCTGGAAACCATCTCTGCGTCGGTGCCCAGGGTGGGCACGACGTTCAGCCCCGCTGTGGAGCAGGAGCTCCATAGCGTGTCGGTGCCCAGACTGGGGCCGACAGCCAGCCCAACCACAGGGCTGGAAACCCTCTCTGCGTCGGTGCCCAGAGTGGGCACGACGTTCAGCCCCGCTGTGGAGCAGGAGCCCCATAGCGCGTCGGTGCCCAGTCTGGGGCCGACAGCCAGCCCAACCACAGGGCTGGAAACCCTCTCTGCGTCGGTGCCCAGGGTGGGCACGACGTTCAGCCCCGCTGTGGAGCAGGAGCTCCATAGCGCGTCGGTGCCCAGTGTGGGGCCGACAGCCAGCTCAACCAGAGGGCTGGAAACCATCTCTGCGTCGGTGCCCAGGGTGGGCACGACGTTCAGCCCCGCTGTGGAGCAGGAGCTCCATAGCGCGTCGGTGCCCAGTCTGGGGCCGACAGCCAGCCCAACCACAGGGCTGGAAACCATCTCTGCGTCGGTGCCCAGGGTGGGCATGACGTTCAGTCCCGCTGTGGAGCTGGAGCTCCATAGCGCGTCGGTGCCCAGTCCCACCAGAGGGCTGGAAACCATCTCTGCGTCGGTGCCCAGGGTGGGCACGACGTTCAGTCCCGCTGTGGAGCAGGAGCTCCATAGCGTGTCGGTGCCCAGTCTGGGGCCGACAGCCAGACCAGCTGCAGGGCTGAAGACCACCTCTGCGTCGGTGCCCAGGGTGGGCACGGCATCCAGCCTGAGGTCTCCGGAGAAGGTCAGCAGCCCGAGGCCTCCTGTGAAGGTCAGCAGCCCGAGGCCTCCTGTGAAGGTCAGCAGCCCGAGACCTCCGGAGAAGGTCAGCAGCCCGAGGCCTCCAGTGAGGGTCAGCAGCCCGAGGCCTCCAGTGAAGGTCAGCTGCCCGAGGCCTCCAGTGAAGGTCAGCAGCCCGAGGCCTCCAGTGAAGGTCAGCAGCCCGAGGTCTCCAGTGAAGGTCAGCAGCCCGAGGTCTCCAGTGAAGGTCAGCAGCCCGAGGTCTCCAGTGAGGGTCAGCAGCCCGAGGCCTCCAGTGAGGGTCAGCAGCCCGAGGCCTCCAGTGAGGGTCAGCAGCCCGAGGCCTCCAGTGAGGGTCAGCAGCCCGAGGCCTCCAGTGAGGGTCAGCAGCACGAGGCCTCCAGCGAAGGTCAGCGCCACGCCACCTCCAGCGAAGGTCAGCGCCACGCCACCTCCAGCGAAGGTCAGCGCCACGCCACCTCCAGCGAAGGTCAGCGCCACCTCCAGCGAAGGTCAGCGCCACGCCACCTCCAGCGAAGGTCAGCGCCACGCCACCTCCAGCGAAGGTCAGCGCCACGCCACCT
The DNA here is from genome assembly GCA_023634145.1 of Thymallus thymallus. Taxonomy (NCBI): domain Eukaryota; kingdom Metazoa; phylum Chordata; class Actinopteri; order Salmoniformes; family Salmonidae; genus Thymallus; species Thymallus thymallus. The sequence continues at coordinate 2,735,104 of CM042407.1, read as the reverse complement.
CCAGCGAAGGTCAGCGCCACGCCACCTCCAGCGAAGGTCAGCGCCACGCCACCTCCAGCAAGGGTCAGCGTTCCGGAGCCTCCAGCCACAGCTCAAGGCCTGGAGCCTCCTCCACCGGTGCCCAGTCCGGGGCCGGTCGTCCGCGTCGCTCCAGTGCCGGAGCAGTCCGCTCCACCGGTGCCCAGTCCGGGGCCGGTCGTCCGCGTCGCTCCAGTGCCGGAGCAGTCCGCTCCACCGGTGCCCAGTCCGGGGCCGGTCGTCCGCGTCGCTCCAGTGCCGGAGCAGTCCGCTCCACCGGTGCCCAGTCCGGGGCCGGTCGTCCACGTCGCTCCAGTGACGGAGCAGTCCGCTCCACCGGTGCCCAGTCCGGGGCCGGTCGTCTGCGTCACTCCAGTGCCGGAGCAATCCTCTCCACCGGTGCCCAGTCCGGGGCCGGTCGTCTGCGTCGCTCCAGAGATGGAGCAGTCCGCTCCACCGGTGCCCAGTCCGGGGCCGGTCATCTGCGTCGCTCCAGTGCCGGAGCAGTCCGCTCCACCGGTGCCCAGTCCGGGGCCGGTTGTCAGCCCCTCTCCAGGGTCGAGGGCTCCCGCACCAGGGTCCAGACAGGACTTGGTGACTGGCGGGAGTACTGAGGGGGGAACCACCGCGCCGGGGTCCGGACCGGACCGGGGGGGGGGGGTACTGTGATGGCTTGGTTGTGGTAAGGCCTCTTACTCCCACCTAGGGGAGGAGAGAGGCACACAACCAAGTCATCACACCCTATCTAGGGAGATGATCATCCCCAATCAGAGACAGCTGTATAGCGTTGTCTCTGATTGGGGATAGTATATAGGCTCCACACACAGCCACCTGTGTGTGGATCATTGCTTGTGTTTTCTGTGTGTTTCACACAACGTCACGGTCGTGAGTACGTTTGTTGTTTTGTTCTATTATTATTATATTCTATATAATAAAATATGTTTGCATCGTCCTCTCGCTCTGCGCATCGTTCCCTCTACACTCACCGTGACAAGCACTGAGAATCCATTTGATTATTTTTGGCCGTCCTCAGTCCAAGGATTTTTACTTATGTTTTCAGTACCACCCAAAACAAACCCCTCAAAGAGTCATTCCCAATGTATTCCACTCCAAAGATGGCACAAACAGAAAATGACTGACATACAATTAAGTATCTCACTCCTTGTTCTGCTCAGGATTTCTTGCATTCGCAAAACCTTCAGCCAGTGCATTTGTCAAAGCAGGCATACAGGCCTGGAAACTTGCCCATCAGAGAGTACAGGAACATGAGAGAAGCAAGACCCATAGAGAAAGTGCAGAAGCCTTTCCTCAGAGCCAGCAAAGCAGACATCCATGCCCTTCTGAGTGATAAGCAAATGTCAGTTCAATGAGACCAGGTCAGAAAGAGGAGGCAGGTCATGGAACGTGTGATTGATGTAGTTAAAGTTATTGCTAAATGTGGGCTCAGCTACAGAGGACACAGACACGAAGCTGCATATAACTTGGAAAACATGGCCGTCAATCATGGCAAGTTTCTTGAGCTTATATTGTTCCTAAGCAAATATGATGTCTGCCTACAAGAGCATGTTAGTGAATGCGTTGAGAAGAGCAGGAAGCAGATGGGGAGTAAAGGAGAGGGTCCTTGGTAACCATGACGTCCAAAACAACAGCAAATAAAGTAATTGAAGTCATCAGAATGTTGATTCAGCAGACAATTGCTGTTGAAGTGAGAAAGGCAGGGATGTTCTCAATACAAATGGACACAACACAGGATTTAACATCCAAAGACCAGTGTGCAGTAGTTCTGCGATATGTCACTGATGTTGTCCACGAGAGACTTTTGCGTGTCATTGACTGTGAGTCATCGATTGGACAGTACTTTGTGGACCTTGTGAAACAGACCCTTGAGAAGATGGACATAGATATCAAACAGTGTGTTGGTAATGCAACAGACAGAGCAGCTAATATGAAGGGACAATACAGGGGCTTCTCTGCATTGCTCACAGGAGAGTCTCCTAACCATGTACACATATGGTGTTACTCACATGTCCTCAACCTTGTGCTAACTGACACCACTGGAGTTGTTGTGGCAAGTGAATCCCTTTTCTCACTACCTACAAGCGCATGAAGCTATGGGAGGAAACCAATGAGGACAGGAGACACAGATGGCTTTGTCTGACACAGATGCAATTGTCTGTAATTAAACCCTGCGCACTAAGGACTGTATTTTAAGGGAATTACTATTATTACCCCAAATGATATCATACACACATTTAGCTATTAAAGTATCTCTTCCTGTCATTTACCTGTACAGTTTGTGTAAACATGCAAGTATTCACTTATCTGTAAATATAACTGTATACCTAACTGTACAGCTAATTTAACCATGCAAAATGTTCACTTACCTGTTCATTTACCCAGTCTGTCTATTAAGTAAACTATTATTACCCTCGCTCATATCATACGCATTTTTAGCTACTGAAGTATTTCTCTGCCATCAACCTGTATAGTATAGTTAACCATCCAACATCCACCAATGTATAGTGTACATATTCAGCCAACCACTCATACTATGCAATGTCCTTTTATAGCTTTTTTTTGCACTCCAGATATCTTGTATTTCTATACTTTTTCATACTGCCGCTCTATGTATCATGTACCGTGTATCTGTATTTTGTGTACTTTCGTTGTGGCATTTTGCACCTGCCCTGTGTTTTTGTTGTAGCTGCTTGACAATGAAATTTCCCCCCCGGGGGATCAATAAAGTACCTATCTATCTATCTATCTATCTATCTATCTATCTATCTATCTATCTATCTATCTATCTATCTATCTATCTATCTATCTATCTATCTATCTATCTATCTATCTATCTATCTATCTATCTATCTATCTATCTATCTATCTATCTATCTATCTATCTATCTATCTATCTATCTAATTGGTGAAACACGCTGGTGGGACAAAGACGAGGCCTTGAGGAAAGTATTTGGAAGCTTTGCAATGCCTGATCATGCACTTTACACGGATGTGGTCATCACTATGTAAAGAATTGAAAAGGATGTGACCATAAAACCTGCCATACGAAGCAAGGCCCAAGGGTACAAGGATGCTCTCCTAAAGTATGAAACCATGCTTACAGCTGAGGTTTTTCTCAGGATTTTTGAGCAGACCTCCCCTCTCTCTAAATACTTGCAAACAAGTGGCATGGATATCGTAACAGCACAGCACTTGGTGACGGGAACGGAAGAGAACCTGAGAAAGTGTGCCAGAGACTCTGAGGTTGTGAAGAGGGCAGCAGACGACTTTGTTGAGTGGGCCAATGGCATTCTGGAGGAGCAGCAGGACTGTGATGCCGAAGCTCAGACTGCTCTCCCAGAGAAGACAACAAAACAAAAGAAGAGAAAGCCAGGTGAGTTGGCAGAAGACGAGCCCATTGCTAATGCAGACATGGATTACAAAATCAAGATCCACAATGTGGTACTGGACACTGTTGTTGAAAGTATTCACCGCCGTTATGCAGCAAATGCAGTGCTGTGTGCAGATGTCTCCTGCATGAATCCGAAGCATTTTCCTGAGATCAGAGAAAAGGGCCTTCCAAAGACAACCATGAAGGAGCTCAGCAAATGCTTACTGGAATTTGATGAACATGCCACTGTTGAGGCATTGCAGGCTGAACTGATCAGCCTTGCACAACAGTGGGAAAGACTGAAACAGTTAGCATTGGAGGAGTACAACACCAGGGCCGCCGCCGCCAGTGATGAATCAGGGGAAGGCTTTGAGGATCCTGATGAAAGTGTGAAGTTGCAGGTGGCTTGTGAGAGGACCTTCTCCTCCCTGAAATTCGTGAAGAACCGCCTAAGAACCTTTTGATGGCAACAGAGAAGGAGATTCTTATGGGACTTGACAAAGATGACATCATTGACAAGATGGCAGAGAGCAGTGAGTTACTGCCCCGCCTACTGGTTTACTAGTGGTAATTACTTACTGGTTACTCAGAAGTTACTGGGTGACTCTTCCTTAACAGGTTGACAAGGGTGAAAGAATATTTGCTGTGAGTTAAAGCTTTTGTACAGAGGCATGTTTTTTGGACTTTCGTATCATACTTGCAGTTATGTAACCAATGTTCCATTTCATTGACTCAGTGTATAGATGTGTTTATTTTAGTGCTGTTTGCTTTATGGACACCAGTGAGTGAACATTGTCATCTACATTTTTGTGTAGAGGAGTGCTTTTTCAACTTTGGTATTATACTTATTTACATTGTTGTAGCTTATGTTAAAGTTCAGTGAATGTGTGAAGCTTTGATACTTTTGATATGCTTGAATATAAAGATAGTCATTTGAACGTTTGAGCTAACTCTGTATATCTCATTCTCTTTTTAAAAAGTGTGGGCTAATTGTTTTGTGTGTCTAGCCTTGTACATTTGTATGTGCTATGATAGGTGTATTCCTAGTGAGTTTGAGGGTGCACCCTTAGCCATAGCATACCTTGAAAACTCAGTGTTCAGGTTGTCTACTTGTTGATTGATGCACCCCGGCTCTAACCCTAACCCTAACCCCCATAGTTAGACTTACGAGTTCAGTTATCTGAAGTGGTGAGTGACACTGAACGTGAAACATGATAAATTAGCATCAGTAGCCTACTTCAAACGATGTCAAGAAGACCAAAGCCCTCTGGTACCCCGGGAGGAAGAAGAAGAAGAAGAAGAAGAAGAAGAAGAAGAAGAAGAAGAAGAAGAAGAAGAAGAAGAAGATAAACGGGACAAGGACAGAGGTAATGTAATGTGATGTGTTGAATGAATAGTTTATCTAACTGCATAGTAGTTACCGTTGGAGCAGTGTTGCTACTAATAGGCTGGACAATAGAACGAGTCAAAATTCACCCAAGGCTGAAAAACAGCAACAGAACGTTGGCTAAGCTGGAACACTAGCGCGAGCCCAGAGCAAATGAATGGAACCGAACGTTCGCAGAGGCTGTTTTGATGCTTAGAATTCCATTTCACCTAAATGTCACAAAAAAACTTATCAATTTTTATTTGACTGCTACAATCTGTTCGTTGGACGAAACTGGAAAAAAACAACTTGTGTAGAAAGTAAACATCCACACCTAGATGGTGTCAACTGTGCTTATGTCTGCGTAATGAGAAAGCAGGGAAGATATTGTGAGGGCTTGGTTGTGGTAAGGCCTCTTACTCCCACCTAGGGGAGGAGAGAGGCACACAACCAAGTCCTCACACACTTATCAGGGAGATTATCATCCCCAATCAGAGACAGCTGTCTAGCGTTGTCTCTGATTGGGGATGGTATTTAAGCTCCACTCAAATCCACCTGTGTGTGGATCATTGTTCATTGTGTTTGTCTGCACTGCCAGCAGCCACAAAGTAAGTCACTGTGTTTTGTTTGTAGTATCATTTTGTTATACTCTCCTTTTAATTTAATGCCTCGTGAGAACAGCTCATTAAATAAAAGGATGACACTTCACCAGCGCTCCGTTTACCGTCCCATTAATGCGCACCGTGACAGAATGATCCACCACCCTGGGACGCAACGTGAGCAGACACTGGTAGACATCCTCTATGATATGGGGAAATTATCTAGGGAGGATGTCTACCATTATCATGCGGTGGAGGAAGGCTGGGGTCCGGAGCAGCAGAGGCGCCGAAGACGGGGGAAACGTCACCGGGCTAAAGTTGAGGACCAGCCTGGAGCCCAGAAAAACCCCCAAACTGATTTTGGGGGGGGGCTATGGGGGTGGTCGGGGATCGAAGGAGAAGAGCCCCGACCACTGCACTCGTGGAGGTTCCAGGAGGAGCCCCTACAGCCGTGGGAGCAGGAGTACAGAGAGGAGTCGGAGGAAGACGACGACGATGTGCTTCTGTTCCCTCACTCGTGGGGGTTCCCGGAGGAACCCTCACAGGATGGGGATTGGCGGTGGAGTAGGGACGACAGGGACAGTCGTGCTCCAGCGCCAGTTCCCAGTCCGGTGCCTCCAGCGCCGGTCCAGAGTCGGAGGAAGAGGAGACCGACTCACCAAACCATCGGTGCGCAACATTAGCCCGGTGCGACCCGTACCAGCTAAACGCACCAATCCAACGGTGCGTTTCCCCAGCCCGGTACGGCCCGCGCCTGCTCCGCGCACCAGCCCTATGGTGCGTGTCTCCAGCCCGGTGCGACCCGTGCCAGCTAAACGCACCAACACAACGGTGCGTTTCCCCAGCCCGGTACGGCCCGTACCTGCGCCTCGCATCAGACCAGTGGTGCGTTCCCCCAGTCCAGTACGCCCCGTGCCTACTCCTCGCACGGAGGCTACAGCGACGGTCGTCAGCGCAGCTCTGTGGTTGGAGACCATCTCTGCGTCGGTGCCCAGGGTGGGCACGACGTTCAGCCCCGCTATCGAGCAGGAGCTCCATAGCGTGTCGGCGCCTAGTCTGGGGCCGACAGCCAGCCCAACCACAGGGCTGGAAACCATCTCTGCGTCGGTGCCCAGGGTGGGCACGACGTTCAGCCCCGCTGTGGAGCAGGAGCTCCATAGCGTGTCGGTGCCCAGTCTGGGGCCGACAGCCAGCCCAACCACAGGGCTGGAGACCATCTCTGCGTCGGTGCCCAGGGTGGGCACGACGTTCAGCCCCGCTGTGGAGCAGGAGCTCCATAGCGTGTCGGTGCCCAGTCTGGGGCCGACAGCCAGCCCCACCAGAGGGCTGGAAACCATCTCTGCGTCGGTGCCCAGGGTGGGCACGACGTTCAGCCCCGCTGTGGAGCAGGAGCTCCATAGCGTGTCGGTGCCCAGTCTGGGGCCGACAGCCAGCCCCACCAGAGGGCTGGAAACCATCTCGGCGTCGGTGCCCAGGGTGGGCACGACGTTCAGCCCCGCTGTGGAGCAGGAGCTCCATAGCGTGTCGGTGCCCAGTCTGGGGCCGACAGCCAGCCCCACCAGAGGGCTGGAAACCATCTCTGCGTCGGTGCCCAAGGTGGGCACGACGTTCAGTCCCGCTGTGGAGCAGGAGCTCCATAGCGTGTCGGCGCCCAGTCTGGGACAGACAGCCAGACCTACAGCAGGGCTGAAAACCACCTCTCCGTCGGGGCCCAGGGTGGGCACGGCGTCCAGCCCGAGGTCTCCGGTGAAGGTCAGCAGCCCGAGACCTCCGGTGAGGGTTGGCTGTCCGAGGTCTCCGGAGAAGGTCAGCAGCCCGAGGCCTCCTGTGACGGTCAGCAGCCTGAGGTCTCATGTGAAGGTCAGCAGCCTGAGGCCTCCTGTGAAGGTCAGCAGCCCGAGACCTCCGGAGAAGGTCAGCAGCCCGAGACCTCCGGAGAAGGTCAGCAGCCCGAGGCCTCCTGTGAAGGTCAGCAGCCCGAGGCCTCCGGTGAAGGTCAGCAGCCCGAGGCCTCCGGTGAAGGTCAGCAGCCCGAGACCTCCGGAGAAGGTCAGCAGCCCGAGACCTCCGGAGAAGGTCAGCAGCCCGAGGCCTCCGGTGAAGGTCAGCAGCCCGAGGGCCCCGGTGAAGGTCAGCAGCCCGAAACCCCCGGCGAAGGTCAGCAGCCCGAAACCCCCGGCGAAGGTCAGCAGCCCGAGACCCCCGGCGAAGGTCAGCAGCCCGAGACCCCCGGCGAAGGTCAGCAGCCCGAGACCTCCGGCGAAGGTCAGCAGCCCGAGACCTCCGGCGAAGGTCAGCAGCCCGAGACCTCCGGGGAAGGTCAGCAGCCCGAGACCTCCGGGGAAGGTCAGCAGCCCGAGACCTCCGGGGAAGGTCAGCAGCCCGGGACCTCAGGTGAAGGTGAGCAGCCCTGAACCTCCACCAGAGCCACATCCGGGTCCAGCAGTCTGCTCTGCTACAGCGCCAGAGCGGTCCGCTCCACCGGTGCCCAGTCCGGGGCCGGTCATCTGCGTCGCTCCAGTGCCAGAGCAGTCCGCTCCACCGGTGCCCAGTCCGGGGCCGGTCGTCGCCGTCGCTCCAGTGACGGAGCAGTCCGCTCCACCGGTGCCCAGTCCGGGGCCGGTCGTCTACGTCGCTCCAGTGCCGGAGCAGTCCGCTCCATCGGTGCCCAGTCTGGGGCCGGTCATCTGCGTCGCTCCAGTGCCGGAGCAGTCCGCTCCACCGGTGCCCAGTCCGGGGCCGGTCGTCTACGTCGCTCCAGTGACGGAGCAGTCCGCTCCACCGGTGCCCAGTCCGGGGCCGGTCGTCGGCGTCGCTCCAGTGCCGGAGCAGTCCGCTCCACCGGTGCCCAGTCCGGGGCCGGTCGTCTACGTCGCTCCAGTGACGGAGCAGTCCGCTCCACCGGTGCCCAGTCCGGGGCCGGTCGTCGGCGTCGCTCCAGTGCCGGAGCAGTCCGCTCCACCGGTGCCCAGTCCGGGACCGGTCGTCTACGTCGCTCCAGTGACGGAGCAGTCCGCTCCACCGGTGCCCAGTCCGGGGCCGGTCGTCTGCGTCGCTCCAGTGCCGGAGCAGTCCACTCCACCGGTGCCCAGTCCGGGGCCGGTTGTCAGCCCCTCTCCAGGGTCGAGGGCTCCCACACCAGGGTCCAGACAGGACTTGGTGGATGGCGGGAGTACTGAGGGGGGAACCATCGCGCCGGGGTCCGGACTGGACCGGGCGTGCAACGGAGAGGTAGGAGGGAAGCTACTCTCACAGCCTGTGCCACGCCCGGAACCAGAACCGGAGCCTCCACCAGCAACCACCTCAGTACCCCGCCATGTCCCCCCTAGTTTTTTGGACATTTTTTCTGGAGAGGGGGGATTGTTTGTGTGCGATCGGGAGTCCGCACCTTAGGGGGGGGTACTGTGAGGGCTTGGTTGTGGTAAGGCCTCTTACTCCCACCTAGGGGAGGAGAGAGGCACACAACCAAGTCCTCACACACTTATCAGGGAGATTATCATCCCCAATCAGAGACAGCTGTCTAGCGTTGTCTCTGATTGGGGATGGTATTTAAGCTCCACTCAAATCCACCTGTGTGTGGATCATTGTTCATTGTGTTTGTCTGCACTGCCAGCAGCCACAAAGTAAGTCACCGTGTTTTGTTTGTAGTATCATTTTGTTATACTCTCCTTTTAATTTAATGCCTCGTGAGAACAGCTCATTAAATAAAAGGATGACACTTCACCAGCGCTCCGTTTACCGTCCCATTAATGCGCACCGTGACAGATATGAAAACCTCTGACTATTCTGGTCTAGTGATCGATGACAACCGAGCTCGATGCCCAGACTTACATAATTACAAAGAGGAGATTCTCCTGATTTTAAAATGGTTCCCGAATTTAAAAAATCCAAATATACACATTGTGAGATATTTGGCGAAATAGACAGACAGAGCTATATTTCCCCAATAGGAAACAATGGGACGACCTCAGAGTTCCATGAGTCATCCACGGGTCTCATTGTCAACAATAGCGAAGCAGGCATTGTGATGTAGAACAATAAACTGGGAATAGAATGTTTGGAAGGTGAGTTGGTGCCACGTTGCTCAATAAAACTAATAGGAGCTGGCAGGGTGAAAAATGCCCTAAAATAAGGCCTGTTTTTTCTTGATTACTTCAAAACTATGGCAAGCAGCTGGGAAATATGGTCATATTATGAACCTGGGCTCCGTGGCGTATGCAATGAACTAGTTTTTATCCGAAAAAAGCATTGTAAAAAATGTCATGTGTCCAGCCTACTACTAGCTAGTTTACTTTGGATGATACTACAGGTGGCTTGGAGTTCTTACCAGATTGGTGGCAATAATTCAGTCCTTAGCTGAAAGAAACATGGCTTTAAGGGGATCCACAGACACATTAAACAAACCAGACAATGGCAATTTACTCAAAGAGGTGGAGCTTATGGCCAAATTTTATCCAGTAATGAAGCAGCATGTTGGTAGGGTGGAAAGTGGAGCTGGCAGTCATACACATTACCTGGGCAAAATAATCCAAAATGAACTGACAGACTCCATCAGACCAAAAAAACTGGAAAAAATAGTGGAAGAGATCAAAACATCAAAGTATTTCTCCATTATGTTAGATTGCAGCCCTGATCTGAGTCATAAGGAACAGCTCTCTGTCGTTGTCAGGATTGTGTTACTGGAAGACAAACCACAAATTAAAGAACGTATCATGGGCTTTCTTGTGTCAGAGGAGTCAACAGGGGAACGTTTGTCATCTCTCATCCTCAAAAGGCTGGAGGAGCTGAACATTCCCTTTGAGGACTGCAGAGGACAGTTCTATGACAACGGTGCCAACATGAAGGGAAGGAATAAAGGTGTTCAGGCTTGGCTGCTTCAACAGAACTCAAGAGCCTTTTTTGTCCCATGTGGTCCCACACTTTAAATCTGGTGGTAGCTGATGCTGCTAAGAGCTCACCAGATGCCATTGGCTACTTTGGATATTTAGCGAAATTATTCAAACTCTTCTCAGCCTCCACCCATAGATGGGATATCCTCCTGAAACATGTTAAAACCACCCTGAAATCATGGTCAGAGACCAGGTGGGAAAGCAGGATAAACAGCATTCAGGCAGTAAGGTACCAGGCTGGGCAAGTCAGAGAGGCTCTTCTGGAGGTGAGGGAAACTACTGCAGACCCTGTGGTGAAAGTTGAAGCCCAGTCTCTGGCTGAGGAGATTAGATCCTGACGCTTTTCTACTTGCACAGTCATATGGTATGACATTCTCAACAAGATCCACTATGTGAGTAAACTGATGCAGTCACCCTCTATGCAGCCAGATGTGGCTGTCGACTTGCTGAAGAAAACCAGAGATTCCCTTACCTGCTACAGAAACACTGGATATTCTGATGCACAGACAACTGCAAAGGAAATGTGCGAGGAGATGAACGTGGAGGCTGTACTCAAACAAAAGTGGTTGATGTGGTAGTGGATACAGCCCTCTCTTCACTTGATGAGAGGTGTCAGAGCCTGTGAGAGGTGTTTGGAGTGCTCCTCAACTTCCCCAACATGTCAATAGAAGAGTTGCTAGAGCACTGCCAAACCCTGAGCACTGCTCTAAGCCATGACGGACAGCCAGATATTGATGGCAGGGAACTTGCTGTGGAAATGCAACATTTTCCACATTTTCCATCAAAAAATATGACAAACATGGAACTCCTGACCTTCCTGAACGAGAAGAAGCTGACAGAAATGTACCCCAAAATGTGGGTAGCTCTGAGAATCACTGCCACTCTTCCTGTTACAGTGGCTGCTGCTGAAAGGAGCTTCTCTAAGCTGAAACTGATTCAAACCTACCTGAGATCTACTAAGTTGCAAGAACGTCTCAGTGAACTTTCCATCATTAGTATAAATCATGTGGTCTCACAACAGCTGTATTATGATGATATCATAGATGACTTTGCTGCAAGAAAGGCAAGGTGAGTAAGGCTGTAGAACAATGCTACATTATGCATATTGCACTGAGGTTTCTGTAATATAGTTCGTTTTTTGTGCAATACTCTTATTTATAATTTGTTTTATGTCACTTGTTTGCTGAAAGAAAGGCAAGGCGAGTAAGGCTGTAAAAATGTATTTTTCGTGCAATACTCTTATTTATATTGTATTTATAATTCATTTTATGTCACTTGTTTCTTTAATACTGTTTTTATTTTGTGGGTTTTTTTTGTGTAAGAACACAATGATCAGTGGTGGAATTGGCTGCGATGCAAGGGGCACCAGCTAAAATGTTGCCTAGGGCACCAAATTGGTCAGGGCCGGCCCTGCAGGGTTCAAATTATAGCCCAGCTCGAATAAACAAATTCCAATAAACAAATCAGGCCCACCATACCTTAAATATCAAAAACAAAAACAAAATGTGGTTTCCATTGCTGCAAAAACAAATCGTGTTGCTTGTAGTTGTGATCTACACAGTATTTGGACAGTTAGTTATTTTAATTATTTTGGTATACAACAAGAAATTAGATGTTCTCCTCACAGTATCTTATAATTAATTTTGCATTAAAAAAAAAAATAATCAGACAATATTCAGTATTCACTGACATAACTGTTACAGAAAATAAATCATATGAGCTGGAGAGAGATATGGTTCTGTAGCACACATACACTAGGGATGGTGATTTGGGATTGGTTCTGGGGGTATAGTAAAGCACTGGGGGAGAGAGGGGTCCAGATCTCTTACGGCTGATAACAGGATAAGTCATGTCCCTCTGACTGCAGCCTCTAGTCGGAGTCACTGCTGCAGGAGCTGCTTGAACACTGGATGAAGGAGAAGCAGAAAAGGGACATCTTTAATTCAACATATATATATATTTATTTAACAGAGATTTTACTATGTAGCACATTCATTAAGTTTTAGACAAAAAATATGGCTGTTACCCCATGACTCTGCTTCCCTTGCTTGTGACAACCACCATGCCAATGCCCTTGCTTGTGCCTGTGCCTGTCTCCATGACCGTGCCCATGCCCATGACCATGCCCATGGCCGTGCTCTCCGTGACCGTGCCCTCCGTGTCCTCCACGAGCCCCTTGACCGTGCCCATGCCCATGGCCGTGCTCTCCGTGACCGTGCCCTCCGTGTCCTCCACGAGCCCCTTGACCGTGCCCATGCCCTCCGTGACCGTGCCCTCCATGTTCCCCACAAGCCCCTTGACCGTGCCCATGATCATGGCCATGAGGTCCGTGCCCATGACCTCCATGGGGAGCCTGCACTGGACAGGATGGTGGCACAGGGTAGCAAGTGGAGGGGGACGGGTAGGGAGGGCATACTGGGGGCTGAATGGTTCCAGCAGGGCACCCGCCAGGGTATCCCCCGCCTGGCATTGGCGGTATGCATCCGCTTAGGTTCACGTTGCAACCAGAGGGAGGCTGGTTTCCTTTAAGAGAGATTCATATAGAATATGAGCCAAATGACCTACGCTATAAATTGTAGGAGTGGTACAGACAAATGATCTACGCTATAAATTGTAGGAGTGGTACAGACAAATTATCTATGCTATAAATTGTAGGAGTGGTACAGACAAACGGGTTACCTTGGTTGTGACCCCACATCTCGATGTTTCTGATCAAAGACCCTGAAATGGAAAAAATACTTATGCATTATAATAATGATTTATTTAAAATAGGATATTATATCCATGCTTTTGATAAAATGGAACCTAGAGATAGATGAAGTCCTTATCAACATATCGCCACCTGTTTTGTGTCACAGGGCAGGGCTGCATTCAGTCACAGGTCACATCTAACCAGTCTGACTGGTTGTGGAAAATACTATCTGCAAACATGTGAACAATGGTACACTAGACAGATGGGGCTGCTGGCTGCACACCAAGACCAATGTCCCATAACAGGGAAAAGCAACAGTGGGGTGTTGGCTAACATATTTATTTTATTAATTCACAGTGCTTTTTATTCATGTAGTTACCAGGTAAATACTGTCTGCACAGATGTCGTTATAAACTGTTTTTCTCAGATACTTATAAAAACATAATTACAAGCTTTGACATGAATGTCAAGATATATTTATGGTATTTTAATGTAATTTCTGATGGCGTTCTTATACATTTCCACTGGATGGAGCATTGAAAGCACTGATGGACTCAGTAAGTACCTGTGCTTTACACAGGTACTAAGTATTTAACTCAATATTTGCTGGTAAATTAAGCAGTGACAAGGGCTCCAAAACAAACATTCTTGATGACTTAAGAATTTGGATTATTGTAGAAACTGCACTTTATTTTTTCCGGATAGATACAACATTTTATCTTTTTTTGTTTTTGGTCTTTTATTCTATCTGGAATATTACAGGAATAAACATGTATTAAACATGTCCCTGAGTAGATAGTCAAATCACATTAAAAACGTACATATTTCCCTGCATTGGCAATTTTAAAGTCTCCCATAGCTTCAGTCACGTCTCTTTAAACAACATTTTTAAATTTGTGTCAAAATAATGCATATTTAGAAAAGGCATACTTACTGGGATGTAGTTCCAGTCAGCGTTCTGTCTGCATGGCTTCCCAGAGGAAACCTCTTGCTTATATTGTAGAGAGAGACACACCTCACTTCCTTCAACACTCCCCAAATCTCTCATCATAAACTAAACAGATGTGTGTTTGTGTGTCAAATAATTTGGCAATATTTCTTGATATTCTTTCAACATAAATAATTCAATTTAAATTAAATAGTACATTGGGTTTTTATAAAAGGTATTCATTTATTGTTTCTACAGTTGAAGTCGGAAGTTTACAATTTCTGGCATTTAATTCCCTGTTTTAGGTCAGTTAGGATCACCACTTTATTTTAAGAATGTGAAATGTCAGAATAATAGTAGAGAGAATGATTTATTTCAGCTTTTATTTCTTTCATCACATTCCCAGTGGGTCAGAGGTTTACATACACTCAATTAGTATTTGGTAACATTGCCTTGTTTAACTTGGGTCAAACGTTTCGTGTAGCCTTCCACAAGCAGTTGTTTCAGTTCTGCCCACAAACTTTCTATAGGATTGAGGTCAGGGTTTTGTGATGGCTTCTTTGGAGAAGTAATATACCTTCTCCAATATAATATGCCATTTTGCCACAACTTTGGAAGTATGTTTGGAGTCATTGTCCATTTGGAAGATCCATTTGCGACCAAGCTTTAACTTCCTGACTGATGTCTTGAGATGTTGCTTCAATATATCCACATCATTTTCCTTCCTCATAATGCCATCTATTTTGTGAAGTGCACCAGTCCCTCCTGCAGCAAAGCACCCCCACAACATGATGCTGCCACCCCGTGCTTCACGGTTGGGATGGTGTTCTTCGGCTTGCAAGCCTCCCCCTTTTTCCTCCAAACATAATGATGGTCATTATGGCCAAACAGTTCTATTGTTGTTTCATCAGACCAGAGGACATTTCTCCAAAAAGTACGATCTTTGTCCCCATGTGCAGTTGCAAACTGTAGTCTGGCTTTTTTATGGCGGTTTTGGAGCAGTGGCTTCTTCCTTGCTGAACGGACTTTCAGGTTATGTCGATATAGGACTCGTTTTACTGTGGATATAGATACTTTTGTACCTGTTTCCTCCAGCATCTTCACAAGTTCCTTTGCTGTTGTTCTGGGATTGATTTGCACTTTTCACACCAAAGTACGTTCATCTGTAGGAGACAGAACGCGTCTCCTTCCTGAGCGGTATGACGGCTGCGTGGTCCCATGGTGTTTATACTTGCATACTATTGTTTGTACAGATGAACGCGGTACCTTCAGGCGTTTGGAAATCGCTCCCAAGGATGAACCAGACTTGTGGAGGTCTACAATTTTTTTAGATTTTCCCATGATGTCGAGCAAAGAGGCAATGAGTTTGAAGGTAGGCCTTGAAATACATCCACAGGTACACCTCCTATTGACTCAAATTGTGTCAATTAGCCTATCAGACGCTTCTAAAGCCACGACATCATTTTCTGGAATTTTCCATACTGTTTAAAGGCACTGTCAACTTAGTGTATGTAAACTTCTGACCCACTGGAATTGTGATATAGTGAATTATAAGTGAAATAATCTGTCTGTAAACAATTGTTGGAAGAATTACTTGTGTCATGCATAAAGTAGATGTGACAGAATGACAGATATATGGGACCCAAAAGCGGACACGGAGGCAGGGATATGATTGACTGTTTAATAGTAGATATAGGGCAAGACAGGCTCGTAGTCAATGACAGGCAGTGTTCGTAACAGGGAATCAGAATGGCAGTCGTCCAATAAGGGGAGTCAGGCTCGTAGTCGTAGTTCAGGCAGAGTTCGGTACCGGGAATCAGAAGGATGGCAGTACAGAGGAGTAGACAGTCTCGTAATCCGTAATGCAGGCAGAGTTCGTTTGGCAGCAGATCAGATGGTCGAAGGCACATGAGGGGGCTAGACAGGAACGTAATCCAACAGGCAGGTAGAGGTCCAAATACCGGGAAACAGACTGGCAGAGTTAGTAATACGAGATAGAGTGCTGGAAACGACTGACTAGGCAAGACGATCTGGCAAAACCCTAACAGAACCCAAGGGACTAAATAACCAAACTGATTGACGAAGGAGATAGGGTGCACCTGGTGTGGGGAGGGGACAAACACAGACAGGTGAAACAAATCAGGACATGACAAGATGTCCTAACTGACTTGCCAAAACTATAGTTTGTTAACATGAAATCTGTGGAGTGGTTGAAAAATGAGTTTTAATGACTTCAACCTAAGTGTATGTAAACTTCCGACTTCAACTGTATGTACTGTATGTGCGATATGTATTCTGCAATTCAGCTTTTAGCTGCAAGGTTCTCTTCTCAGATATTAATATTTTTGAAAGTATGAGCATGATGATTAAATAAATATCTGGTAGGATCAGTCTTCCAACCGTCAAATGATTCACACTACACACCCTTCTGAAGAAAGTATTAAAAAAAAGAGAAGTTCAAGAAAAATGTAAAGCAATAAACATGATGATTAAAGACAGATTACAATAATTATCTGGTAGAATGAGTCTTACATCCGTCAAATGATTCACCTTCTGAAGAAAGTATGAAAAAAAGAGATTGGGGGAGGTGGGGAGGCCTCAGGACCGAGTTTTGGAAACCCTGTGCTAGGCTACATGCTGCCCTAATGGACCTTTACACAGTGTTCAGATAGAAATGTATTGTGTAGATGAAATATGACTGTCAGACAGATTGGAATAGTATAGGAGATTGTGTGCCATCTATTCATTCTATTTCTATCTTCAGCATGTAGTTCCAGATACAGTCCTGCCGATAGTTGAAGGCAGCCAATCCAATAGTTTCAGAAAAGTAGTTAGGTATTAATAATTTTGAACGTAATATGAGAAATTCAAGCAATAAACATGATGATTAAAGACCAGATGACAATAAATATCTGGTAGGTAGAATGAGTCTTACATCCGTCAAATGGTTCACACTACACACCCTTCAGAAGAAAGTGAAAAGTACCTTATGGAATTCAAGGTGCGGTTTTGGGGAGTGTTTGTAACTTCCAACTTTGTGTGTGTGTGTGTGTGTGTGTGTGTGTGTGTGTGTGTGTGTGTGCGCACATCCATCCTTGTGTGTGATTGGGTGGTGTGCAGCTGTCTGGACACAAAGAGATCTCCGATACTATCAGTCACAGCAATGGTAAAGAGAGATAATATGATAACACACAGGAGAAGTGTTGCACAATAGTAATTCCAAAGAAAGGCGTACTTGATAGTTATATTTCTGTTCTCTTCTGCCTGCCCATCAACGGTGACAGTGTGTAGAATTCCACTACAAATCAATCAGAATAGCTGTACCAATCAATCAGAATAGCTGTACTAATCAATCAGAATAGCTGTACCAATCAATCAGAATATCTGTACCAATCAATCAGAATAGCTGTACCAATCAATCAGAATAGCTGTACCAATCAATCAGAATATCTGTACCAATCAATCAGAATATCTGTACCAATCAATCAGAATAGCTGTACCAATCAATCAGAATAGCTGTACCAATCAATCAGAATAGCTGTACCAATCAATCAGAATAGCTGTACCAATCAATCAGAATAGCTGTACCAATCAATCAGAATAGCTGTACCAATAAATCAGAATATATGTACTAATCAATCAGAATATCTGTACCAATCAATCAGAATATCTGTACCAATCAATCAGAATAGCTGTACCAATCAATCAGAATAGCTGTACCAATCAATCAGAATATCTGTACCAATCAATCAGAATAGCTGTACCAATCAATCAGAATAGCTGTACCAATCAATCAGAATAGCTGTACCAATCAATCAGAATAGCTGTACCAACCAATCAGAATAGCTGTACCAACCAATCAGAATAGCTGTACCAATCAATCAGAATAGCTGTACCAATCAATCAGAATAGCTGTACCAATCAATCAGAATAGCTGTACCAATCAATCAGAATAGCTGTACCAATCAATCAGAATGAACTACAGAAATTGCGTGTGAAAACACCAGAATGTTAAATAGCAATAAATGACTTAACTTAGTCTTTTAGTTGACTGTTCAAATCTCCGGAATGTTCCCTGATTCTCTGCCACAGTATTTCTCGACAAGCTAATGTTAGCTAAAGCTTGTGGTTTCTCAGGGCACACCAGCTCAGCTGCCTTTAGCATACAGGTTTTCACTAATTCTCCCTCTGAGAACGGTTTGGATGCTGCAGCGATTTCACTGATAATGATATAGCTGGCTTTAACTGCTCCATCATGTGTTTCTCTACATTTGGAAAATACAGATAGTTGTTTTTTTTAGAGATGATGCTAGCTCATTCACCTTTTCGGTTGGCAGTTGCCCAGTCAGTGTACTTGTCATATTGTTCTGCGTGGGTCTCATAGTGTCGTGTGATGTTATGCTCCTTTACTACAGACACTGTCTGTGACCAGATAAGGCAGGTTTTCCATGCTCCTCCCAGAAGAACAACTGCTCTTTCCATTTTTCTTGGAATACCCTACATTCCGTGTCAACCTTTCTCTTTTTCCATTGCATTTTTTGCTAAGATAGCTTAACCGTTAAGATAAAAAGCCAGTTGCTGCGCTGACAATCACGTCACGTGATTTTTACTACTTCCTGCGGATAGATAGTAAGCTTTAATTAACGTATCAAATGTGATTTATTTACAATCTATGATCATATCATAGAAACCTATTACTTTACTCACATAGTTGATAATAACTGGATGCAAACGTGTTGCCTTTGTTTTTTACCCATAACACCTCGGGCCGGATGAAACCTGCTGGCGGGCCGGATCTGGCCCGCGGGCCGTATCTCTGACATCACTGGTCTACACCCATTCAGCATCATTCACACCCTCTTAAGCTTTAGCCCCACCTAGTTCTAGGAGCGTTCAGAGCGCAGACTTGATGCTCTGGCCGATGATTTGTTTATCTCTGGATAACATGAAAACAGCCTAACAAGCTGGCAACAATTTCATTACACTTTTTTGCACAATGTGACTAGAACGACATTGTAAACAAACGCTAATGTCTTATGTGGACAGAACTTAAATTCTTGTTAATCTAACTGCAGTGTCCAATTTACAGTAGCTATTACAGCTAAAAAATACCATGCTATTGTTTGAGGATGGTGCACAACAACAAAACACTTTTCATGGCAACTGGTTTGGTACGTTCACCTCTGAAGGTAAATAATGTACTTACATTCAGTGATCTTGCTCTGGTCTGTCATCCTGAGGGTCCCAGAGATAAAATATAGTGTAGTTTTCATTGAAATCCATTTTTAATTCCTAACTAGATCCATGTAGAAGGCACAATTGATTTTGTATTTCCACTCGTTCAAATTGCAAAAGAAAGAAACCTGTGACAATCGAACGCTAAATCTTGTTTCAACCAGTCAAGTTAAGTTCCTATTCGCACTCTTGATTAGTTGGACCAAGTTTATGTCTAATTTAGAAAGTAGAACATGGCTAATAAAAGCTAAATCCAAGACCAAGTGTGCAGAGGTTATAGTGTGCAGAGGTTATAGTGTGCAGAGGTTATAGTGTGCAGAGGTTATAGTGTGCAGAGGTTATAGTGTGCAGAGGTCATAGTGTGCAGAGGTTATAGTGTGCAGAGGTTATAGTGTGCAGAGGTTATAGTGTGCAGAGGTTATAGTGTGCAGAGGTTATAGTGTGCAGAGGTTATAGTGTGCAGAGGTTATAGTGTGCAGAGGTTATAGTGTGCAGAGGTTATAGTGTGCAGAGGTTATAGTGTGCAGAGGTCATAGTGTGCAGAGGTTATAGTGTGCAGAGGTTATAGTGTGCAGAGGTTATAGTGTGCAGAGGTTATAGTGTGCAGAGGTTATAGTGTGCAGAGGTTATAGTGTGCAGAGGTTATAGTGTGCAGAGGTTATAGTGTAGTGTACAACATCTAAATCCC
Organism: Thymallus thymallus; assembly: GCA_023634145.1. NCBI lineage: Eukaryota > Metazoa > Chordata > Actinopteri > Salmoniformes > Salmonidae > Thymallus > Thymallus thymallus. The sequence continues at coordinate 2,715,301 of CM042407.1, read as the reverse complement.
CTCCAGCTTCCTATCTGAATGTCTGGCTTTTCTTTATCATGTTTTTGTTTGATCTTTAACCAGATCTAATGTGTTATTTTCTCCTACATTAATTTCACATTTCCACAAACTTCAAAGTGTTTCCTTTCAAATGGTAAGAATATGCATCTCCTTGCTTCAGGTCCTGAGCTACAAGCAGTTAGATTTAGGTATTACATTGAAAAGTTAAAATGGCTCTCCTGTGAAGTCGTGACTTGCGACATACGCCTAGTTTCCTGAAACGGGTCACAATTATGAAGTACAATAGAGAAATCATGCACTAAGTAGCCTACACAACCGCAAAGCATGTGAAATAAATTCACATTTTGCGCCGAACTCATTAACGATATGCATGTCAATCTCTCATGGCTCAAAATGGAGGAGAGATTGACTTCATCACTACTTGTTTTTGTAAGAAGTGTTGACAAGCTGAATGCGCCGAGCTGTCTGTTTTTAAAGTAGCACATGGCTCGGGCACCCATGCATACCCCATAAGACATGCCACCAGAGGTCTCTTCACAGTCCAGAACAGACTATGAGAGGAGCACAGTACTACATAGAGCCATGACTACATGGAACACTAATGAAATAAAAACAAACTTTTCAATGTAGTTTTTATGACGTGCACATCATAAAAATAACTAGGTTTCACGTGTGTAGCTTGTTGTTCGCACTACAGCTCCATGTTTAGCAACGTGAGATGGGTGATCTCTAATCAATGTAAAATGGAATTAAAATGAAGGAATTAAGTTGGTTTAGTGAGAAGGAGTAAACAATGAACAGCCGACAGGTAGGCTGTTTAATCTGAATGGAGTTGTTGTAGACAAGAACGTGGTGAACTGACAAATAGCCTCAACTAGCCTGGTTAGCTGACGTCTGGCCTTCGAGTCATTGGCTACTTTTTCTCTCTCCCCGCCCTGCTGCAGCGCGCACATCTGGAAATTATTTCAAATGCCCATCCCTACGTTTCTGTGTTTGCTCAGTGCGGGCCCACCATGGCTAAACGAGAGTTTGTGACTGTCTCCCCCTCTCCGCAGGAACTGAAAGCCACAGGACTGCGCACAGGAGACCCCCGGCTGAAGGAATGCATGGACACCCTCAAAGTCACCCTGAAAAACACCTCGGACGGAGTCATGCTGGACAGACACCTCTTCAAGAAGTAAGTCTTGTTCTCTGATATGAATCAGAGAGGCTTAGTAGTGTTGCAGTTCCAGGGTTGGCTATGCTCTGTAACCTGGCATGCTCAGTACAGCTCGGTTTGGCTCAGTACAGCTCGGTTTGGCTCAGTACAGCTCGGTTTGGCTCTGCTCGTTAGTGTGAAAAGCCCTAATGAGGGATGATTGAATCACAACTGCGAGTCGTTTTGTCAATGTGGATAGAGTGTTTGGCTCCGGTTGTGGAGATTGAGACATTTTCCTTTGAGTTTTCCTCATCATAACAGCTCAGTCTCACGAATCATTCAGCCAACCCATCTCTCTATCCATTATTAACGTCATGCCTGTAAGTGCAAAAGTGGTGGCCACGCTAGAGGGAACCCAGCGACCCTACTTCCTGTCACACGGCTCAGACTGAACCTAATTGTTGAGCTCCTGTCCTTAAGCTTGTTACCTCGAGTGAAATTAACCAATCCCAGTAACGTCACTTTGATTCTGTGAGCCACCTGTTTTGTAATGTATTGTAAATACGTTATAGGTATGTAAGCCACGGTGAGCTGTTATGAATGCTTACAGAAGTCTTAAAATGCCCAATGCTATAATGAACACAATGTGATAATAGGCATACGTTATAATACATTATAAAACAGGTGGCTTACAGAAAGTGTTAGCCCAAACCCTTCCAGAATGGGTTGCATCAGACATAGAGACCCCATCAGAGCCAATAGGACAGAGGTTCCCAAACTAAGGGTCTCCTGACATGAAAATGGGGTCGCGGGAGAATTTCCTAAAACCCCTAAAATAATAATACAAAAAACAATATATATTATAATATCGTATTTGTATTTCAAAATCATTGTAATGTGGTTAACCTTAAAAATCTAAATGAAAATTATTCAAATGTAAAAGATACTATTCAACCAGAGAGCACATTCAGATAATGGGAAAAGGCTGTACTTGACCATTGACTAACCCTTAATCTAACCCTGATGTAACCTGAACCCTAAACGTAACCCCTAAGCCTAAAATATACATTTTCCTTGTGGGAACCAGTGAAAAGTCCCCACTTTCTGAATGTTCCTTGTTTTACTATCCTTGTGAGGACTTTTGGTCCCAACAAGGAGAGCAAAAACAGACATACACACATGCGCACACCGGGCTTGACAGTTGTGATCAGTGGCCCAATGCAGTGTGTCTTATTTATAGGCTTCCGTGGAAAAGGGAAATCAGTAGGCCGGGCACTAAACCCACATTCTACTACCAGTATTGATGCACGGACCAGTTTGGATTTTAACTTTACCTTTACATAACATTATTATACATTCTATGTATTGGTAGGCTAATGTGGAGTGTACCAACTGAGATTTTAAATCAACAAGGTAAGGCTTTCACTGATTGCACATAAATTATGACACTCACTGGGTAAGACTCGCACCTGAGCAGGCCAATATGTACTCATGTAGCTGTTATCATGTGATTGAGAAAATGTTGTGTTGTTATTGTCTTTGAGACCAACAATTAGTCAGTTGGTTAACAGTTGGCAACACTGGAAAATTCATTTTCTAACACATGTAAATATACCCGGTGATATGGGATAACAAGGCTATCTGGACTTGGACAAGGGCCAGCTAATATTATCCCAGTAGAAATCAAACATGGAAATCTAACCTTCACCTGGGCAGGGAGTTTTGTTCTGGCGCACTCATTAATAATAGAGATATAATTATCCGTGCAGTGTTTATCTTCTGTAATCTTAGGGTGTGTAAACAACACTTTCTCCGCTTTATGATGTTTGCTGTAGGATTATGGCTGCTCTCTCTGTATGTCGTCAGCCACAATCTTTCTCTCTCTCATTTTCACTCTCTTCCACCCCTCCTGATTTTGTCACTTTTCCTTCTGTGTGTCTCCTCCCTATCTTCAGTGACGGCCGATGTGTGATGTCTGGGAATGTTAACAGACACTCTTATCCAGAGCGACTTAGTTATTGCATTCATCTTAAGATGGCTAAGTGAGCTTAACCACATGTCGTAGTAAGTACATTTTTACTCAGTAAAGAAGTTATCAGCAAAGTCAGTGCTAGTAGGAAAAGACAAGGCTCTGTTCGAATACTGTCATGAATGTGTGTATGGAGAGACCAAGACGCAGCGCAGGGATTGTAGTATGACATACTTTCTTTATTTTATACTATGTATAATATTGAATGTCATACTATATATAATACAACACTAATGTCGAACTACGGAAACAAACAAACACGAATGGACAAAACGTAAAGCACTTACTTACACCGTGACTGGAGATATAACGACCCACACAAACGTGTATAGGAACCCTAATTAGAGACAATGCGGTGCAGCTGCCTCTAATTAGGGATCCAACCCAAAACCCACACAGAAACAGAAAGAATAGAAACTGTCAGACTCTGACCATAACTACATAGAGAAGCAAAATAGCTTCTCTATGGCCAGAGCCTGACAGATACCCATACTAACATACTGTATACAGTTGATTCTGTTGCTATGCAACCTCTTGCTAGCTTGTTAGCATAACAAATGACTAGCTGGATATTCTTGTGTTCGTAAAATTCTATCTGGAGTGCCAGAGTGCACTCTGGGTGTTCTTAAATTCAGAGCGCACACTGGCCGAGGAGTAGGGTTGACTGGAGCGGTCTGACCAGCACAAATGCAGTCAAGCACACAAACTGGATAGCTACTTCCAGACTCAAATGAGAGAACTCCTCACTCTGACCATTTTACTCGCCATAGCAGAGCTGGCTAGGCTGTTTTCATGTTATCCAGACCGTTGGTGACTGTGCTGCTGGCAACAAGTTAATTACGCTTTTTTGCTGATGTTTACTGACACCGGCTAGCTATATTAAACGGGTGTTGAGCGTTCATAAATTCCTCAGACAGGTGTGCTCTGACATCGGAGTAGATAGCCAGAGCGAATTTATGTCCATTGGGAACGCGCAATGACTATACCATTTAACTAAGAATTACGTGAATAATCTGTAATGCTATGCGGTTCGTAATGACAGCGTAGCTAACAAATTGTCAGCCAACATAACGTGTAACTTATTTGAAAAGTCATTACTTTATTACATTGCTCAACATTTTTTAAACATTTGTCATAATTAGTTAAAGGAATTAATTTGAATCCGTTCTCGTCAGACTTGCATATTTTCTGCCATTTTCTTCAAATCTGAAAACGTTGTGAAGCCACGCGCATTTTCTGAAGAATTGCATTATGGGCCTTAAAGGTACGGAAGAAGTGTACAATGCGTGTATACTTCGTATTTTGGAGAATGTAGTACGACATTTGCCATATTAACTTTATCCTTACTATGACCAATAAGCATACTACATACTCAATTTACGTCACAAATAGTACGTTTAGTGCAGTTAGTATGAGTATTCGAACATACTTTACTACTCTGACCTAATAACCAAGGATAGCTTCATTATTTTTAGATGTTTACAAAGCATTTTTATAAGGCACTTCATGTTTTTGATCCAACTGACCTGGAAGACCAGGTTTGTTGAATGTAGGCAATCACTGAACTGCATCTCCCATACAGAATCAGGAGAGGCGAAGGTTGGGAAAGGCTCTATTTGACTATTTCATTCTTCTTTTTTTGTTTCAAATGGTCCTTCTGGCATGCATATTTTTGTATGATTTAATACATGTTTGAATCCCACTTTCTTGATATTTTAAACTTCATTTTGGTGTTTTGCTCCATATCTGTGCCTTGGTGAAAACAATTATAGCCCTCAAAGTCTAATACGCTATAGACACACTGTCACGTTCGGGTGTGTAGAGAGACCAAGGCGCAGCGTATCCATATTTCGACATGATTTATTGAATGAACTGACGAACTATACAAAATAACAAATGATATATATAAAGACACACGTAGCACGAACACGGGACATAACATAACAACAATGAACCACGCCAACGGAGTGGAACACAGACATATAAGTAAGATCCCTAATTAGAGGTAATGCATAGCAGCTGCCTCTAATTAGGGATCCCACACACACACACCAGACAGAAATAGAAATGATAGATCTGCCAGACTCTGACCATAGAAATATAGGGAAGCAAAGCTTCTCTATGGCCAGAGCCTGACAGTACCCCCCCCCAAAGGCGCGGACTCCCGGCCGCAAGAAAAATAAACACAAACATGAGGGAAGGGTAAGGGAGGAAAAAACATCACACGATCGCAGGTGGCGGTTCCGGCCCCGGCGAAGTGGCTAGCTTCCTCCCCATTTCTACTGGGCCCGGTGTGGCTGGCGACTCAGGCCATTTAAAGGGGCAACCCACTGGTCCTGGAAGTGACCATGGTGGGGCAAAAGGCTCAGGCCAAGGAGCGGGGCAAATAACCGGGCCAGGACTGGGCATCGGTGTAACAGGCGACTCCGGCCATATAAAGGGGCAACCCACCAGTCCTAGAAATGACCATGGTGGGGAAAAAGGCTCAGGCCATGGAGCGGGGCAAATAACCGGGCCAGGACTGGGCACCGGTGTGGCAGGCGACTCCGGCCATATAAAGGGGCAACCCACCGGTCCTGGATACAACAATGGTGGGGAAATAAGTTCAGGCCATGGAGCGGGGCAAATAACCGGGCCAGGACTGGGCACCGGTGTGGCAGGCGACTCCGGCCATATAAAGGGGCAACCCACCGGTCCTGGATACAACAATGGTGGGGAAATAAGTTCAGGCCATGGAGCGGGGCAAATAACCGGGCCAGGACTGAGCACCGGTGTGGCGGGAGGCTCCGGGCTGTCGAGCGTCACGGGAGGCTCCGGGCTGTCGAGCGTCACGGGAGGCTCCGGGCTGTCGAGCGTCACGGGAGGCTCCGGGCTGTCGAGCGTCACGGGAGGCTCCGGGCTGTCGAGCGTCACGGGAGGCTCCGGGCTGTCGAGCGTCACGGGAGGCTCCGGGCTGTCGAGCGTCACGGGAGGCTCCGGGCTGTCGAGCGTCACGGGAGGCTCCGGGCTGTCGATCGTCACGGAAGGTTCCGGGCTGTCGATCGTCACGGAAGGTTCCGGGCTGTCGATCGTCACGGAAGGTTCCGGGCTGTCGATCGTCACGGAAGGTTCCGGGCTGTCGATCGTCACGGAAGGTTCCGGGCTGTCGACCATCACGGGAGGCTCCGGGCTGTCGACCGTCACGGAAGGTTCCGGGCTGTCGACCGTCACGGAAGGTTCCGGGCTGTCGACCGTCACGGAAGGTTCCGGGCTGTCGACCGTCACGGAAGGTTCCGGGCTGTCGATCGTCACGGAAGGTTCCGGGCTGTCGATCGTCACGGAAGGTTCCGGGCTGTCGATCGTCACGGAAGGTTCCGGGCTGTCGATCGTCACGGAAGGTTCCGGGCTGTCGATCGTCACGGAAGGTTCCGGGCTGTCGATCGTCACGGAAGGTTCCGGGCTGTCGATCGTCACGGGAGGCTCCGGGCTGTCGACCGTCACGGGAGGCTCCGGGCTGTCGACCATCACGGGAGGCTCCGGGCTGTCGACCATCACGAGAGGCTCCGGGCTGTCGATCATCACGAGAGGCTCCGGGCTGTCGATCATCACGAGAGGCTCTGGGCTGTCGATCATCACGAGAGGCTCCGGGATGTCGAGGCGCACCGACGGTCTGATGCGTGGAGCTGGCACTGGAGGCACCTGGCTGGGCTCACGCACTGGAAGTCGAGTGCGGGGAGTCGGCACGGGACGTACCGGACTGTAGAGGCGCACTGGAGGCCTGGTGCGTGGAGCTGGCACTGGAGGAACCTGGCTGGGCACACGCACTGGAGGTCGAGTGCGGGGAGTCGGCACGGGACGTACCGGGCTAGGGAGGCGCACTGGAGGTTGAGTGCGGGGAGTCGGCACGGGACGTACCGGACTTTGCACACGCACTGGAGGTAGAGTGCGGGGAGTCGGCACGGGACGTACCGGACTGGGGAGGCGCACTGGAGGCCTGGTGCGTGGAGCTGGCACTGGAGGAACCTGGCTGGGCACACGCACTGGAGGTCGAGTGCGGGGAGTCGGCACGGGACGTACCGGGCTAGGGAGGCGCACTGGAGGTTGAGTGCGGGGAGTCGGCACGGGACGTACCGGACTTTGCACACGCACTGGAGGTAGAGTGCGGGGAGTCGGCACGGGACGTACCGGACTGGGGAGGCGCACTGGAGGCCTGGTGCGTGAAGCCGGAACTGGAGGAACCTGGCTATGCACACGCACTGGAGGTAGAGTGCGGGGAGTCGGCACGGGACGTACCGGACTGGGGAGGCGCACTGGAGGCCTGGTGCGTGGAGTCGGCACTGATGGCACCGGACTGGTGACACGCACCTTGGGGCGAGTGCGAGGAGCAGGCACATGACGTACCGGACTGGAGAGGCGCACTGGAGGCCTGGTGCGTGGAGTCGGCACTGATGGCGCCGGACTGATGACACGCACCTCAGGGCGAGTGCGAGGAGCAGGCACATGACGTACCGGACTGGAGAGGCTCACTGGAGTGTAGCAGACTGCCGGACTCAGACTGGGCACCGGTGGAGCGGACTGCTCTGGCACTGGAGTAGAGCAGACGGCCGGACCCCGACTGGGTACCGGTAAAGCGGACTGCTCTTTCACGGGAGTGGAGTAGGCGACAGGACACGGATCATTCCACTCCGACATTTCCCGTTCAACTTCCTCCGCTATCTCCCACATTTCCTCCAACACGTCTCCAAACTGGCTCTCCAAATAATTCTCCTCTTCTTCACTTTGCGCCCCCCATTTATATGTTGGGCACAGTGCATCCCACATGGAGAGTGGTACTGGTGCGTCCTCTTCCTTACCAGACCACCCCCATAGCCCCCCCCCGAAATTTTCCTGGGGTTGACTACGGGCTCCGTTTCCTCCTTTTTTCCGCTGTCTTCCTTTCTTCCTCTCCGTTGCTCCAGTTTTACGCTGCTTGGTCGGTTGGTGGTTCATTCTGTCACGTTCGGGTGTGTAGAGAGACCAAGGCGCAGCGTATCCATATTTCGACATGATTTATTGAATGAACTGACGAACTATACAAAATAACAAATGATATATATAAAGACACACGTAGCACGAACACGGGACATAACATAACAACAATGAACCACGCCAACGGAGTGGAACACAGACATATAAGTAAGATCCCTAATTAGAGGTAATGCATAGCAGCTGCCTCTAATTAGGGATCCCACACACACACACCAGACAGAAATAGAAATGATAGATCTGCCAGACTCTGACCATAGAAATATAGGGAAGCAAAGCTTCTCTATGGCCAGAGCCTGACACACACCAACAGCCTATAGTGTTAACTTATTGAGAATGTGTATCATTGCATTTAACATTCAAACTTCTCTTGAACTCGTCAAATCTTAACCAGATCTTAACTGGAATGTTGATATATTACTCAAACTGGTTTTGGTGTCTTGGACACAAAAGGGCGTTTTCTCCTCATAGTAAAGACACTGCTTCATGGTTTGGATGAAAAACACTGGGCATTTGTTTTGTAGAACTTTGTGTTTTTTTGGGGGTAAAAGCAATACTCAGCTCTACTGCTATCTGTGTAGAGGCCTGCTAGAATTGTATTGCAATGACAGGTGAAGTGCTTGTTGAAATCATGCTGCCTTGCTGCCCATTCAATAAAGTAATACCTGTTTGTCTGTTCAACTCTGATGCCCTCTGGTGTTTTCTTCTTGCCTCATAAAGTACATTTAGGTTTCAAAAAGGTCCTTACAGAAACATGCTTAGGGGAAGGGGAATAACCTAGTCAGTTGTACAACTGAAATGTGTTTCTGCATTTAACCCAACTGAATCAGAGAGGTGCTGGGGCGCCCGGGGAAACGGTGGGTTAAGTGCCTTGCTCACAGGCAGAACGACAGCTTAGTACTGTTAGAAAGGTAAGAGCTGTGGGATTCATCAGAAAAATTGTGACTATTACCGAGATACTGGGGAGGTGCCAATTGTCAGTTGTTGGGGAATAAGAGATTTGAAAGTCTAGGTTTGACATAAAATATGTCACCAATTACTCGCTCTAAACATGCACAAATTTCCATAGGAACACAGCCATTGCAACGTTTTACAGGAATGATATACACTTGAGGAGAAAGCTGAAGTCTATACCAATCCATTGATGTAAAAAATATCCCCTATCATTCCCAGTTCGTCCACTATATGGCAGTAGCAGATCACATGAGGTCTTTTGGCCACTTGAAACCAGTTGCGTCTGGATCCTGTAACTTCATGACAGGCTGTAACATAACAGGAAGTCAGAGACCTGGCAGTGTGGTGCCAAAACAACAACCTCTTATAAGTAATAAGGCCCGAGGAGGTGTGGTATATGGCCAATATACCACGGCGGAGTGCCTGGACCTTTATTTTAATTTGTTAATTTAGCCTTTATTCAACTTGGGAAGTCAGTTAAGAACAAATTGTTATTTACAATGACGGCCGACCAACAGGCAAAAGACCCCCTGCAGGGACGGGGACTGGGATTAAAAATATAAATAAATAAAATATAAATATAGGACCAAACACACATCATGGTGTGGTTGCAGTTGCAAATGAGAACTTGTTCTCAACTGACCTACCTGGTTAAATAAAGGTGAAAAAAAAAAAAAAAAAAAATGACAAGAGAGACAAAACAACACTACATAAAGAGAGACCTAAGACAACAACATAGCAAGACAGCAACACATGACAACACAGCATGGTAGCAACACAACATGACAACAACACGGTAGCAACACAACATGGTAGCCGCACAAAACAGGGTACAAACATTATTGGGCACAGACAACAGCACAAAGGGCAAGAAGGTAGAGATGACAATACATCACACAAAGCAGCCACAACTGTCAGTAAGAGTGTCCATGATTGAGTCTCTGAATGAAGAGATTGAGATAAAACTGTCTAGTTTGAGTGTTTGTTGCAGCTCGTTCCAGTCGCTAGCTGCAGCGAACTGAAAAGACGAGCGACCCAGGGATGTGTGTGCTTTGGGGACATTTAACAGAATGTGACTGGCAGAACGGGTGTTGTATGTGGAGGATGAGGGCTGCAGTAGATATCTCAGATAGGGGGGAGTGAGGCCTAAGATGGTTTTATAAATAAGCATCAACCAGTGGGTCTTGCGACAGGTATACAGAGATGACCAGTTTACAGAGGAGTATAGATAGATAGATAGATAGATAGATAGATAGATACTTTATTGATCCCGAGGGGAAATTTCTTTGTCAAGCAGCTACAACAAAACACATGGCAGGTGCAAAATGCCAGAACGAAAATACACAAAAGACATATACACGGTACATGATACATAGAGCGTCAGTATGAAAAAGTATAGAAATACAAGAAGTCTGGAGTGCTAAAAAAGCTATAAAAAGACATTGCATAGTATGGGTGGTTAGATGAATATGTACACTATACATTGGTGGATGTTGGATGGTTAACTATACTATACAGGTCGATGGCAGAGAAATACTTCAGTAGCTAAAAGTGCGTATGATATAAGTGAGGGTAATAATAGTTTACTTAATAGACATACTGGTTAAATTAACAGGTAAGTGAACATTTTGCATGGTTACATTAACTGTACAGGTAAATGACAGGAAGAGATACCTAAATAGCTAAATGTGTGTATGATATAATTTGGGGTAATAATAGTAATTCCCTTAAAATACAGTCGTTAGTGCGCAGGGTTTAATTACAGATAACTGCACGTATTGCACATTCGATATACTAAAAGCAATGAAAAAAGATACAACTGACAGGATACTAATATGCATTCCTGAGTGAATGACTACGTAAGTTAAGTCCATGAATTACTTACAATATTGCACTTGATATGAAATAACAACTGTACATGAGTATGTATATACAGACCTGAATTAATAAATAAGTGAATGAGTGATTACGGACCAGAGTTACTCACGGATGGATGCATAATTGTTAAACTAGGTCCTAACACCCCAACAGTTCCAGGTCTGTGTTGCCGACGGCACGGCACCCCGGTGAGGCATTAAATAGTCTAATAGCCGCCGGCAGGAAGGACCTCCTGTAGCGCTCTCTGGCACACCGTGGTGGGATCAGTCTGTGACTGAAGGTGCTCCTCTGCGTCATAACCATGGCATGCAGAGAGTGGGTGACGTTGTCCATGATGGCCAGCAGTTTGGCCAGGATCCGTCTCTCCGCCACCTCCTCTAGAGTGTCAAGGCTCATCCCCAGGACAGAGCTAGCCTTCCTGATCAGCTTATTTACCCGAGAAGCATCACCAGCTTTTATGTTGGCTCCCCAGCACACTACTGAAAAAAAAAAAAACAGACTGGTAGAAGGTATGCAGTAGTTTACTGCACACGCTGATGGACCTGAGCCTCCTCAGAAAGTAGAGTCGGCTCTGGCCCTTTTTGTACAGGGCCCCGGTTTTACCAGTCCATTCCAGCCTGTTGTCCATATGGACTCCCAGAAACTTGTATGACCCAACCATTTCCACATCCATCCCCTGTATAGGGACTGCAGTCAGTTGTGCCTTGGTTCTCCTGAAGTCCACCACCATCTCCTTTGTTTTGCTGATGTTGAGCTGAAGGTGGTTCTGCTCACACCACAACACAAAGTCACTGATTGTGCTCCTGTACTCCTCCTCCTGCCCACCCCTGATGCACCCTACAATTGCGGAGTCATCCGAGAACTTCTGTAGGTGGCATGTTTCAGAGTTATATCTGAAGTCTGAGGTGTAGAGGGTGAACAGGAAGGGGGACAGGACCGTTCCCTGGGGGGCCCCTGTGTTGCTCACTGCCCGTTCTGACACACAGCTCTGTAGTCGCACAAATTGTGGCCTACCGGTCAGGTAGTCTGTGACCCAGGAGACTAAGGGTGCTTCCACTTTCATCCTCTTCATCTTCTCACCCAGAAGAAGGGGCTGAATGGTATTGAAGGCACTTGAGAAGTCAAAAAACATAACCCTTACAGTGCAACCTGCGTTTTCCAGTTGAGAGTTGGCCCTCTGCAGAAGGTAGATGATTGCATCATCCACCCCGATGTTGCGCTGGTATGCGAACTGCAGGGGGTCCATTGATGTACACACCAGGGGTCTGAGGTGAGCGAGAACTAACCTTTCCAGGGTCTTCATGATGTGGGATGTTAGCGCTACAGGTCTGAAGTCATTCAGGACAGTGGGTTATGCCTTCTTGGGCACTGGGATGAGGCAGGATGTTTTCCACAGCACAGGGACCCTTTCTAGGCTCAGGCTAATGTTGAAGTGTCGCTGGAGTATTCCACACAGTTGGTCAGCACAGACCATAAGTACCCTTGGGCTGATGCCATCAGGGCCTGCCGCTTTCCACTGATGTAGTTTCTCCAGCTCTCTCTTCACTTGGTTGGTGGTGAAAGCCAGCCCAGGTGGGGATGTGGGGGGAAGGGGGGTGTTGAGGATCAGTCCAGAGGGAGCAGGGGTGGAGGTGGGGTCGCTGATTGTCTCGACAGAGGTGCTGTGAGCAGCGTGGGGGTGGGACAGCCGTGAGGGTGTGTGGCCTGGGGAGCTGGAAGGGAGGTGGACAGGGCCAGTATCAAACCTGTTAAAAAATTGGTTCAGCTCATTGGCTCTGTCCTGGGTCCCCTCCGTCTGCCCACTGTTTGACTTTTTGAAGCCAGTGATAGTTCTCATACCCTTCCACACCTCTCTCACCTGGCTCTGCCTCAGCTTGTCCTCCATCTTCATCTTATACCCTCTCTTCCCCTCAGCAATCCGCAACTTCAGCTCCCTCTGGACGCATTTCAATTTGTCCTTGTCCCTCTCCCTGAAGGCCCTCTTCTTCTCATTCAGCAGGGCCTCCAGGTCGCTGGTGACCCAGGGTTTATTATTTGGGAAACAGCGTACCTTCCTGGTGGGTACAGTGTTGTCTACACAAAAATGTATATAGTCCGTTATGCAGTCAGTAAGTCCATCGATGTCCTCCCCATGAGACTCACAGAGCACATCCCAGTCTGTTGTTTCAAAGCAGTCCTGTAGGGCCTAATTCGCCTCCGGGTACCATCTCCTAATGGTCCTAATGGTCGCCTTATTGCTATTATAAACTGGTTACCAATGTATTTAGAGTTGGAAAAATACATGTTTTGTCATACCCGTGGTATACGGTCTTATATACCACAGCTGTCAGCCAATCAGCATTCAGGGCTCAAACCACCCAGTTTATAATTCCACTATTGGCACAATGCTAATGTTTCAGATATTCTCAGCCCCACATTGGGTGTGTTTACATGTGTTTTTATCCAAACTAGCCTACACAGCCCATGTTTGTTGATGACTGTGGGTTGAAAAAGGTTGCACACTTTTGGTTTTGTTTCTGTTTCTCTGCCTTCAGGCTGTACCACACCATGTGGACTCGCTCTCTTTGAGAAGCAAGCACTTCCTCTCTCTGTCTCTCTCCTCTGGCTCTGTGCTCCTTGCTTTGAAGTATTTTTTGGGGGGGGGATGGGGATGGTGATTCAGGAGATATCAGAAAAGAGACTCACAGTGGGTGTTTTATCCACAGCAAAAATCTCAGAGATGGAATAGGGTGTGAGATACACTGCCGTTTTATTCAGTGCTGTTTCATCCAGAACGATTAGATCCAAATCTGACTGGTATTTTATACAACATCCCCTTGTCTCGCACAAACATTAATCTAGACGTGAATATGTGAGAACACCACTTTGTTAATTTGATCACAGATGTGGAAAGATTAAGACATCATGACAATATTGGTGTATAGAGATAACGTTATTTCTTATTCTACATGTCAGTGGCACATTTGTTCTACACAATATATTTATACCTGAAAGTTTCACAATGTTGTGCCCTGCTGAATGCACCCCAGTGATGGTTTATAGGTGTCGGTGAGTGTGCCGGACCTCTCTGCTCTAATGCTACCTCATTTCATACATGTTATTTTCTGATCTAGCTAGTTCTGTTTTGCTACCGAGTTGTGTGCAACTGATCTGCTAAATCCCTCCGCTCTATTCTATTCTACTATGTTCAGTTCTGCTCTATGCAACTTAGGTCTATGCTGAGTTTTGCCCTGCTTTATTCTGTTCTGATTGGTGTTCTACTGTGATGTGGAGATCCTTTATGTTCTGATTGGTGTTCTACTGTGATGTGGAGATCCTTTATGTTCTGATTGGTGTTCTAGTGTGATGTGGAGATCCTTTATGTTCTGATTGGTGTTCTACTGTGATGTGGAGATCCTTTATGTTCTGATTGGTGTTCTACTGTGATGTGGAGATCCTTTATGTTCTGATTGGTGTTCTACTGTGATGTGGAGATCCTTTATGTTCTGATTGGTGTTTACTGTGATGTGGAGATCCTTTATGTTCTGATTGGTGTTTACTGTGATGTGGAGATCCTTTATGTTCTGATTGGTGTTTACTGTGCTGTGGAGATCCTTTATGTTCTGATTGGTGTTTACTGTGCTGTGGAGATCCTTTACATTCTGTTCTTGGCAGTTGTGTGTCTGCGTTGGAAACCCTCGTCCAGCCTCATCAAAATGCATCAGATATGTTATACTACACAACTGTTCCTCTCCAAGTAAAACATTTTTCAACTGGTAATAACTCCATATTGTCATTCATTGATTGGTTTACTAGTTTTTTGTGAATGTGAAGCAAGGGTTTTATGCTTTTGATACCCCAGCACTGTTTAGTGTTTTTGTTTTTAATTCACTCCAGTACAGTTGATATCTAAAGCATCGAATTCTGATCCAAACAGTGGTTCACATAATTAGTCTTTGAAACTTTAAAGTTCTACCCACAAAACCACCACCGAAGTGGAACAACATGAGACAATTTCCTCAAGGCAATGTCACGATCCCTTCAGTAACGTTTCAGTACCCTCTATTGGTTAATTATCGGATTAGATTAGGGAAGGTTATTGCAGACCAATGGCTTTCAATTTTTTATTCAACCTTTATTTAACTAGGCAAGTCAGTTAAGAACTAATTCTTATTTACAATGACGGCCTACCCCGGCCAAACCCTCCACTAACCCGGAGGATGCTGGGCCAATTGTGCGCCACCCTATTGGACTCCCATTCACGGCCAGTTGTGATACAACCCGGGTCTGTAGTGTCGTCTCTAGCACTGCGATGCAATGCCTTAGACTGCTGCGCCGCCCAGGATCCCAGTAATACTGCAAGGCACTTCATTTAGACTGCTTTCCCTTCCATAAAACCCACTCTTAGTCTGTTAAAGCTTGGGAACTTCAAGTAAGTGTAGTGTGAACGGACCAAAAGAGAATAAGTTCAAATTGTATTCCATCATTTCCTATTTCTATGCTAGTGCTATAGTGTTACACCCAATACATGCATCTCCACTTTTATTTCTCCAATCCACTCTTTAAAAACTCACTGCCACAATCCAACCATAGTATTTGGTCTGTAATTGATGCTGGCAATACCCCCTGCTTAGACATTATAATGGGATAATAAGTACTTCTGGCAAGTCGCACAATGTACTACAACTGTATTCTAAGCACTGACTGCATTCACTTGTTGCCAATATTTTTTTCTCATTTAGTTTCCTAGTTATTGCTGACTTCATGAAGCTCGCTGTATCATTTTACTTCAGGTTAATACAGTAAACGATCAATCCCACAATCTGCCATATATTTTTTAGTTTCACATTGTGGTACTGCCATTGCCTTGGGGTTTTGTTAGGAGTTTATTGGTATCCAGAAGTCCTGATTTGATGGGTTTGGCAGACTTCTCCTTTAGCTGGCACATATCCCCCACACACCCCCTGGCTGCCTGTGTGTGTTTTCCTGGTTCCACAAACTGCTTTCCTTTTTCTCTATAGGTCAAGTCTGTCATCAGCCTCCTGTTTGCCGCCTACACCAGAGACGTCTCCGTACTAAGGAGGTGAAGTATGCAACTCTTTTACACACACACACACACACACACACAACAATTCTCAGAAACACACCAAACATACTGACTCTCTCTCTGTGTGTACAACGTCATTGAAATCCTCCTGTCCATTTCATGACAATGGAATAATTTGATCTTTATTCATAGTGATAAATCTTCTCTTTCATCTCTGACTTACTTCTGTCTTCTTTCTTTGGCCGTTTATCGTCCATCTCGTGACACTGCTGACCAGTTTCTGTAGGTCTGCAGGTTTGCCCTGTCCTCCATGGACATGGAGCAGAAGGACTATGACTCCAGGGCGGCTTTACATGTGGCAGCAGCAGAAGGTACTTCTCACAGCCTCCTTTTCCTGTCACACACAGGGACAGATTGTGTGTGTGTGTGTGTGTGTGTCAGGGTCAACTGGAAGTGTTTGGCAGACCCCCCCCCCCCTGTGTCGTTGGGTTAATTTGTTTCTCCTCAGCAGCTGCACTGCGTAGTTTCTGACGTCTGTCCTGCAGTGTGTGAGAGAGAGGGTGCGTAGGAGTGTGTGTTTTGTTTCTTAAATAACTCCCATCATCTGCTCTACTTTCAGGACATGCAGAGGTGGTGCGCTTCCTCTGGGACAATAGGTAGCTGTGGGTGGACGAGATACTGTATCATATACTTGAGTAGGCATCTTACAATGTACTCCCACTCAAAAGAACACATGTTCAACCATGAGCCATTTATTGGAACTGTACCCTAGCATTTTCACACCTGAAGAGAACTAATGCCTTTTGTAGGTCAGTCCAACCCCAGTCAGTCACACTGCTCATGATCTTCCCTCTAGGTGGGATAACACCCCAAGTGAAGAGGCCTTCTAGCCATCACAATGTGGTCACCATCATCCAGGACTATCAAAACAAGTACAACCAACAAGAGACCCCTATGAAGGACAAGAAGAGAGCATACACCAGCCTGGGAGGCCTACTGTAGTGTAGACATTCGAGCCAGTAGATGGTGCCATGCTGCTTTTGTATCATCTCCACTAGTCTGCTGTTTCTTTGGTGGGACACACTTTTTGGAGTGACTTTTGTCGACTTTGTATGATGACAATTTTTTTCTTAACTGTGTGTTTGATTACATGTGTTTTATTAAATGATTTATACTCCCTTGTTTTACTGTACATTTTGTATTGCGCTTTGTTGAGTGGTGCTTATTTTTGCTATATCTTTCCTCTTCCTCTGTCACGAGTCGGGATGGTGAGAGACCAAGGCGCAGCGCAGGTATAGTTCGACATTTTATTATACTATGTATAAATTAACACAATGACGAACTACAAACAAAACAATGAAATGGAACACACTTACTTGCCTGTGACATGAAACGTACACATATATACAACGACCCACAGCCCCGGTGTGGAAACATACAAACATATGTAGGATCCCTAATAAGAGACAATGCACTGCAGCTGCCTCTAATTAGGGATCCAACACAAACCACCACCAGACCCAGAAATTATAGACCTGTCAGACTCACCTAACCTTTCCTTCACCAAGTGTTTGTGTGTTTTGTGAGTGAATCCCAAATCCAAGTGCACAATCTGATTTGAATCTTTGTGACATTGGTGTACAATATAAAGTGATATTATTATACATATGCTCCTACATGTAAATGTATATTTATGTACTGTATAAAGTAAATATATTTTATGATAGTCAATTTTGAAAGTTAGTCAAAGTTGAAAGATAGTCAAAGTTGTGACCAATACTTAATATAATTCAATGTAATAGTCTAGCAGTATGGTCTTTTTCCTGGAGGGCCACAATGTGTAGTAATCTTTGGCCAAACCAGGGTCTCTAGAGTCTATAGAGCGATATGATGTTGAATCTGAAATTCAATTTATGTTGGCACTAATATCACTCCATACCATTCCAGCTACAGTTGAAGTGGAGGTTTACATACACCTTAGCCAAATACATTTAAACTCTGTTTTTCACAATTCCTAACTTTTAATCCTAGTAAAAATTCCCTGTCTTAGGTCAGTTAGGATCACCACTTTATTTTAAGAATGTGAAATGTCAGATAAATAGTAGAGAGAATGATTTATTTCAGCTTTTATTTCTTTCATCACATTCCCAGTGGGTCAGAAGTTTACATACACTCAGTTAGTATTTGGTAGCATTGCCTTTAAATTGCTTAACTTGGGTCAAACGTTTCAGGTAGCCTTCATTCATCCTAACAGAACTGGCGTAACTGAGTCAGGTTTGTAGACCTCCTGGCTTACACACGCTTTTTCAGTTCTGCCCACAAATTTTCCATAGGATTGAGGTCAGGGCTTTGTGATGGCCACTCCAATACATTGACTTTGTTGTCCTTAAGCCATTTTGCCACAACTTTGGAAGTATGCTTGGGGTCATTGTCCATTTGGAAGACCCATTTGCGACCAAGCTTTAACTTCCTGACTGATGTCTTGAGAAGTTGCTTCAATATATCCACATAATGTTCCTTCCTCATGATGCCATCTATTTTGTGAAGTGCACCCGCCCTCCTGCAGCAAAGCACTCCAACAACATGATGCTGCCACCTCCGTGCTTCACGGTTGGGATGGTGTTCTTCGGCTTGCAAGCCTCCCGCTTTTTCCTCAAAACATAACAATGGTCATTATGGCCAAACAGTTCTATTTTTGTTTCATCAGACCAGTGGACATTTCTCCAAAAAGTACGATCTTTGTCCCCATGTGCAGTTGCAAACCGTAGTCTGGCTTTTTTATGGCGGTTTTGGAGCAGTGGCTTCTTCCTTGCTGAGCGGCCTTTCAGGTTATGTCGATATAGGACTTGTCTTACTGTGGATATAGATACTTCTGAGAATGATTTCCACTTTTCAAGCCAAAGTATGTTCATCTCTAGGAGACAGAACGTGTCTCCTTCCTGAGAGGTATGACGGCTGCGTGGTCCCATGGTGTTTATACTTGCGTACTATTGTTTGTACAGATGAACGTGGTACCTTCAGGCGTTTGGAAATTGCTCCCAAGGATCAACCAGACTTGTGGAGGTCTACAATTTATTTTCTGAGGTCTTGGATGATTTCTTTAGATTTCACTATGATGTCAAAATGAGGCACAGAGTTAAGGTAACTTACAACTTACACTCCAATGATGTCAATTTTCCTATCAGAACTTTCTAAAGCTATGACAATTTTATGGAATTTTCCAAGCTTTTTAAAGGCACAGTCAACTTAGTGTATGTAAACTTCTGACCCACTGGAATTGTGATATAGTGAATTATAAGTGAAATAATCTGTCTGTAAACAATTTTTAGTTGGAATAATTACTTGTGTCATGCACAAAGTAGATGTCCTAACTGACTTGCCAAAACTATAGTTTGGGAAACACCTGACTTTGACAAGGAACAACAGGGGTGCCTTGTTAAAAGTTACGTGACATTTTTTTTTTTTTACTTTGTGCATCTTGTCTTCGGTGTCATAAGAAATCCTTGGTTCCTGCCTGTGCCTTATAAAGTTAGACTGGCAGAATGCCCAGAATATGTTATTTAAGTTAAGATAAGAGACGGTGCCAAATTAACTTTTAAATATATTTTAATTAACAAGGTTAGATAAAGCAAAGCTTTTCAGGCATGTGAGCGAGCTCTTCATTTTCCTTGATTTAAACAATTAAGTCATGTAAGTACAGTATAGAAGTACTTTGTATATAAGGGTCATTCCACAAATTCTGTGTAACTCCGTCAAAGAAAACATTATGATTTCACAACATTATCATAAAGAGGACACATTAACTTAATAAAACATATTTTCTCATGTCAAGATGTTAAATAATGCCAGGGTCGCCGATTTCTTCTTAAATCTGCCATAAATCCCCTTTTGACATGGGAAATGGCAGCTTGTTGTGTACTAGATGGATTGACAATTACATGCAAGCTTCACACAAATTTCTATTGTTAAAACATTTTCAACAAAAAACAAACAAACAAAAAAAAAAGAGTAGATGCAGCTCACCTTAATTTGTAAATAAGATGTTGTTCTTAACTGACTTTCCTAGTTAAATAAAGGTTAAATAAATACAAGTATGTGGTACTTTTTCCAAATTACATATGCATACACAAAATATTGCCCTGTCCTAGAAGTAGCATAGAATTAAATTACTTATTACAAACAGCTGGACTCGAAACCCCAAAATCTAATGCATGTACATAAGCCGATAATGTAGGACCATGTATATGGGTCATTCCTGGGATTCGGTAATATTTCAGTCCCCTAGATTTTTGAAAGTAGTGGTTCACCAAAATTAAATGTTAAAAGCTTTACACAATACTTTGGTATGTCCTTTATAATGAATACAAATAGTTATTGCATTTAAATAATTTTTAGCATTAAAAAAAATCTTATTTATGTCTTACAGCAAGCATTTTGTCATGTCCCTGAGGTTCTTCGCTGAATTTGTACTTGGAAAATAATTAATAAAATGTGCACAGTGTCTATAATTTTCAGCAATAATGCAAGTATTTATTTGTGTTCTTTGCTTTTGAAAAGAAATTTAAAAAAAAAAAGCTAGATATTTGATAAAAAACAACTTAAAAAGTTATGTCCCTCAGTCTGAACTCAACCCCGTCACGCCAACCATTCTCCGCCCATAATAATTTAGACTCCACCCATATGTGACATCATTCACAGGAAGTTGCATCATTCAGCTCTCTTCAACAGCATGGTGCAGAAGAAGGTGAGTGTTATCACACTTTTTAATCATTTTTTGAGGTGAATTATAGTCAGGGAGGGTACTGTCAAGCTTAACAACTCAACCCCATCACATACAATTAAGATGGAAAATGATGACTTTTCAAAATTTTATTTTAATCCATAAAAATCTAATATGTACTTATTTAATTGGATGCCATGTGGCCCACTCTTCTACACCACATTAAGAGCAGTGGCCATTTTGAGCAAAAAAACTCAACCCCATCACACTCAACCCCGTCACATATGTTATTGTTTCGGGGTTGTAAACTTTGTGACAGGGTTGAGTTATTCACTTAATTGAATCAATGATTTCAATTAAAAAAAACAATTTCAGTAAATATATTACCAAAATCATAACTCATAAATCATAAATCATAACAAAATCAATATTTTTGTCATAGATCAAATATTTGATGTAATGTGTCCACTTAAACTTCAACAGGCATCCTAGTCAGAAATGGCACCCACATCAACAGCAGAGAGGCAAAGGCAGTTTCGTGCACGCAGAGATGCTGACCCAGAAAAAAGGGCACAGTACCTTGAGAGAGAGAGGCAGAGATGGAGAAGGAATGTTGAGGCAGGAAAGAAAAAAACAATTAGTGACCTAAGTGAGAGAGCACAGCGTCAGAGGCGTAAAGAGTGGAGAGCAGCATACACAAGAAGCAAGGAAAGAAGAGAAGCATTAAGAAATATAAGCACTCCACCACAAAGTCCTGAACATATGCCAGAGCTGCCACAACAGCCACTTTTATCTGCTGCAGTTTTGTTTTATGTTATGAACTTTTATCTGCTGCAGTTGTTTTATGTTATTATGAACTTTTATCTGCTGCAGTTGTTCAGTTAATAAAGTAAAAACGACAAACTAAATATGACTATGTCTTTATTACATGGTTGCCTAAAATAAAATAGTGTTTTGTTTGAGTCTCAAAGAGGGATTTTCGTATTAAACAAATACAAAATAAAAGTAGGCCAATGTGTCCTTTCAACCCTGTTACAGTATTCAACCCCATCACAGTATTCTCAACCCTGTCACATTAATATTTTTGGAAAATAAAATAAGGAAGACAATTAAAAATTAAAGCATTTCTTGCTGATTACCACCCGACATGTTAAGGGCTAACACAGCAAAATTGTGGTTTTAGTAAAACATCGAAATGAAAATTGTTCTTACTAAAATAAAGAGACCACAGACAAACAATTTGGATATTTGTAACTTCCATCACATACAAATGTGAAAATTATCATAAATGTTACATTTGAAGTCATTGAATTGGTATGAGGGACACATGAGCAGTAGGTAGATGTTTGTTTTATAACAAGTTTTGTATAAAATCCTGTTTAAACTACTTAAATTTTGTCCGTTACGGGGTTGAGAATAAAAGGTGTACAAATCTGACAAAAACTGAAAATAATAAAAAGTCTTTAATGCCTGAGATGGGAAAATATGATTTTTTGAAGGTTTGATATGTGCCTAATAATGTGGGGTATTTAGAAATGTAATCATATGTAGTTCAAAAATTTAAAAAGTCCAAGTTGAAATATTACCGAATCCCAGGAATGACCCATATACACACATACAGTTTCAGTTTTTTTCAACTCTATTGCAAACTCCTTTTTCTTAAGTGTCTTCAGTACTCGGCTCGGGAGCTTACACAAGTTTTCCTGAGCTCCACCTGAAGAGGGCAGATTAGTTTGTGAAGGGAGAGGGACAGCACAGGCTCAGGGTCTACATCTCAATAGTGGAAGGCTGCACTTTCTTTTGCGATTGCATGCGTTACACAGTGACACAGTCACATAGTAAATAAAATGTTTTATGATTTATCTCGACCCTCGAATGAAAGATTTGGAAATAAATGCTTCAGTTATGACAGCAGTACAGCCAGGGCCGGCCCTGGACGTTCTGCTGGCCCTAGGCGAGACAAAGATCTGCCGCCTCCAACTTTTCCACATTTTGTGTTTTATGATGATTAGAGATGAGACAGCACATATGTGTGTGGCTGGCGCTGTCTGTCTCTAACCCACCACACGGTGTGTTCCTCTAACCAGGCGTTGCTGACGCATGCCAGATCTTACGACACCCGGATAATTAATTAACGTATTCACAAACCACATACTATGTTATAGCAATCTGGTGCTCGACGGCACAGTCGATGATGTTGCACGCAACCATTGGTTGATGCATGGAATGGCTGAGCAGGGGAACGTGACCACTATGTGTGGCTACTGTTGGCTGACTAAAATGCACGGTGTCTCTACTCTGTGTGCGGCTGGTGCTGTCTGGCAATAACCTACCACAGTGTCTCTACTCTGTGTGCGGCTGGGCTGTCTGGCAATAACCTACCACTGTCTCTAATCTGTGTGTGTGGCAGGTGCTGTCTGGCTGTAACCTACCACATTGTCAATCTAATCCTGGTGAGATCTCCATACACTTCGGGGGCAGCATGGTGTCCTGTAGTCTGGAGGTCTGGCTAAAGAGAAACAGAACCCAACAGTTACACAACCAGGAGAAAATATCAACTTTAGACGTGAATCCATGCCATTAATGGCATAAATATTCAATCAATACAACTCAAATCTAGACAAAAACTAAATGTCATTTGCATTAACTTAATGTTTTATCATTGTTAATTTTCACCAGGGACTTTGATCAGGATGGGGGCCGCAAAAAAATGTGAACTCATGAGGGGCCGCAGTGGCTTATGGGTCTGTGTACCCCTGTTCATGTATTGTCCAGTGTAGCTCAGAAGAAGATTTAGCAATTTTATAACTAATTTCATGTAATTCTACAAATTTTGCCATGGGGCGAACCGAAAAATGTGCAGTTTTACAGCTAATTTCCTGCAATCCTACACATTTTGCCATAGGCAGGACTGAAATATTAGCAGTTTTTAATATGATATCTGAGTGAGAGTGACAATCAATCAATGGGGCCCCCCCCCTCGGTCGGTAATTCAACCATGATTGGTCAGTGACCGTCAGTGACTAACATAACAAGAGACATACACTTTTCATTTGACCTTTACTTGTACTTTGGACTGTGTGTGTTGTCTGTATCTTAAATCAATGAAAGCTAATATGAAAACATGACATGAATCACACTTACTCTTCAGACACAGAGATGAGCTCCTTCTTAATGTAGTCAGCCACAGAGGCACTCTGCAACTCCATTGCCTCAGCAGCTGAGAAGGTCAAAGGTTATAGACGTCTAGAGGTTATCATCAGAACCAACCACAGGGGGCTTAATTTGGGAGGACAGGTTCATAGTAATGGCTGGATCAGAGTAAATGGAATGGTATCAAACATCACACACTCCATTCCAGCCATTATTATTAACCTTCCTCCCCTCACCAGCCTCATGTGACAAGGCATTGACAGTATTTCAATTAGGAAAATAGTGTGGCACAACAAAATATGAAAAGTATGCTATGCAGTGAATATTGTGTATAATATTGTGTATAATAGCTTTGACCGGAATGGAAGTCTTCAACCATAATTTGTACCCTTTCAACTACTCAGTCTTCCTCAACGTACATACATTTCTAACAGCTTGTTAGTTACCGTCTGTGGGGCGGCTGTAGTACCGTGTGAAGGCACTGTCTTTGGGGATGTTGGGGTAGAGATACAGTAGAGGGTTCTTAGGGACGGCAGCCATCACCTTGTAGTTGCGGAGGATGTCAGGGAAAGAGACGGCGGCCAGCTCCTTCTTAGTATAGGGCTCTACCGCTTTTAAACGGACTTCTATATGTTCATAGATATACGGAAATACACACAGAAACACACAATGTGATATGAGAATGTGTTCTCAGTCAGCTTACCTGGTAAAATAATAAAAACATAAACATGTTGTATAGACACAATGTGTAAAAACAATTAAAATATATATATTTGGGTATGTACACTGGGTATGTACACTGAGTATACCAAACATTAGGAACACCTTCCTAATATTGAATAGCAGTTCTTGACAGAAATCGGTGCGCCTGGCACCTACTACTATACCCTGTTCAAAGGCAGTTCAATCTTTGTCTTTCCCATTCGCCCTCTGAATGGCACATACACAATCCTTAATCTTCTCAAAAATCCTTCTTTAACCCGGTCTTCATCTACAGCTACAAAGCTACAAGCACACACATGCACTCACACACACACACAAACAAACACACACCGTTATTGGAGCCCTCCACCCAGGTGAAGGTAATGGCTCCCTCCCGGCTGCTCTCGCTGAAGCGCAGCAGGAAAGTCCCAGGCTCCATGTCCTTCAGCAGGGCCTTCTCTCTCTCCTTACTAACGAAGCCCATGATGCACCTGCAGCCCATAGAGATGTAATGGGTTATGGCACAACTAAGTACACTACTGTTCAAAAGTTTGGGGTCACTTAGAAAATTCCTTGTTTTTGAAAGAAAAGCACATTTTTGGTCCATTAAATAACATCAAATTGATCAGAAATACAGTGTAGACATTGTTAATGTTGTAAATGACTATTGTAGCTGGAAACGGCTGATTTTTTTATGGAATATCTACAAAGGCGTACAAAGGCGCATTAAATTATTACTTGCCCAAGCCCCCCCCGCTTCTCCTTCACCCAAATCCAGACGGCTGATGTTCTGAAAGAGCTGCTAAGTCTGGACCCCTACAAATCTGCTGGGCGACCTGGGCGGCAGGTAGCCCAGTGGTTAGAGTGTTGGGCCCATAACCGAAAGGTTGCTGGATCAAATCCCTGAGCTGACAAGGTAAAAATCTGTCGTTCTGCCCCTGAACAAGGCAGTTAACCCACTGTTCCTAGGCTGTCATTGAAAATAAGAATATGTTCTTAACTGACTTGCCTAGTAAAATAAAGGTAAAATAAAATAAAATAATCTGGACCCTCTCTTTCTGAAATTATCAGCCAAAATTGTTGCAACACCTATCACTAGCCTGTTCAACCTCTCTTTCGTATCGTCTGAGATCCCTAGAGATTGGAAAGCTGCCGCGGTCATCCCCCTCTTCAAAGGAGGAGACACTCTAGACCCAAACTGTTATAGACCAATATCCATCCTGCCCTGCCTTTCTAAAGTTTTCGAAAGCCAAGTTAACAAACAGATAACTGACCACTTCGAATCCCACCGTACCTTCTCTGCTATGCAATCTGGTTTCCGAGCTGGTCATGGGTGCACCTCAGCTACGCTCAAGGTACTGAACGATATCATAACCGCCATCGATAAAAGACAGTACTGTGCAGCCGTTTTCATCGACCTGGCCAAGGCTTTCGACTCTGTCAATCACCGCATTCTTATTGGCAGACTCAACAGCCCTGGTTTCTCAAGTGACTGCCTTGCCTGGTTCGCTAACTACTTTGCAGACAGAGTTCAGTGTGTCAAATCGGAGGGTCCTCTGGCAGTCTCTATGGGGGTGCCACAGGGTTCAATTCTTGGGCCAACCCTTTTCTCTATATACATCAACGATGTCGCTCTCGCTGCTGGTGACTCTCTGATCCATCTCTACGCAGATGACACCATTTTGTATACATCTGGCCCCTCTTTGGATACTGTGTTTACTAACCTTCAATCAAGCTTCAATGCCATACAACACTCCTTCCGTGGCCTCCAACTGCTCTTAAACGCTAGTAAAACTAAGTGCATGCTTTTCTATCGAACGCTGCCAGCACCCGCCCACCGGACTATCATCACTACTCTCGACGGATCCGAATTAGAATACGTGGACACCTACAAATACCTAGGCATCTGGTTAGACTATAAACTCAACTTCCAGACTCACATCAACCATCTCCAATCCAAAATTAAATCCAGAATTGGCTTCCTATTTCGCAACAAAGCCTCCTTCACTCATGCTGCCAAACATGCCCTTGTAAAACTGACTATCCTACCGATCCTTGATTTCGGCGATGTCATTTACAAACTAGCCTCCAACACTCTACTTAGCAAATTGGATGTAGTCTATCACAGTGCCATCCGTTTTGTCACCAAAGCCCCATACACTACCCACCACTGCGACCTGTATGCTCTCGTTGGCTGGCCTTCATTATATATTCGTCGCCAAACCCACTGGCTCCAGGTCATCTATAAGTCTTTATTAGGTAAATCCCCGCCCTATCTCAGCTCACTGGTCACTATAGCAACACCCACCCGTAGCATGCGCTCCAGCAGGTATATCTCACTGGTCACCCCCAAAGCCAACACCTCCTTTGGTCGCCATTCCTTCCAGTTCGCTGCTGCCAATGACTGGAATGAATTGCAAAAATCATTGAAGCTAGAGGTTCCTATCTCCCTCAATAACTTTAAGCATCAGTTGTCAAAGCTGCTTATCGATCACTGCACCTGTATATAGCCCTTCTGTAAATAGCCCACACTACTACCTCATCCCCATATTTATTTTTCACTAATCTTGCACTCCAGTATCTCTATTTGCACATCATAAATTTGCACATCCTTCCTGTGTTAATGATGATAATTCTGTAATTTATTTCACCACTATAGTCTATTTATTGTCCTACCTCCTAACCTTACTGCATTTTTGCACTACATTTTGCACTCTGTATATATATTTTTCTATTGTGTAACTCTGTGTTGTTATTTGTCGCACTGCTTTGCTTTGTCTTGGCCAGGTCGCAGTTGCAAATGAGAACTTGTTCTCAACTGACCTACCTGGTTAAATAAAGGTGAAATAAAAAATAAAATAAAAATCAGCAACCATCACTCCTGTGTTCCAATGGCACGTTTATCATTTTAAAAGGCTAATTGATCATTAGAAAACCATTTTGCAATTATTTTAGCACAGCTGAAAACTGTTGTGCTGATTAAAGAAGCAATAAAACTGGCCTTCTTTAGACTAGTTGAGTATCTGGAGCATCAGCATTTGTGGGTTCGATTACAGGCTCAAAATGGCCTGAAACAAAGAACTTTCTTATGAAACTCGTCAGTCTATTCTTGTTCTGAGAAATGAAGGCTATTCCATGCGAGAAATTGCCAGGAAACTGAAGATCTCGTACAACGCTGTGTACTACTCCCTTCACAGAACAGCACAAACTGGCTCTAACCAGAATAGAAAGAGGAGTGGGAGGCCCCGGTGCACAATTGATCAAGAGGACAACTACATTAGAGTGTCTAGTTTGAGAAACAGACACCTCACAAGTCCTCAACTGGCAGCTTCATTAAATAGTACCTGCAAAACACCAGTCTCAACGTCAACAGTGAAGTACTTGAATACTATTGAGCTGTTGTGGGAGCAGCTTGACCGTATGGTACGTAAGAAGTGCCCATAAAGCCAATCCAACTTGTGGGAGGTGCTTCAGGAAGCATGGGGTGAAATCTCTTCAGGTTACTTCAACAAATTGACAACTAGAATGCCAAAGGTCTGCAAAGCTGTAATTGATGCAAATGGAGGATTCTTTGACGAAAGCAAGGTTTGAAGGACACAATTATTATTTCAATTAAAAATAATTATTTATAACCTTGTCAACGTCTTGACTAAATGATTTTGCAACTCATTTCATGTATGTTTTCATGGAAAACGAGGACATTTCTAAGTGACCCCAAACTTTTGAACGGTAGTGTAACTTTGCAAAAAAGGAATGTAGACCTAGGCTTCAGGAAGGCATACTGAAGTAATGTGAGTTGGAGAGATGTTTCAGACTCAATGCTGGTTTTTACCCATCATTCCACAGACACAGCAGGTGTTTCTTTATCAGCTCCAGTATTCCCTCGATCCACAGCCAGAAGGGAAAGCTCTTCTCATTCACATTCTGCTCAGGAAAATACACACTCAATACATAGCCCATAGTAAACACACAGGGGTCGGCTAAAACACCAATCTTCCAGTGAGATACTCACCTTGCAGAACTTGGTCCAGGGTATAAGCCCATTAGGGTTTCCCGCTGCCTCTCGACCTGTCACAGGAGTTCCGTATTATTATTGGTTCACTTTAACAAACTTAGCTAACACCGTTATGAGTATTACATGACAGAGGTCATAAGTTGCTTATGCACCTTTTCATATGGGGAATAGATATGAAGCAACATCTGCATTGTTAGCCTTTATCTGGGATTAGTGGGCCAAATGAGTTGGTCACCTTGACTCGCTTGCCAGATATGTGTGTTGAGAAAAACTAAAATGGCCGTCTCACATACCGTACGTATAGCCAACTTTACTAACCAACTAGCGCACCTTTATATCAGATGGGTTTGCTGTGGCTGTGTCGTGGCACAAAACCACGGCTAGTCACAATAAGACCTCACCCAGGAGCTTGTCTCCCAGCATGCTCAGCTGCTCGTCGTTGAGGCCTCGCTTGGTTACGGAGGAGAACTGCCAGCTCAGCACCTTTGACAACTGGCTCCAGGTGGCCTGAGGAGGACTGAGGAAGAACGACAGATTCTGAGGAGGAGAGAGAGGGATGGAGATGATAAGCTGATAGTTTGGAAGACGAGTGTTAGTGCTGGGGTGGAACCAAATCCTGCACACCAGCTGGCTCTCCAGTCTGGGTCACATGACGGAAGTAAGGAAGCAGTTAAGAGAACAAAACGTACTGTAGTTCTCCGAGGGCAAAATCTGAGTAACTAGATAGGTACAGTATATAGCTATGCATACAGTATATCAAGCGAGGATTTAGTCTTGAATGAAAAGAGTAGGTGAGAGGGGTTGTACCTTGGAATCGCTGGTCAGCATGTTGTACCACATGACAGAGGCCCAGGCGCAAGGCAGCTGGCTAATGTTGGAGATGACCACAATGGGCAGGGACATTGTCTGGACACGCACACACACAGGAGAAGTCAGAGAGGGACATCAGTACAGACAGTCAGGTTCCTTGGTGTGTATTACTAAAAACACATTTCTGCCATAACAATAGTGATTCATTTTTTTTTTTTAAAGCTCTACAGATTAGTTACTGTTGTTCTGACCTCTAGTTCGACCTGGAGTCCTGGCTGACAGAGTCGAGTCTCAAAGCTAATAGAGTGGAGCTCCTCCGTCACTATGAGAGGACTCTGTGTGGACACACACACTTACATCAATTTGGAAATATAATGTGTATTACTATGACATTACAACCATCATCACACCTTATGTGCTTTCCTCACCTCATTTGATCTGTTGCCTGTAACTTTCTGCTCCTTTAATTGCTGGGGAAGAAAATAGTTGTAAATTATGGAAAAATAACCGAAAGAAAAACAACAACACAACTTTACATCATGGTTCTGAACAGCACACATGATATACAGTTACAGAAACTGACTTGAACCCTGGTCGCCTGACCGAAGGCAAGAATGCTAACATCAATCCACTTTGGTAATGCTCTCATGAAGGCGAGGGTCATATCTAGGGTTGCAAAGGGACGGCATATTACAGAAAACCACGAGTGGGAAACTCAATTATTTTCCAGTGGCTGTTCCGAGCAGAATCACTGTTTATTTTTGTTTCCGTTCCAGTGTTCCAACCAGAAAATAAAGTTCTTAACCTGTTAGAACCCAAGAAAATTAACGCTTCATATAGTTCCTATTCGTTACTTTACTTAGCTCATTAATTTGCTGTGGAACGGATACAATAGTTGTTTACATGTTTGATTGGTCAGATAAGTGCAGGCACGAGATGCGACGGCTGGGGAGAGAGCGTGAGAGAGGGGTGGACATGGAGGCGGCTTGGATTGAAGTGATGAACATCATGACGTGACGTCATTTGAAATGTGTTTTTAGGCTATTACTAGCATTATAAATTCACAGAATTACAGAACTATACAGTATACTAGACATTAGGAATATTTTTGGAACTAAACCGATTCTCAAGATTTGTTCTGAAACACTAGAGATATCACGTTTGAAGGCAAGACCCAGGCGCAGACAACTTCGGAATAACAAATGTTTATGATCACAACAGGGGTAGGCAAAAGACAGGTCAGAGGCAAGCAGGCAGAGTCCGGTAATCCAGAGTAGTGGGGCAACGGTACAAGCAGGCAGAGTCCGGTAATCCAGAGTAGTGGGGCAACGGTACAAGCAGGCAGAGTCCGGTAATCCAGAGTAGTGGGGCAACGGTACAAGCAGGCAGAGTCCGGTAATCCAGAGTAGTGGGGCAACGGTACAAGCAGGCAGAGTCCGGTAATCCAGAGTAGTGGGGCAACGGTACAAGACGGCAGGCAGGTTTTATTTTATAAAACGACATCTAGTGACCATTTTTGGGTACTTCAGATTACCACAGGTGTCTTTTACTATCTCTGGCCCTGTGTGCGGCCTTATCACATGTAAAATATATTAAATCATCTAATAAGATAAAACAAATTTACAAAGCTGTAAAACATTATCCTTAATATAAACCATCCGCTAAGTGAATACCATTGGTGTTTAATGAGGATCTCAGCGTGAAATATATATTTTTTTATTTACACTTTTATTTCTCTTATTATGTCAACAGAGGCGTCATGCCCATAGGAGGCACAGGGGGCTTACTCCCTCAGATTTGTCATACATTTTTTAGGGAGGGTTG
The DNA here is from genome assembly GCA_023634145.1 of Thymallus thymallus. Lineage (NCBI taxonomy): Eukaryota > Metazoa > Chordata > Actinopteri > Salmoniformes > Salmonidae > Thymallus > Thymallus thymallus. The sequence goes on along the minus strand of CM042407.1, from coordinate 2,684,048 downwards.
TTTTTTCTCTGTAATACTGCTAGCCATTTAGCAATTTTAGGAAGTTGTCTTTAGCTAGCCCAGATAGGTTCCCAATCTCACAACCTCATAACTAGCTTTAGCTAGCCCAGATAGGTTCCCAATTTCCCAACCTCATAACTAGCTTTATCTAGCCCAGATAGGTTCCCAATTTCCCAACCTCATAACTAGCCCAGATGAGGTTGGGAGATTGGGAACCTCATAATTGTCTAATTGTCAGATTGTCTAACGATCTTAGCTGCCATGCCTGCTGGCAAGGTTGGTAGACTTTAGAAAAGCAAGAAATTACTAAATGTACTGAACAGGACTCACATTCCTGTCAATCTTTTACCCTGATTTTTGCAGAGATGCAGAGAAGCATATTGTTTATTTTTTTAAATAACCACTAGTCAGCAGGATACAGACAGCTCAAGAAGTATACTCAGATATGCAGAATATATATATTTTTTTAATATATATATATATATATATATATATATTTTTTTTTTTTTTACATAGAATTAAGCATAATGATTATGGCTCTGAATTGCAGGAAAACGCTGTTTGTGCCCCCTGTAAGTCAATATGTCCTTGTTGTGAATGATTTGGCACCAAACTGGTGGCAGTTGTGAAAAAAGTAAATAGTTGGAAGAGTTAATTGAAAATAATGGTATTGTTGATTAGGCTATTTTCTCTTTAACCATTTATTATATCCACTAGAAACACATGGACAATATTGACACAGACTTATTTTTTATATATATTTGTTATACTATATATGAATAAACAATTGTAAAGTTTCTAAAGTATAAATTACCAAAGTTCCTATAGATTGCCATAGATTACCTTTGGTAAATTACCAGTAGCTTTGCAACCCTAGTCATTACAATATGAGCAGTATATGACACTATCATTGATGTATAGCAGGGGTTTCCAATTACATTCAGCCGCCGGCTGATTTTTACTTGAACGGATGGTCAGGGAGCCGGAACATAATTACAAATAATTTGTAAACTGCAAATTGACCACAAGAAGCCCAAACAGATATAATTTTTGACAAAAACTTAATTTCAAACCTTGATTACATCGGGATACGATCACATATGGCTCTCTACTTAAACGTGGGAATATTTGGGGCGGCAGGTAGCCTAGTGGTTAGAGTGTTGGGCCCGTAACTGAAAGGTTGCAGGATCAAATCCCCGAGCTGACAAGGTAAAAATCTGTCGTTCTGCCCCTGAAAAAGACTCACTGTTCCTAGGCCGTCATTGTAAATAAGAATTTGTTCTTAACTGACTTGCCTAGTAAAATAAAGGTTCCATAAAAATACTTGGGAACAGATTTCCTCAAATAAAACCTGAATGTTCCAATTCATACCAGGTGTCTGAATTCTGCTGCCAAGCTTCCATTGGACTCCTCCATGTTCATAACCTTAGTGTTGGTTCCCAAGATGTTGAATTTCCGGACCCTGGAAATGACGTCAAAGGAAATGTAATAGATCACTAACTAGGCTTCTTTAAGTTGGTTAAAAGAAACCAAAACATTCCCTACCCTTTCACTGTGTTCCTCTCAGTGGCGTCCCTAAAGAAAGACAATACATCGTTGACTCTCACCATTGATAGAATATAATAATGCAATGCAATTCATTAAATATAACATTGAGCAGTTCCCAAAGCCATATGTACACGTGTGTGTGTGTGTGTGTGTACGTATATGGCTCTGGTATGTACTTCTCATTCACTTACTTGTCAAACACAGCTTTGACTTTGAGATGGTAGTTAAACTCCTGGAGCTTCACCAAGAGTCTGGGGATAGTATCGGGTGCAAGAGTATTATGATACCAATAAATGAGTCACAATGCAAGCCAAATTACTAGCAGGAACTAATGTGGATGGAAGAGTGTAGTGTTTTGGTGTGAGTCTTAAATGAGGAGTTACAGCAGGGATGGCTAACCAACCCTCCTCTGGGTTTTGCAGGCTTCTGCTAGCGACTAGTCAATACAGAGTTTGGAGTGTGTAGCGCTGCCGCCATCACCTGATTTTGACAGTGAACTGCACCCCAGTCTTCAGCACCATGGGTCTTTGAGGGTGAGTGGGCATACAGGGCTGTCTCTCCACCACGATAGAGCTAAAAGACAGACACCACAAAATCATTCTGTCAAACGTCCGATGATGACACTCCTATGGCACTCAACTAAAGCCTAGAGCAGGGATCACCAACTTCAGCTCCATTTTCTTCTCGAGTGGACAGTCGGGGGGTCAGAACATAATTTCAAATAATTTGTAGACTGCTAATTGACCACAAAAAGCCCAAGCATATATAATATTTGACCAAAAATATATACATTTAAAACCTTGCTTACATTTGTATACAATCACGTGTCTCTCTATTATGGGAATACTTGAGAACAGATTAACAAAATTGTATTTTTTATGTCCAACAATGACAATTCTGTATATATCTTTTTACCTAATAATAATAATAATAATAATAATAATAAGAAAAACAAATAAAACCACATGCGGACCACCAGTTGGGGAACAGAGCCTAGAGTCGATATTAATGCTGGGAGCTAACTGAAGTCTTCAGGTCTCTGGCAAAGTTCCCTATGCATTCATGTTTAATACGTGTGTGTGATCCTTACAGGAACAAAAGACATACAGTAGGTCACATAAAGCGAGTCTCACTTGACAATGAGGTACTTCAACAGCACGAGAGTGCGTTCCTCCAGAGCTCTTTTGCCCTGAGTGATGGGGTCGTTCTCGTACGTGTACTTCTGTTCTAGCTCCTGGAGCTTCTTCAGCTGCTGACGCGCCTGCTGTAAGCACTCTGCCACTGCAGTGAACCTGCATACAGATGCAGACAAACACACAGTGAATAAGGGTTGAAAATATTGCTGCTGAAAATATTGGCACAAGGTTTAAATGTAAGGGTTATGGTAATAACTGGGCCTAGGGCCCAAGCTAAGACGGACTAGAGGCAGGGCTGACCAGATCTGTAGCTGGTCCAAACAGGCGTTAGGCGGACCACCGATGCAAGCTATCTGCTGTCTGTGCTTCCATTCAGGTACCTCCACTGACACTAGGGTGAACTGGATCTGCTCCGCCAAGCACAGGATTTCAGTAATCTGATGCACCACCACCTAGACGTTGGGAGGAACAAACAGCACAGTCTAACCATACAGCGTACACACACACACACACACACACACACACACACACACACACACACACACACACACACACACACACACACACACCTACCTCTCTGGCTATGTTGAGTTTGATGAACATTGTTCTGATGAGAATCTCCTCTTCGCGGATCTCTTTCCGTACCTTCAGTGACTGTGCCATCCCATTCACCTCTTGTTCCACTGACAATGACAGAATCACCATTTGTATAGCGTTAAGCATTCACATTACGGTAGTAAAAGAACCATCTGGAAAAAATTATTGCTTCAGCCTGGAAACTAGTTTTAGTACAGTCGGAGTGAGATTATTTTGATTTAACCTATATTTAACTATGCAAGGCAGTTAAGAACAAATTATTTATTTACAAAATAATGATTTATTTATTACTTATTTACAATTATTTATTTATTACTTATTTACAATTACAGCCTACCCTGGCCAAACCCTCCCATAACCCAGACGATGCTGGGCCAATTGCGCACCGCCCTATGGTACTCCCGATCACGGCCTGTTGTGATACAGCCCGGGATCGAACCAGGGTCTGTAGTGACGCCTCTAGCACTGAGATGCAGTGCCTTAGACCGCTGCGCCACTCGGGAGCCTTAGATATGTTTTACAGTGCCTTGCCATTGGCTAAAGTATACACCCTGGTCAAAAGTTTGGAATAATACTCATTCAAGGGTTTTTCTTTTTTTTACATTGTAGAATGAAAGTGAAGACTATGACATAATTTGACACATTTTCGGTTACTACATAATTCCATATGTGTTATGTCATAGTTTTGATGTCTTCACTTTTGTTCTACAATGTAAAAAATATTGCAAATAAAGAAGAACCCTTGAATGAGTAATATTCCAAACTTTTGGCCCCCAATGTATACAGATCTGGAACTAATGTAGTCGTGTCCCAGACCCAGGACAGTGAAAGAGACTAGGACCAGGCTAACTCCTACAGTACCTCGGCTTTGCAGGGTCTTCTTCTTAAAGTCATGTTCATCCTGTAGGTCCTCCAGTGACTTAATCTCATGCTCTGCATCCTGAAGAGGGCAGAAGTCACACATTTTAAAGCTCATGACTCATGATGGTGTTGGTGGGGGAAAAAAAACAGTTCTACCCCTTTCGTAGGCTGTTAACTGGTTATTGTTCGTGTAGAATGACAAGACAATGGGCGGTGTCGTGGTGTATGATAATAAATCCACATAACCAATGACACATGGCGTTATCCAAATGAGCGCACCTGAACACGGTTCCTCAGGTCTTTAATGTTGTTGTCCAGCTCCTTCTGTTTCTCCAACACCATGTTGTTCGGTGTGGACCCCACGTTATCCTGACAAAAACACTTGCACACTTTTGGTCTGGTTTCACACTCAGGTCACACTGAAATGCTCCTTCTGTTGCAGCAATAATTGAACATATAAATACAATATCAAAAGGCAGTTGAACCCTTTTGTCATATCTATGCTGCGAAGAAATATGCTGAAATATTACAGTTTATGGCTAAATTCTCCATGCAATAGCAACTTTTCCAAGAGGATGCATCATAATCACAATTCAGAAAATGCACACACACTACAAAAGAAACTCAGAGTTCGATAAAGCAGTACGCAAAAGACAAGATCTGTGTCTCACTTCTTTTTTGATGATTGAGGCCAGTATTTTCTTCTCCTCTTTCAGACAGTTACAGATGATCATGGCCATATGCAAAGGGTCTTCCTGGAAGTAGTCCTGGGAAGAGTTACTCAACTTTACATTTTACAATTTAAAGTTGACTTTAGATGTTCCTCAAGGATGCGTTCCAGGACCACTGTTCTTTCCTGCTCGTAAACTCAAACAATACAATGTTACTTATTGTCTTAAAAGAACCTAAGGTTGTCTTATTCTGAATAAGACGGCTGACTCGTTACATCAGCTTGAAACATTGATGAAGCCCTTAATCCTTATTGGCCCTGATCTGACATTAAAACAAATCTTCAGAGTAGCATTCTTTCTTTAAAGAATCAAAACACCAGTCTAAGTCTATGTCAGTCCTTATAAATTAATGCAGAATTCGACCCTGGCCTTACCTGCAGGTTGCGTTTAATCTTGCGTATATTGTGTTGCAACAGGAAGTTGTTCTCCAGGGCGAAGTGGCTGTACTGATCGTCCAACTGGGTCAGGAGGTCATGGAAAAGGACCGTAGCAAGGGAAACACTGGTGGCTCCCATGTCCCTGCAGGGGGCCAACCAAAAGGGGAAAGGACTTTCAAAATGAGTATCATCCTTTGAAATGAAAGCAACCAGCCCACGGAACACAGTAACTGCAAAAAAGACTAGCAGGAGCCGTCTGAGCGGTTGGCTTCTGAGCCCTCACTCGCTAGTGACTGACTGCTGATATACTTGGTTCTGACTCAAGAATGTTACAGATGCAGCTCAGTCCAGGACTTCTATTATCTTTAACACAGGAATTAACTTGTGGTTAATGCGGATGCACGCCCAAACACTTCCAGTAAAACACACTGATAACTTGGAGAGTGGGCAGGGCCAGAGTACAAATGCGGGCACGCTGATTGGCTCAAAGGAATTACCTTCTTTTTTTTTTGCAGTCATTTAAGAAGGTGTGAGGTGAAAAAGGTAAGCAACTTTGTTGTCGTTGACCACAACCTTTACAGGAATGTTACTTTCAGTTTTCTTCTTACAGTAGGCTTTTCTACATGTAGATCTTGACTAAAAGGCCTAAACAAAGCACATTAAATCATGAGAGCAGTTACTGACTGTCTAAACTAGATACCCTTGGTAGTCTGCTGCTTTACTGCAGCTCACTCACCAGTCATGGCTCTCTATCCAGCCACTGAGGTACTGGCGGATCTCCATAGGGAATGTATCATCATACAGCTGGTCCACCTGCTCCAGGTACTTGGCGTCTAGCTGCTGCAGCTGGAACCACTGGGCCATCTAGGAACCAAGGACAGGGAATGACAATCAGTGTTTTCCTGTATCATTCCATAGGCACCTCAGTATGGAGGTCAGAGGGTAACCAGTATAGTTGTAAACACAGTGCAGTATGTAGCCTAGTAACTGTTGCATGCCACATTGATCACCACCTGCACATACAGGCTGTATTGTAATCCTTTGCACACGTAAAACTGTGCTTACTTTCAGATTCCGTGATCAAATAGCCACCACGTCCACTGATGACTACAGCCATGTACACCAGGGTTGGGCTCAGTTCGGTTTTCACGACTGAAAATTCAGGAAGTGAATTGAAAAATAATAGTTTTATTCATTAATTGAATTGAGAACTCTGACGTACTATTAGTCAGCTATAAGCTTCTTTAGTCTTTGGAGGATTGAGGAAGCTGCTCTATAGTAGGCTACTGCTGGGTAACACCAAAGTTGATAAAACAGGATACTGCCCGAATAGGTTCTATTTGACATTCTCTTTAGATTACATTCTGTGTAACTCAGTGAATGAGTATGTAGGCTGAAATCCAATTCCAATGCTTTTCTATTTTCCTGAAATATCACATATTGATTTGTACAATATGTGACTGACAGAGTAGAAATGTGAGCTAGAATTAGTGGAGCCATTACCATCATACACCATTAGCCTATTTAAACTTTCCATTCCTCTCAGATTACTACACTGAACAAAAATATAAAACGCAACATGTAAAGTGTTGGTTCCATGTTTCTTGAGCTGAAATAAAAGATCCCAGACATGTTCCATACGCACAAAAAGCTTATTTCTCTCACATTTTGTGCACAAATTTGTTTACATCCCTGTTAGTGAGCATTTCTCCTTTGCCAAGATAATCCATCCACCTGGCAGGTGTGGCATATCAAGAAGCTGATTAAACAGCATGATCATTACACAGGTGCACCTTGTGTTGGGGACAATAAAAGCCCACTCTTAAAATGTGCAGTTTTGTCACACAACACAATGCCACAGATGTCTCAAGCATAATAACATTTGTGGTCACTTTTGATAACGGTGTTTCCCCCGCTAATGGAACATTTGCGCTTATAGCCTACTGCTGTGTGCGCATTTCTGTGCTATATTATGTGAATAAATAGCCTAATAAATGTATCAACATTTTAAGCTAAACGTTTTTATCTATTGCATCAGCCTGAATTTTTTTGTAATGCTAGTGGTTGTATTAATTTGGGATTTATCGCATCCCACAACTGTTAAAGACTATGTTGAGAATATTTATTTCTTGCACTGAATGTACACTACTGTTCAAAAGTTTTGGGTCACTTGTTTTTGAAAAAGATTAATATATATATGTCCATTAAAATAACATCAAATTGATCAGAAATACAGTGTAGACATTGTTAATGTTGTAAATGACTATTCCACTAGGTGGAAACGGTTGATTTTTTATGGAATATCTACATAAGCGTACAGAGGCCTATTATCAGCAACCAATGGCACGTTGTGTTAGCTAATCCAAGTTTATCATTTTAAAAGGCTAATTGATCATTAGAAAACCCTTTTGCAATTATGTTAGCACAGCTGAAAACTGTTGTGCTGATTAAAGAAGCAATAAAACTGGCCTTCTTTAGACTAGTTGAGTATCTGGAGCATCAGCATTTGTGGGTTCGATTACATGCTCAAAATGGCCAGAAACAAAGAACTTTCTTATGAAACTCGTCAGTCTATTCTTGATCTGAGAAATGAAGGCTATTCCATACGAGAAATTGCCAAGAAACTGAAGATCTTGTACAACGCTGTGTACTACTCCCTTTACAGATCAGCGCAAACTGGCTCTAACCAGAATAGAAAGAGGAGTGGGAGGCCCCGGTGCACAACTGAGCAAGAGGACAAGTACATTAGTGTCTAGTTTAAAGAAACAGATGCCTCTCAAGTCCTCAACTGGCAGCTTCATTAAATAGTACCCGCAAAACACCAGTCTCAACGTCAACAGTGAAGAGGCGACTCCGTGATGCTGGCCTTCTAGGCAGAGTGGCAGAGAAAAATCCATATCTCAGACTGCCAATAAAAATAAAAGATTAAGATGGGCAAAAGAACACAGACATTTGACAGAGGAAGATTGGAAAAGTGTTATGGACAGACAAATCTAAGTTTGAGGTCCTCGGATCACAAAGAAGAACATTCGTGAGACGCAGACCAAATGCAACTATTTAGGGAAGAAGCAGTCAGATGGTATTCTGTCTATAATGGAGTGGCCAGCACATTCACCCGATCTCTGTGTCCCCGATGTGTCTGTCTTCATGTGTAGCCTGTGAGAAAGACCAGATCACGTGATGGAGAGCTGTGTGAGAGAGAAGTTCTTCAGAGCAGGCAGCACTCAGGGAGAAGGGCTGCAAAAAGCATCGATTTGTTTTAGGGTGCAATATGGCCACTGGGAAAGTCGAAGCATTATCAAGTGCTTCTCAAATTGCCTTACAATGTATTAGAAATCAAAACACATAGCCCAACGTTTGTAGAACAACTAAAGATACATTAATAACCCACACTCCACTGGCTTCAAGTTGAAGATCGCATCTACTACAAAACCATGTTGCTTGCCTACGGAGCTGTGAGGGGAACGGCACCTCCTTACCTCCAGGCTCTGATCAGACCCTACATATAGGAGTACTTCTTTCTTTGTTAACCGCTCAATACAGAATAGCCACATGTGAACACTCCCTCAAATCATTTGGAGAAAGTATCTTTTCTATTTTATGAAATAATGCCACGGAATTCTAAGCAAATCTTGTCTGATAAATTAACTAGTGTAGCCCACAGCCATATGGCATAGCCAGATCAGGACCTATATATATATATATATATATATATATATATATATATATATATATATATATATATATATATATATATATATATATATATATATATATATATATATATATATACACACACATACATACAGTGGGGAGAACAAGTATTTGATACACTGCCGATTTTGCAGGTTTTCCTACTTACAAAGCATGTAGAGGTCTGTAATTTTTATCATAGGTACACTTCAACTGTGAGAGACGGAATCTAAAACAAAAATCCAGAAACTCACATTGTATGATTTTTAAATAATTCATTTGCATTATATTGCATGACATAAGTATTTGATCACCTACCAACCAGTAAGAATTCCGGCTCTCACAGACTTGTTAGTTTTTCTTTAAGAAGCCCTCCTGTTCTCCACTCATTACCTGTATTAACTGCACCTGTTTGAACTCGTTACCTGTATAAAAGACACCTGTCCACACACTCAATCAAACAGACTCCAACCTCTCCACAATGTCCAAGACCAGAGAGCTGTGTAAGGACATCAGGGATAAAATTGTAGACCTGCACAAGGCTGGGATGGGCTACAGGACAATGGGCAAGCAGCTTGGTGAGAAGGCAATAACTGTTGTCGCAATTATTAGAAAATGGAAGAAGTTCAAGATGACGGTCAATCTCCCTCGGTCTGGGGCACCATGCAAGATCTCACCTCGTGGGGCATCAATGATCATGAGGAAGGTGAGGGATTAGCCCAGAACTACACGGCAGGACCTGGTCAATGACCTGAAGAGAGCTGGGACCACAGTCTCAAAGAAAACCATTAGTAACACACTACGCCGTCATGGATTAAAATCCTGCAGCGCACGCAAGGTCCCCCTGCTCAAGCCAGCGCATGTCCAGGCCCGTCTGAAGTTTGCCAATGACCATCTGGATGATCCAGAGGAGGAATGGGAGAAGGTCATGTGGTCTGATGAGACAAAAATAGAGCTTTTTGGTCTAAACTCCCCTCGCCGTGTTTGGAGGAAGAAGAAGGATGAGTACAACCCCAAGAACACCATCCCAACCGTGAAGCATGGAGGTGGAAACATCATTCTTTGGGGACGCTTTTCTGCAAAGGGGACAGGACGACTGCACCGTATTGAGGGGAGGATAGATGGGACCATGTATCGCGAGATCTTGGCCAACAACCTCCTTCCCTCAGTAAGAGCATTGAAGATGGGTGGCTGGGTCTTCCAGCATGACAACGACCCGAAACACACAGCCAGGGCAACTAAGGAGTGGCTCCGTAAGAAGCATCTCAAGGTCCTGGAGTGGCCTAGCCAGTCTCCAGACCTGAACCCAATAGAAAATCTTTGGAGGGAGCTGAAAGTCCGTATTGCCCAGCGACCTGAAGGATCTGGAGAAGGTCTGTATGGAGGAGTGGGCCAAAATCCCTGCTGCAGTGTGTGAAAACCTGGTCAAGAACTACAGGAAACGTATGATCTCTGTATCAAATACTTATGTCATGCAATAAAATGCAAATTAATTACTGAAAAATCATACAATGTGATTTTCTGGATTTTTGACACTCACAGTTGAAGAGTACCTATGATAAAAATTACAGACCTCTATATGCTTTGTAAGTGGGAAAACCTGCAAAATCGGCAGTGTATCAAATACTTGTTCTCCCCACTGTACATACATTTTACACTTAACCACAACTTGCACTTGAGAGAGGGCTGTAAGATGGTGTGCGAGTTACCGGCAGGTAATTCTGTAACACCATTTGTACAGCCGATACTTGTATGGCGGTGATGGCTTGAGTTTCCATTGAGGTTTGAATCATTTGGATTTTGTTTTATGTTTCTATCAAATCAACATTTTACTTTTTATGCAAGACAAAGGTTGTAAAAATAGGCCAGACCTTTTTAGAATAATTTGCACTTGTTTTGATGTTCCTATGACAATCCATTAAACATTCATTAAGGATAAGAGATTTAAATGCAATTTTGTATGATTTGATTATTTCTATCAAAACAACACTTTACTTTTTATGCAAATCAAAGGTTGTAAAAGTAGACCAGGCTTTTTTTTGAATAATTTTACATTTAAATCAATAAAAACGTTTTTTTTCATTTAAAAAAAAGGTGGAATTCTTCACTTAGACACTCAAGGGCCCTTATAGCGATTGCACTTTCACCCCAGTCCCTAACTAAAACACCCCCTTTCTGAAAGATCCTTAAATAAGTATCAAAAGTCAAAGTAAATGTATAAATCATTTCAAAATTATTCTATTAAGTAGACTGCACCGTTTTCTCGTTTTTAAAAAAATGTACAGATAGCAAGGGTCACACTCCAACACTCAACAGCATTTGTGTTTAGTGAGTCCTCCAGATCAGAGGCAGTAGATGACCAGGGATGTTCTCTTGGAAGTGCATAGCAATTTTCTGTGCGTTTGATTTGAAGCTGTGTGACTCGGAGGGATTTTACTATATAACTAAATCCGCGAAGTAAAGTAGATTGCATGTCAGACATTCAACTGATTTTTTATTTAACCAGGCAAGTCAGATAAGAACGAATTCTTATTTACAATGACAGCCTACCCTAACCCAGACAATGCTGGGCCAATTGTGTGCCGCCCTATGGGACTCCCAATCACAGCCAGTTGTGATACAGCCTGGGATTGAACCATTGTCTGTAGTGACACTGCGATGCAGTGCCTTAGACTGCTGCGCCACTCGGGAGCCTTAGATATACAACAGACATTCGTGGCTTATTTAAACGTTGACAACAGTGTCCATTCCTCTGATTACTACAAAGGATCAGTGGTGTAAATTACTTAAGTAAAAATACTTTAAAGTACTACTTAAGTAGTTATTTTGGTATCTGTACTTTACTATATTCCTGAAGAGAATATTGTACTTTTTACTTCATACATTTTCCCAGACACCTAAAAGTATTTTTGAATGCTTAGCAGGACAGGAAAATGGTCCAATTCATGCACTTATAAAATTGCAATGCACTCCACTTGAATTCCAGGCTGCCAATCAATTATTTTGTCAAACCTTAGTCACAGACAGTGGAGCTGAATCAACAGGCTTAGTAAAAGTCAGCCAGACAGAACAGAACTGATTTTATTAGTACATTAGATTACGCATTGAACCATTGAGTGTCCTGTGTCTCCTATCAAGTCAATCAAATCAATTATTAGAGAGTTTCTTGATCCAAATCAAGGATTTTCAACTATTATCATCATATGCTGATTGATTGGACTACTGCAACTCACTGTTGGCTGGGCTCCCTGCTTGTGCCATTAAACCCCTGCAACGCTGCATCTTTCCTGGTTGTTCAACTTTCCCTAATTCTTCAATGTCACCAATTTCTTCCGCTCCTCCACACACTCGACTGCCTTCCCAGTTGAAGCTTGCATCCACTACAAAACGATGATACTTGCCTACAGATCAGCCTCAGAGCAACCTTCAGGCTCTTCTCAAACCCTACACCCCAACTCTAGGGTGGCAGGTAGCCTAGCAGTTATAGCATTGGGCCAGTAATCAAAAGGTTGCTGGTTCAAATACCCATGCCTACAATGTGGAAAATCTGGCGATGTGCTCTAAATTTCTCCAGGGGCGCCGTGCTACTATGGCTGACTATGTAAAAACAACACGTTCCACTGCACATACAGTTGAAGTTTACATACACCTTAGTCAAATACATTTAAACTCTGTTTTTCACAATTCCTGACATTTAATCCTAGTAAAAATTCCCAGTCTTAGGTCAGTTAGGATCACCACTTTATTTTAAGAATGTGAAATGAAATAATAGTAGAGAGAATTATTTATTTCAGCTTTTCCTTGCCCGCACACGCTTTTTCAGTTCTGCTCACAAATGTTCTATAGGATTGAGGTCAGGGCTTTGTGAGGACTTTGTTGTCCTTAAGCCATTTTGCCACAACTTTGGAAGTATGCGACCAAGCTTTAACTTCCTGACTGATGTCTTGAGATGTTGCTTCAATATATCCACATAATTTTCCTTCCTCATGATGTCATCAATTTTGTGAAGTGCACCAGTCCCTCCTGCAGCAAAGCACCCCCACAACATGATGCTGCCACCCCTGTGCTTCACGGTTGGGATGGTGTTCTTCGGCTTGCAAGAATCCCCCTTTTTTCTCCAAATATAACGATGGTCATTATGGCCAAACATTTTTTTGTTTCATCTGACCAGAGGACATTTCTCCAAAAAGTACGATTTCTGTCCCCATGTGCAGTTGCAAACCATAGTCTGGCTTTTTTTATGGCGGTTTTGGAGCAGTGGCTTCTTCCTTGCTGAGCGGCCTTTCAGGTTATGTTGATATAGGACTCATTTTACTGTGGATATAGATACTTTTGTACCGGTTTCCTCCAGCATCTTCACAAGGTCCTTTGCTGTTGTTCTGGGATTGATTTGCACTTTTTTCACCAAAGTACATTCATCTCTAGGAGACAGAACGCGTCTCCTTGCTGAGCGGTATGACGGCTGTGTGGTCCCATGGTGTTTATACTTGCGTACTATTGTTTGTACAGATGAACGTGGTACCTTCAGGTGTTTGGAAATTGCTCCCAAGGATGAACCAGACTTGTGGAGGTATACAATTTTGTTTCTGAGGTCTTTTGATTTTCCCATGATGTCGAGCAAAGAGGCACTGAGTTTGAAGGTAGGCCTTGAAATACATCCACAGGTACATTGACTAAAATTATGTCAATTTGCCTATCAGAAGCTTCTAAAGCCATGACATCATTTTCTGGAATTTTCCAAGCTGTTTAAAGGCACAGTGAACTTAGTGTATGTAAACTTCTGACCCACTGGAATTGTGATATAGTGAATTATAAGTGAAATAATCTGTCTGTAAACAATTGTTGGAAGAATTAGTTGTGTCATGCCCAAAGTAGATGTCCTAACCGACTTGCCAAAACTACAGTTTGTTAACATGAAATCTGTGGAGTGATTGAAAAATTAGTTAATGACTTCAACCTAAGTGCGTGTAAACTTCCGACTTCAACTGTATCTAGTGTATGTGACCATAAAAGCTGAGTACTCCGTTCGGGTTTCTTGTTTCTACAGCCCTGAAGAGTCCCTCCCCTGACTTTGCTGATAGCTACTTTATTGATTAATATGACTGTGATATGTGATTATCCCACTAAACTGTCTTAAGATGTATGCACTAACTGGATAAGAGTGTCTGCTAAATTACTAAAATGAAAATATATTCAGTCAACAGCTATGATTACAGTTGTGGTGGTGTGTAACTTTCAGCTTTGCGTACGCTTTTTCTGAACCTTTGAAGCATTGCAAGATCAATTTTGACCAGATTAAGTTTCCTTGATACGATTAGGACGATGGTTCAACCTAATGCATTCTGAAAACAGCATTGTAAGACTAAACAAAACAATAATAATGCAAATCGAATTATAATAATACAAATATGATAATCTACCACACTTGCAGTTATTACACATGCATTTACTGATTATTTAAATATTAGATACCCTAATCACTTTTGCCAAATTATATTAATAATTTTTATAGAACTTTAGCCAGTAACTTAATTAAGTCCAATACAATTTACAAAGAAAATCATTTTAAAAAGCATAATAACAAATCCATGCACTATTTTGCTTACAAAGCCAAATTCTGTGAACAATCTAATTTGTGACAATAATTTCAAAACATTAAATGTACATTTTAAATGTCACCGTTTCAATAATATAAGAAAATGCATTTGTTATAATTACCAAGTAAAACAAATAATTATACTTTCAGTTTCACACTTTCCCTGATTTGTTTTCCTTTGCCACTATCTATGGCACAATTTTTGGTAGTCAAAATTCCCTGCATGCACACTGCTTTTGGGGTGTGTTTTACCTAGGCATTGTACCAATAAGTACCAGGTAAATTCAGTAACCTGGACCTACCTTGAATAGCGGTGAAAACGGTACGAAAAGGTGAAATCAAGATAGATGGGAAAATGTCCCTCCACTTCACAAGCCCGGTGGCTCAGACAAGATATGATATGAACATTTGTATTGTCAATACAGTTACTCAAAATTACTGAAAAGACTAACTTTTATATGAAACAGCTGTTCAATGGCACAGCCCAAAAGGGATACAGCCTGTCATAGGTAAGCATTCGTAAAGGTTGACGCCCATAGCAGTAGAGGACCAATCACAGTACAGATACATTTTAGCGCTGTTCTTTCTCTCCGGCAACCTCCCTCGTCAGCCTGATCAGAAACCTAATCAGAAACCTAACATTTAAAACGCAACTTATTCAGAGCGTAAACAGAAACCTAAAATGTTATTGAAAACATAAGCTCTGGAAGAAATGCCACAGCTATTTGCTGGGTAGTTCATCCTGTACTCGAGTGGCATTTAAAAAAATTAACCATAATGCATTTATTACAATTGCTTGGTAGTTCAAGAGTCGGTATGGTCACATATTCATGTTTGCAAACTGCCGGTTGTCTGTCGGCGGGAGTAGCGGAAGATTCTGGAATGGCTGTGTACAAACCACGTGGTTTCCGAGAAAGCGAAAGTAGACGGAGCCACTAATAGGAAACATAACATATAACGGCCATGTCTAGATGGGATACAGCTGTGGTCAAATATGACGTTGCTCTCCTTAACCATTTATCTAACCTAAACCTAGTTATCCTCACCTGCTACGTTAATTATCCTAACCTGCTGTGTACCTGCTACTAATTCTCCTAACCTGCTACAAAAAGCTGTAGCCCACAATGTATTTTTCCCCCAGCGTCCACAGTGCAGTAATAATGAGTAGCAACAAGAAAAATACAACGCACACATAATCCCAAAAGTTAAAAGATAGAAATTAAGAAATATCAGAACCAGCAATATCTGAGACCGGAATATATACACTGTGTCCAAAACCTTAAGAACACCTTTTTCCATGACAGACTGACCAGGTGAATCCATGTGAAAACTATACTCCCTTATTGATGTCACCTGTTAATCCACTTCAATCAGTGTATATGAAGGGAGGAGACAGGTTAAATAAGGATTTTTTAAACCTTGAGAAAATTGAGACAGACAGACAGATAGATAGATAGATAGATAGATAGATAGATAGATAGATAGATAGATAGATAGATAGATAGATAGATAGATAGATAGATAGATAGATAGATACTTAGATAGATAGATACTTTATTGATCCCTGAGGGGGAAATTTATTTGTCAAGCAGCTACAACAACAAAACACAGGGCAGGTGCAAAATGCCACAACGAAAGTACACAAAAGACAGATAAACGGTACATGATACATAGAGCGGCAGTATGAAAAAGTATAGAAATACAAGATATCTGGAGTGCAAAAAAAGCTATAAAAATACATTGCATAGTATGGGTGGTTGGCTGAATATGTACACTATACATTGGTGGATGTTGGATGGTTAACTATACTATACAGGTCGATGGCAGAGAAATACTTCAGTAGCTAAAAATGCGTATGATATGAGCGAGGGTAATAATAGTTTACTTAATAGATAGACTGGCTAAATGAACAGGTAAGTGAATATTTTGCATGTTTAAATTAGCTGTACAGGTAAATATACAGTTATATTTACAGATAAGTGAATACTTGCATGGTTACATAAACTGTACAGATAAATGACAGGAAGAGATACTTTAATAGCTAAATGTGTGTATGATATAATTTGGGGTAATAATAGTAATTCCCTTAAAATACAGTCGTTAGTGCGCAGGGTTTAATTACAGACAACTGCATGTATTGCACATTCGATATACTAAAAGCAATGAGAAAAGGTGCAACTGACAGGATACTAATATGCATTCCTGAGTGAATGCCTACGTAAGTTAGGTCCAAGAATTACTGGCAATATTGCACGTGATATGATATAAGAACTGTACATGAGTATGTATATACAGACCTGCATGAATAAGTAGGTCCTGAGTGAATGAGTGCTGACGGACCAGAGTTACTCACGGATGGATACATAATTGTTAAACTAGGTCCTAACACCCCAACAGTTCCAGATCTATGTTGCCGATGGCACGGCACCCCGGTGAGGCATTATATAGTCTAATAGCCGCCGGCAGGAAGGACCTCCTGTAGCGCTCTCTGGCACACCGTGGTGGGATCAGTCTGTGACTGAAGGTGCTCCTCTGCGTCATAACCATGGCGTGCAGAGGGTGGGTCACAGTTTGGCCAGGATCCGTCTCTCCGCCACCTCCTCTAGAGTGTCAAAGCTCATCCCCAGGACAGAGCTAGCCTTCCTGATCTGCTTATTTAACAGAGAAGCATCACCGGCTTTAATGTTGGCTCCCCAGCACTCCACTGCAAAAAAGATGGCACTGGCCACCACAGACTGGTAGAAGGTATGCAGTAGTTTACTGTACACGTTGAAGGACCTGAGCCTCCTCAGAAAGTAGAGTCGGCTCTGGCCCTTTTTGTACAGGGCCCCGGT
This sequence comes from Thymallus thymallus, assembly GCA_023634145.1. Classification (NCBI taxonomy): domain Eukaryota; kingdom Metazoa; phylum Chordata; class Actinopteri; order Salmoniformes; family Salmonidae; genus Thymallus; species Thymallus thymallus. The sequence continues at coordinate 2,666,675 of CM042407.1, read as the reverse complement.
GTTACCAGCCCATTCCAGCCTGTTGTCCATATGGACTCCCAGGAACTTGTATGACCCAACCATTTCCACATCCATCCCCTATATAGGGACTGCAGTCAGTTGTGCCTTGGTTCTCCTGAAGTCCACCACCATCTCCTTTGTTTTGCTGATGTTGAGCTAAAGGTGGTTCTGCTCACACCACAACACAAAGTCACTGATTGTGCTCCTGTACTCCTCCTCCTGCCCACCCCTGATGCGCCCTACAATTGAGGAGTCATCCGAGAACTTCTGTAGGTGGCATGTTTCAGAGTTATATCTGAAGTCCGAGGTGTAGAGGGTGAACAGGAAGGGGGACAGGACCGTTCCCTGGGGGGCCCCTGTGTTGCTCACTGCCCGTTCTGACACACAGCTCTGTAGTCGCACAAATTGTGGCCTACCGGTCAGGTAGTCCGTGACCCAGGAGACTAAGGGTGCTTCCACTTTCATCCTCCTCATCTTCTCACCCAGTAGCAGGGGCTGAATGGTATTGAAGGCACTGGAGAAGTCAAAAAACATAACCCTCACAGTGCAACCTGCGTTGTCCAGGTAAGAGTAGGCCCTCTGCAGAAGGTAGATGATTGCATCATCCACCCCAATTTTGGATTGTGTATTTGTGTAATTCAGAGGGTGAATGGGCAAGACAAAAGGTTGAAGTGCCGTTTAACGGGGTATGGTAGCAGGTGCCAGTTGCACCGGTTTGTGTCAAGAACTGCAACGCTGCTGGGTTTTTCATGCTCAACAGTTTCCCGTGTGAATCTCATTCCAAAATCATGGACATTAAAATGGAGTTGGTCCTCCCTTTGCTGCCATAACAGCCTCCAATCTTCTGGGAAGGATTTCCACTAGATGTTGGAACATTGTTGCAGGGACTTGGTCCATTAGGTCTGGCTCGCAGTCGGTGTTCCAATTCATCCCAAACGTGTTCGATGGGGTTGAGGTCAGGGCTCTGTGCAAGCCAGTCAAGTTCTTCCACACCGATCTCAATAAACCATTTCTGTATGGACCTCGCTTTGTGCATGTGGTTATTGTCATGATTAAACAGGAAAGGGCCTTCCCCAAACTGTTGCCACAAAGTTGGAAGCACAGAATCGTCTAGAATGTAATTGTATACTGTAGTGTTAAGAATGCCCTATATAGTCCCATGTAGCTCAGATGGTAGAGCATGGCGCTTGCAACACTAGGGTTGTGGGTTCGATTCCCACAGGGGACCAGTATGGAAAACGTATGCACGTGTATGCACTAACTAAAGGTAAGTCACTCTGAATAACAGCGTCTTCTAAATTACTAAAATGTACTGGAACAAAGGGGCCTTGCTTGAAACATGAAACACAGCCCCAGACCATTATTCATCCTCCACCAATCTTTACAGTTGACACTATGCATTTGGGCAGGTAGTGTTCTCCTGGCATCCGCCAAACCCAGATTTGTCTGTTGGACTTCCAGATGGTGAAGTGTGATTCATCAACTGCTCCATATTCCAATGGTGGTGACCATCATTCAATGCTTGGCCATGGAGTCCCATTTCATGAAGCTCCAGATGGACAGTTCTTGTGCTGATGTTGCTTCCAAAGGCAGTTTGGAACTTGGTAGTGTGTGGGGCTGAAAGTTTATGAACTGACTTGTTGGAAAGGTGGCATCTTATGACAGTGCCATGTTGAAAGTCACTGAGCTCTACAGTAAGGACATTCTACTGCCTATGTTTGTCTATGGAGATTGCATGGCGGTGTGCTTGATTTTATGCAACTGGTGTGGCTGAAATAGCCTAATCCACTAATTTGAAGGGGTGTCCACATACTTTTTTATATAGTGCATTTAGGAAATATTCAGACCCTTTGACTTTTTCCACATTTTGTTACATTACAGCCTTATTCTAAAATTGATTACATCGTTTTTTCCCCCTCATCAATCTACACACAAAACCCCATAATGACAAAGCAAAAATACGTTTTTAGACATGTTGGCAAATTTATACAAAATTAAAAACTTAAATATCACATTTACGTAAGTATTCAGACCCTTTACTCAGAACTTTGTTGAAGCACCTTTGGCAGGAATTACAGCCTTGAGTCTTCTTGGGTATGACTACAATCTTGGCACAGCTGTATTTGGGGAGTTTCTGTCATGTTGGTTGCTATTTTCAGGTCTCTCCAGAGATGTTAGATCGGGTTCAAGTCTTGGGAGAAACTCCCCAAATACAGGTGTGCTAAGCTTGTAGCGTCATACCCAAGAAGACTTGAGGATGTCTGAATACTAATGTAAATTTGATATTTCAGTATATTTTTTATTTTTAATATTTGCTAAAATTTCTAAAAACCTGTTTTTGTAATGTCATTATGGGGTAGTGTGTGTAGATTGTTGAGTTTAAAAAAATTAATCCACTTTAGAATCAGGCTGTAACGTAACAAAATGTGGAAAAAGTCAAGGGGTCTGAATACTTTCTGAATGCACTGTGGGCCAGATGTACTAACGCTTTTGCGCCCACTTCAGGCGTATTTGTTTCGCAAAGTGCGCATAAAACCATGGCGAGGTATGTACGAACGGGACACACCGAGATGAAAGCACAGACTGCCTGTTGCGGGAACTGAAAATGGCAAAATGCGCTTTTCGTGTCATGCATATGCATTCATGGGATGGTCAAGGGGAAAGTGGGATAGATAGAGACATAGAGATGGGAGGGGAAGCGTAAACTGCGCATAATTATGTATTCCGCGTTATGGACAGAAAAAGCTGGTGAAAGTGCGCCTATATTTTGCGCTGAAAATTCTCCGCCTCTTAAAAGCAGGTGTAATTTAGGAAGCGAGTTTCCTGGCATATGCCTCCTGGTTAAATGGCAGCAGTAATCCGAGCAAGACGAAGACATAGGCTAAGGAGACGAGCTGAAAAGATTTTTGCCACAAGAATTACACTTTTTCAGTTGAGTGAAAACGAAATCATTAAGCGTTACAGATTAAGCAGCTACGCAATATTACAGTTACTGGAAGAAATCAAAGATGACATGGAATCTCCGACTCAGCGTTCACATTCCATTCCAGCAGTTGTTAAACTCCTTGCTACATTACAATTATACATTTTTGTTTTGGCTGTTTTGCCTGACTTGGTGGCTGATCCATGATGGAAAGAGAGGAGGAGGCCCATTCAATTGCGCGTTTAAATACTCTAAATTTACGGTATAGTGGGTGGGGACAGGCGCTGATTACCTGATGAACTGCAGGTTTGGTAGTATTCACTTACCTGTAAATTTAACTGTATATTTACCTGTACAGCTAATTTAACCATGCAAAATATTCACTTACCTGTTCATTTAACCAGTATGTCTATTAAGTAAACTATTTTTACCCTCACTTATATCATACGCATTTTTAGCTACTGAAGTATTTCTCTGCCATCGACCTGTATAGTATAGTTAACCATCCAACATCCACCAATGTATAGTGTACATATTCAGCCAACCACTCATACTATGCAATGTCTTTTTATAGATTTTTTTTGCACTCCAGATATCTTGTATTTCTATACTTTTTCATACTGCCGCTCTATGTATCATGTACCGTGTATCTGTCTTTTGTGTACTTTCGTTGTGGCATTTTGCACCTGCCCTGTGTTTTGTGTAGCTGCTTGACAATGAAATTTCCCCCCGGGGGAGCAATAAAGTACCTACCTATCTATCTATCTATCTATCTATCTATCTATCTATCTATCTATCTATCTATCTATCTATCTATCTATCTATCTATCTATCTATCTATCTATCTATCTATCTATCTATCTATCTATCTATCTATCTATCTATCTATCTATCTATCTATCTATCTATCTATCTATCTACATAACACGCACACTGCGGTTTCACATCAATCGCTTTATGCGTCTTGGCCATGGCGCTATTAACGCTGTGTTCGCAAATGTACGTACATCTGGCCCTGTGTGTACAGCAGTAGTTATATAGGATGAGTCATGACTAGAATAAAGTATATACATATAAAGTGGGGAAAACAGTATGTAAACATTATTAATGTGACCAGTGTTCAATTACTCTATGTATAATGAAATAAAAAAAATAAACGCAACATGCAACAATTTCAAAGATTTTAGTGAGTTACAGTTCATATAAGGAAATCAGTCAATTTAAATAAATTCATTAGACTCTAATCCATGGATTTCCATTGAATGGGAATACAGATATGCATCTGTTGGTCACAGATACTGTACCTTAGAAAAAAAAAAGTAGGGGTGTGGATCAGAAAACCAGTCAGTATCTGGTGTGACCACCATTTGCCTCATGCAGAGTGACCCATCTACTTCGTATAGAGTTGATCAGGCTGTTGATTGTGGCCCGTGGAATGTTGTCCCACTCCTCTTCAATGGCTGTGTGAAGTTGTTATTGGTGCATACAGTGTCGTACACGTCGATCCATAGCATCCAAATTATGCTCAATGGGTGAAATGTCTGGTGAGTATGCAGGACATGGAAGAACTGGGAAATGTGCAGCTTCCAGGAATTGCGTTCAGATCCTTGTGAAATGGGGCTGTGCATTATCATGCTAAAAGATTAGGTGATGGCGGTGGATGAATGGCACAACAATGGGTATCTCTGTGCATTCAAATTGCCATCGATAAAATGCAATTGTGTTCGTTGTCCGTAGCTTATGCCTGCCCATACCATAACCCCACCATCCCCATGGGCCTTTCTGTTCACAACGTTGACATCAGCAAACCGATCGACCACACAACGCCATACACGTGGTCTGCGGTTGTGAGGCCGGTTGGCCAAATTCTCTAAAACGACGGTGGAGGCGGCTTATGGTAGAGAAATTAACATTACATTCTCTGGCAACATCTCTGGTGGTCATTCCTGCAGTCAGCATGCCAATTGCACGCTCCCTCAAAACTTGTGGCATTGTGTTGTGTGACAAAACTGCACATTTAAGAGTGGACTTTTATTGTCCCCAGCACAAGGTGCATCTGTGTAACGATCATGCTATTTAATTAGCTTCTTGATATGCCACACCTGTCAGGTGGATGGATTATCTTCACAAAGGAGAAATGCTCACTAACAGGGATGTAAATACATTTGTGCACACCATTTTTGAGAAATACAATTTTTGTGCATTTTATCTGGAGATAGAAGCTGTTTATCAGTCTCTTGGTCCCAGCTTTGATGCAACTGTACTGTCTCCTCCTTCTACATGGTAGCAGGGTGAACAGGCCGTGGCTCGGGTGGCTGAGGTCCTTCCATTGACACCAGGTGCTATAGATGTCCTGGAGGACAGAGAGCCCACGATGATGCGCTAGCCTCTCAAAGCACTTCATGATGACAGAAGTGAGTACTACGGGACAATAGTAATTTAGTTCAGTTACCTTCTTTCTTGGGTAGAGGAACAATGGTGGACATTTTGAAACAGGTGGGGACAACAGACTGGTATATGTAGAGATTGAATATGCCCGTAAACACTCCAGCCAGCTGGTCTGCACATAGATAGATAGATAGATAGATAGATAGATAGATAGATAGATAGATAGATAGATAGATAGATAGATAGATAGATAGATAGATAGATAGATAGATAGATAGATAGATAGATAGATAGATAGATAGATAGATAGATAGATAGATAGGTACTTTATTGATCCCCGAGGGGGAAATGTATTTGTCAAGCAGCTACAACAACAAAAACACAGGGCAGGTGCAAAATGCCACAACGAAAGTACACAAAAGACATATACACGGTACTTGATACATAGAGCGGCAGTATGAAAAAGATATCTGGAGTGCAAAAAAAAAATAAAAGCTATAAAAAAGACATAGCATAGTATGGGTGGTTGGCTGAATATGTACACTATACATTGGTGGATGTTGGATGGTTAACTATACTATACATGATGTGAAGTAAACCACACACTTATATACATACACACACCCATACAACCACACACACACACACACACACACACACACACACACACACACACACACACACACCTTTCTGTTGCACTTCAGTCTGTACTCGTCCTGTTACTGCTCTGTCTTTCCAGGTGGTTGGAGGAAGAAGATATAAGAGCATAACAAAGGGACTTTCCTGATTATGTAACAGAGAGACACACCTGTTCCTGATTGCTGGCTGTGGAGATGATACGACATTCCTTGTAGCAGTCCCAGAAGGGACAGTACCAATGATCAAGAGTTTGTTTAATGTGCGTGTTGACAGAATTTCTGTCAATGTTTCTTCTAATCCCCTTTATTAAAGTCCCCAGCTACAATAAAAGCTGCCTCAGAATATGCGGTTTCCAGTTTGTACATAGTCCAGTATAGTTCCTTGAGTGTCGGCTTGGTGGGGAATATACACGGCAGTGACGATGACCGAAGAAAATTATCTCGGGAGGTAATGTGGTCGTCATTTGATGCTAAGGTATTCCAGATCAGGAGAAGAAAAGGACTTGAGTTTCTGTACGTTACCACAACCACACCATTAGTTGTTAATCATGAAACAAACCCCTCTTCCTTTCTTTTCCCCGGAGAGTCCTTTCTTCCTGTCCGTGCGATGGATGGAGAACCCTGCTGGGTGAATGGACTAGGCAATATATCCTGAGAGAAACATAATTCCGTAAAACAGAGTACGTTACAGTCCCTGATGTCTCTCTGGAAGGAGATCCTCGCCCTGAGCTTGTCTACTTTATTGTCCATGGACTGAATATTAGCGAGTAATACAAGTACAATCGGAAGCGGTGAATGGTGACTAGGGCCCCACTTCTTCTTCCTATTCGTCCATCAACCCACTTAAATACCTCTCACACCCTACAGTAACCTGTGGATAATGAGAGAACCTTCATAAATCAGCAGAACATTAATAGCCTCTTTATTGACACTTTGTGGAGTTTGCTGTAAAACTTAGTTTGAAGTGAGACACCTGTCATTCATAACACATCTATAAAGACTCTACACCGCATGACGCTGTATGCTGTACGCGCTCACTGAATTAAAGGGCAACTACATTCAAAAATTCTAGTTTCTTAGATTTTTCACATAACTCAAAAGTCATCCCGTCATGTGGTTTAAGACATACTGTTGAACACAGAAAATCCAATTTGGTTGTTTTTCTATTTAAAAAAAAACCTGGGGTGAACCAGAATGGGGGAAATCTGAAACCTGCAAAACAAAACAGAAGTAGGCAAAAAAAAAGCCCTGCACAATGTTATTCTGCTGTTCATGACAGTACTTTAAAAATAAAACGAAGCCCTGCCAACGTTATTCTGCTGTTCATGACTGTACTTTAAAAATAAAAAGAAGCCCTGTCAACGTTATTCTGCTGTTCATGACTGTACTTTAGAGTGTCATCCTGCAGCACAGTATTTTGGGGGAAACTGAGATCAAGTGTAACATTAACACCCTAGAGGGAAAGAGGTTGGGCCATCCTCGAAATGTTTTAGTGAAATATAATATATAACATTTAGCAGACACTTTCATCCAAAGCGACTTACAGTCATGCGTGAATAAAATATTTTCATATGGATGGTCCAATAACCTGGCGTTGCAATAACCTGGCGTCGCAATAACCTGGCGTTGCAATAACCTGGCGTTGCAATAACCTGGCGTTGCAATGCTCTCCCAAAATGCTTGACAGGGTTATAAATGCTTTGTTATGCCTCAATTTAATATGATTCATAAAGCCTTTATTAAGTGGGGCTTATGCCACCCTTTGTAAAGCACAGGTTTGACATATTTGACATAGTGGGTTATCGACAGTAAAATACTTGTTTTACTGCAGCATACTTTAAATTATGTTGAAATGTCCTTTTGATCTGTTAGATGCTGCTGTTTTGCTGTTGAAAAGCAATATCACAAATATAAATACATTAAAGTACACACACCAAATGGTAAATGTTTTTTACACAACTACAAACTTCAAGGAGTTGGTCTGATGGGAATCCGTGATGTCATCTGCCTCCGCCTTGCCCGAGGAGCAATAGACACTGTGCTGTTATGTTGTAGCTCCACAGACCTTCTAATATGTGGATGATGTACGAAGAAGGTCCACGACAACCATCTCTCTGCAGGATGTTTATTGTAGAGTCACTGTTTAGCTCCAGTACAGATCACACGTAGGTGTCCATACAACAGAACTGACGAACCGACGGAACAACATTGAACATAACTTACAATGTCATGACAATTGGATCATACAGCTGTCAAGTAGGGATCAAAGTAGACTGGACATACTGCTTCTGTGGCGCAACAATACCGTATTTATATTAGGTGTAATATGAAATACAGAATTGTACTTGCAACCGAGCTGCCTGTAAGCTACTGTCAAATTCAGTTGAACCCCTTTACAGTGTAGCCAGTCTACTAGCCTACTCCGCTGCACGTCGTGCATAAGAACAGCACCAGGGCATGCCTTATTCCTTAAATGACAGTTGCAGCGCATGGCTGAGTGCATACACACCTGTGCCCAAAGTAGGCCTACAACACCCCCATACCTACAGTGTCTTATTGCAAAGTAAACCCAGTAAGTCACTGTTCAGACTTTCATGTCTTAAGTGCTTCCTACTGTATGAGTCATACATAAGCTACAGTAGGAAGCAAGCTCTCCGACCTTCTAGGCAAAACATTAGAAAAACATTAGGGATTTTTCCCCATGCAGTAACTTAACAATGGACAGCCCAGGGTACTTTCCCACTTTACTACGATACAGTACAATACAGTGTTGATGCTGTCACGACGGGGTTCGTCAATAGACCAAGGTGCAGCGCAGTGATTGGTTGTCTTATACATTTAGTAAAGAAACATAATGAACTAACAAACAATAAGAAGAAGAACAGGTACTTACAAACACTCCCGTTTAACTGACATTGAAGACAATGAACCACACCCAGGTGTGGGACATACAAACATAAGTAGGATCCCCAATTAGAGACAACGCTTAGCAGCTGCCTCTAATTGGAGGCCCAACACAAAACACCACATAGAACTATACCACCTAGATCTGTCAGGCTCTGACCATGTCAGGCTCTGGCCATAGAGAGGCCTATTTGCTTCTCTATGTAACTATGGTCAGAGTCTGACAGTGTCTTTCTTTTCTGTTTCTGTGTGGGTTTTGGGTTGGATCCCTAATTAGAGGCAGTTGCACCGCATTGTCTCTCATTAGGGATCCTATATATGTTTGTCTGTCATTCACTCTGGTGTGGGTCATTGTCGTGTTATGTCGCAGTCACGGGAAAGTAAGTGTGTCTTTTACGTCCGTTCATTGTTTGTGTTGGTGAATGTGACGTTTAATCGATTCGTGTTTTTGTTTCTGTAGTTCGTGTTTTGTGGTTATTATACATAGTATAAATACAATAAAATGTCGAACTACTATCCCTGCGCTGCGTCTTGGTCTGTGTGTGCACCCTCTCGTGACAGACCATGGCCAAATAGATGAGCCAAAGGCTTCTCTATGGCCAGAGCCTGACAGATGCCAAAAACTGTAGCAGGTGAAATGCCAAGAGAACATTTAAATCACTTCTGCATTTGGGATTGAACCATTCAGGAAATATTTAAACATAAAAAGAGGAAACGTTGCAGTTCTGAAGAACCTGCAAGGAAATTAGTGACAAAAAAAAACTAAAGATGAAAACCTAACTTGCCAATTTGGTTCACTGTTAAACTTTAAAATATAAAAGTAGTAATTTAACCATGGGTTATGACCTGAAATGCACCAGAGAAACAACCCTTTTTCTACTGGAGAGGCCTTCGGTGCTTTAGTCCTGAAATATCAAATTGGTAAACTGAATGAAAAGACATCAATGCAATTATAAACATTTATTCTTCGTACAAAACTTGGTTCTTCATAGAGTAGCTATTTTCCAACAATAACTGACTAACATTACTTATGCACAGACACAAACAGAAAGCACTCTAGCACAGAGTAATAAAGATGTCCATTTATGAGAAGTGATATATCACTGCATGTAATATCTACTTTACTCTCATAATATCACATTATACATTTGCATTCATGACAAAGGGCTCAAATACAATACTAACTGTTGGGTAGAAGAGCAATGTATTGTGATCTATAAGTGTTAATAGCTTTATTTAAGCTTTATTTAAGGCCAAAGCCTTTTGTATAAAATCCTTCCTGTGTCATTAAGGGGATCCCCTCACTATGTGCTGGTCAACGTGCCTTCGGAGGATGGGAGCGGCAATAGTGTTTTTTAACAAAATAAGTATGAGAAATAGGAATGATTGTAAATGTATTGTTTTCAGGCATTGGTGCCGTATTCCACCTAGACCTGCTCTCCTTCTTCCTGGGCACGCCCTCCTTGCTTTCAGGCTTTGGTGACCGTATTCCACCTAGGGGGTAGGGGATAGGGATTAGGGGATAGGGGATAGGGGGTGGGGGATAGGGATAGGTGTAGGGGGTAGGGATAGGGATAGGGATAGGTGTAGGGATAGGGATAGGGATAGGTGTAGGGATAGGGATAGGGATAGGGATAGGTGTAGGGATAGGGATAGGGATAGGTGTAGGGATAGGGATAGGTGTAGGGGGTAGGGATAGGGATAGGTGTAGGGGGTAGGGATAGGGATAGGGATAGGGATAGGTGTAGGGATAGGGATAGGGATAGGGGATAGGGATAGGGATAGGGGGTAGGGATAGGGATAGGGATAGGGGATAGGGATAGGGATAGGGATAGGTGTAGGGGGTAGGGATAGGGATAGGTGTAGGGGGTAGGGATAGGGATAGGTGTAGGGGGTAGGGATAGGGATAGGTGTAGGGGGTAGGGATAGGTGTAGGGGGTAGGGATAGGGATAGGTGTAGGGGGTAGGGATAGGTGTAGGGGGTAGGGATAGGGATAGGTGTAGGGGGTAGGGATAGGTGTAGGGGGTAGGGATAGGGATAGGGGGTAGGGATAGGGATAGGTGTAGGGGGTAGGGATAGGGATAGGTGTAGGGGGTAGGGATAGGGATAGGTGTAGGGGGTAGGGATAGGGATAGGGGGTAGGGATAGGGATAGGGATAGGGGGTAGGGATAGGGATAGGGATAGGGATAGGGGGTAGGGATAGGGATAGGTGTAGGGGGTAGGGATAGGTGTAGGGGGTAGGGATAGGGATAGGTGTAGGGATAGGGATAGGGGGTAGGGATAGGGATAGGTGTAGGGATAGGGATAGGGGATAGGGATAGGGATAGGTGTAGGGGGTAGGGATAGGGATAGGTGTAGGGATAGGGATAGGGATAGGGGGTAGGGATAGTGATAGTGATAGGGATAGGTGTAGGGATAGGTGTAGGGGGTAGGGATAGTGAAAGGGATAGGTGTAGGGGGTAGGGATAGTGATAGTGATAGGGATAGGTGTAGGGATAGGTGTAGGGATAGGTGTAGGTGTAGGTGTAGGGGGTAGGGATAGTGAAAGGGATAGGTGTAGGGATAGGTGTAAGGATAGGTGTAGGTGTAGGTGTAGGGGATAGTGATAGTGATAGGGATAGGTGTAGGGATAGGTGTAGGGGGTAGGGATAGTGAAAGGGATAGGTGTAGGGATAGGTGTAAGGATAGGTGTAGGTGTAGGGGATAGTGATAGTGATAGGGATAGGTGTAGGGATAGGTGTAGGGGGTAGGGATAGTGAAAGGGATAGGTGTAGGGATAGGTGTAAGGATAGGTGTAGGTGTAGGGGGTAGGGGATAGGGGGTAGGAGCTGGTTTTGTGTTGGTCCCCAATTAGGGGCAGCTGCTAGGCATTGTCTCTATGTTACGTTTGGTGTTACTCTCTTTGTTGTTTTTTCTCAGTTATAGTTCACATAAATAAAATGCATGTCGTTTTGGTATGCCTCTCACCATGATTATGACAGGTAATTTTCGGCGCCTTAGGAAACATTGCCAACACTTAGCTAACTAGCTCAAATCAAAAGGCTTAAGCCTAGCAAATTTTCGTCAACATGAAACGTTGCTTAATACCGACCAAAGACAAAGCAGAGAGGCCAGCTGAGGAGAGAAGAGAAGCAGTTCCACCGTCAGAAAGGCCATGGACCTCTGGTACGGGAGGAGGCCGCCATGTGGGTAAGAACCTCCACCAGCAATCGGACCAGCCTTCCTCCTCCAAGTGTCGAAAGTATCGAGAGGAATATATACAGAATGGATTCACATGCGTCGTTGTAAATGGAGTACATCCCCAATGTGTCCTGAGGTGCGTGCACATGAAAGCCTAAAGCCAGACACTTGAAAACCAAGCATTTCTCTCTCGCTGCGAAAACAGTAGACTTTTTCAGCCGAAAGGAACGAGAGTTGCTAGGCCAAAAGAAAGTCCTAACCAAACAAACATCAATCCCTGCCAAAGCTCAAAAGGCATCATATGAGGTGGCATACTTAATTACAAAGGCAAAAAATCCAAACACAATCAGGGAAACCCTAATCAAACCTGCTGCAATAACTATAAGTCGGGCTATGCATGGAGAAAAACTGTCCCGTGAGCTAGAATCAGTGCCAGACCCATCGCCCGGCGCATCACCGACTTAGCCCAGGACATAAAGTGTCAGCTGATTGACAGACTTTAATGCAGGGAAAAAATTCTAGACCACCTTTACACCACACACAGAGATGCATACAAAGCTCTCCCTCGCCCTTCATTTGGCAAATCTGACCGTAATTCCATCCTCCTGATTCCTGTTTACAAGCAAAAACTAAAGCAGGAAGCACCAGTGACTCGGTCAATAAAGAAGTGGTTCAGATGACGCAGATGCTAAGCTACAGGACTATTTTGCTAGAACAGATTGGAATATGTTCCGGGATTCTTCGGATGGCATTGAGGAGTACACCACATCAGTCATTGGCTTCATCAATAAGTGCATCGATGACGTGGTCCCCACAGTGACTGTACGTACATACCCCAACCAAAAACCATGGATTACAGGCAACATCCGCAATGAGCTAAAGGGTAGAGCTGCCGCCTTCAAGGAGCGGGAATCTAACCCAGACGCTTATAAGAAATACTGCTACGCCCTCAGACAAACCAAACAGGCAAAGTGCCAATACAGGACTAAGATTGAATCGTACTACACCGGCTATAACGCTCGTTGGATGTGGCAGGGCTTGCAAACTATTACAGACTACAAAGGGAAGCACAGCCACGAGCTGCCCAGTGACACGAGCCTACTAGACGAGCTAATTCACTTATTTTCTCGCTTCGAGGCAAGCAACACTGAGGCATGCATGAGAGCATCAGCTGTTCCGGGGGACTGTGTGACCACGCTCTCCGTAGCCGACGTGAGTAAGAGCTTTAAACAGGTCAACATTCACAAGGCCACTGGGCCAGACGGATTACCAGGACGTGACATTTTCAACATGTCCCTGATTGAGTCTGTAATACCAACGTGTTTCAAGCAGACCACCATAGTCCCTGCGCCCAAGAACACTAAGGTAACCTGCATAAATGACTACAGACCCGTAGCACTCACGTCTGTAGCCATGAAGTGCTTTGAAAGGCTGATCATGGCTCACATTAACACCATTATCCCAGAAACTCTAGACCCACTCCAATTTGCATACCGCTCAAACAGATCCACAGATGATGCAATCTCTACTGCACTCCACACTGCCCTTTCCCACCTGGACAAAAGGAACACCTACGTGAGAATGCTAGTCATTGACCCTCAAAGCTCATCACTAAGCTAAGGATCCTGGGACTGAACACCTCCCTCTGCAACTGGATCCTGGACTTCCTGACGGGCCGCCCCCAGGTGGTAAGAGTAGGACACAACACATCTGCCACGCTGATCCTCAACACATCTGCTCCGTCCCCTCCTGTACTCCCTGTTTACCCATGACTGCTTGGCCAGGCACGACTCCAACACCATCATTAAGTTTGCTGACGACACAACAATGGTAGGCCTGATCACCGACAACAACGAGACAGCCTTCAGGGAGGAGGTCAGAGACCTGGCCGTGTGGTGCCAGGATAACAACCTCTCCCTCAACGTGATCAAGACAAAGGAGATGATTGTGGACTACAGGAAAAGGAGGAGAACCGAGCACACCCCCATTCTCATCGACGGGGCTGCAGTGGAGCAGGTTGAGAGCTTCAAGTATCAAATATCAATACACTTGGGGAATACACTTGGCCTATTCCTGGCCCCGGCACACATACAAAGAAGCTCAAAGGCAAAACCATCGATCGATCAAGTAGGACTATAAGAGATTATAATTAGAAAACATAAACGGGACGATTATAGTACAATACAGACAATCAAGTATAAAGAGCTGGAATGTCCCAATATGGAGGAGTTATTTTGTTTTGCGGTGCGTAGTTATGTACATACATAACCAACCATGGATGTGGGTAGAGTCACAGTTCCTTATTATTCTATGGGGGCGGGGGGGAAATACCAAACGCATTTCTAGTGTTTTATCAGTGAGCTTGCAATAGAACACTGTACCTTTGCACCAGAAAAAGAGCAAGCCCTTCAAATTGGGACATTCCAGCACTTTATACTTGATTGTCCGTCTGTATTGTACTATAATCTTCCCAGTTAACTATGGGTTATGACCTGAAAAGCAGTCACTACTAGCTGTCAATTAATACAAACTAATTAAATTGATGTTCCAAAGAGGTCATGACCTTTATTCAAGGAGAGTAAATCTGATGACAATTAATGCTTTATCCAGTGCAATATTTTATACATCCACTGTGAGTGTTGACCATGAACCATCCACTGTGAGTGTTGACCATGAACCATCCACTGTGAGTGTTGACTATGGACCATCCACTGTGAGTGTTGACCATGAACCATCCACTGTGAGTGTTGACCGCAAGAGGATGTGGTCTGAACGAGTGGTGGCTTCTCTTCCTGAGGCTCCTGGAAGAGGTCCGGTAACTCCAACGGCGGTTCTCAGCCCGGTACCTCCAGCGCTGGCCCCCGAGGCAAATATATGGTGAAATGATTGTCTTTCCACTTCCGTATTATGGCCCCAACAGTGCTCACTGGAACATTCAGAAGCTTAGAAATGCGCCTATAACCAATGCCATCATTATGTTTTGCAACAATTAGGTTGCGAAGGTCTTGAGACAGCTCTTTGCTTTTACCCATCATGAGATGTGTCTTGTGTGACACCTTGGCAATGAGACCTTTTTGTAGGCCATCAGTTGGGACTGAACCAGCTGATATTAATTTGCACTGACAGGGGGCTGGATTGCTTTTTAATTACTGATAGTTTTCAGCTGTTGTCTTTGTTTCCATGCCTTTTTGAACCTCTCTTTCTTCATGTGTTCAATACTTTTTCCCTGTGTCATTTCACATTATTACACATAACTTTCTGAACGTATTTGTTTTGGTTTCTTTGTATGTATGGATTACTTGGGTTGTTACCAACATCTGGTGAAACTTTCATGTCAATAGCACCTTTAGAAATATATTTACTGAGAAAAAGGGTGACGTGTTCAATACTTATTTCACCCGCTGTATGTAGCTATCTATATGCTCTCTTGTGTAAATAAATGAGACTAGCTCCAGTAGGCTAATCCTTTTGATTGTGAACTGTATTACTGTATTGCATTGTATTATATGAACTGTACCAGGTCCTGACTACAGGGAGTCCTCTGGACAACTCTATGTTGTCTTGGGGTTGCGGTCAGTGCCTCATAGTAGGGTTGTTTAGACGACTCTACGCTGTTGGTTTTTGTGTCGGTCCCCAATTAGAGGCAGCTGCATTACGTTGTCTCGAACTGGGATCATATTTAAGTTCATGAGTTTCCCACCTGCGTTGTGGATCTTTGTTTGTGCGTGTCGCACATCAGTTGATGGTTCATTCCTTCCTTTGTTGTTTTGAATTAGAATAAAAGGGAATGTCCTGCAACAGAACCATCGCAGACTGGAATTACGCACATCGTTAAAACCATGATGAAGAGAACATGCGATTCTGGTGCAGAACAGAAGTATAGGCTAGCAAATGTTATTTTAATTTTGAAATATAATAAGGCCTATTTGTATAATTAGTAGGCTGATGCATGTAAACCTTTCATAATATTTCCCTAATGTTATTAGCCTTCCTCCTCTTCCTCTCTTTCCACAGCTAAATTAAATACGTTTAGTTGTCCTTGAATAATATAGGAATAGAATTACGACTAGATGCAGAAGGCGTTCACTTCTCTTCACAAAGATTTATTGAATGGTTATGGGGTCTGAATAAATAACTGCTGTAGACTTCCGCCATTGAGTTCTATTGGCTTCTGTATTTAACTTTCAGCAAAACAAGAGCTTGAGTCCCTCTTCCAATAGTCTATTAGTATAAGACATTTAAAAAAAGAAACTTTCCATGTAAGGTTTATGTTCAGAGAGGTCTCTGGAAACCTTTTATGTTTTCCAGGTTTAGTGTCCAGAGACCTCTCTGGAATTCTGTTTCTTTTGGAGTTGGTCCAGTTAGATCAGCTGCGCCGCATCGCCTCTAATTGGGGATCCTATTAATGTTCAGCATTCCCATCTGTGTCTGTGGGTTTTTGTGTGTTCCTTTGTGTTCGCGCCGGTTCATGGTCGCCGTCTCTCCTTTTGTGCTTTCGTATTAATAAAAGGAATGTTATCACACTACAGCTCTGCACCTCGGGTCCTGTCTTATGGCGATCGTGACAGTCCAGCAAGCTATTCTAGTCTAGCTTTTCCTGCATGGGACTCCAAGAGCTAAGGAGCGTTTTTTTAAGGAGAGGCCAGCGGAGCACAGGTGCTTGCATATTGCGCAAGAGAAAGAGGCTATAAGTTAAAAGATTATCATGCATAACCCATCATTCATTAGAGAAATATAAGGCTAATACTACATTGAATTCAATACAATAAAAAGGTAGGCTAGGACATCTATAGATAGCGTTATATATCAATCTACAACAGGATGATTATTTTGGATGCAATTTGAATGGAGTTGATGAGAGAGAAAGACTGCGACAGAGAGAGTTCAGGCCTGCACTGATTTAAAGCAATGATATTCAAGTGATAAGCTGTTTTAAAACTGTAACTGCAGTTAAAAGTAAGGTGACCCTGAAAGCCAGATGGAGATGGGTAAATTAGACACACATTATATTACTGTAGCATAGACTATGCTGCTGAAAATGTAGGCCTACCTGTCACAATACAAAAGTGACCATGATGAGATGATAGGTCTACATGCATTGTGGACTGTGCTCCATACTGAGATGGGCTGTCTGTCATCGCATATAATTTAACAGCTCCATTTCACACCATGTTGTTCATATAAAAAATGTATTATAATTTACTGGTTTCTTGGGTTCCATATATATATATATATATACACACACACACACACACACACACACACATACAGTGGGGAGAACAAGTATTTGATACACTGCCGATTTTGCAGGTTTTCCTACTTACAAAGCATGTAGAGGTCTGTAATTTTTATCATAGGTACTCTTCAACTGTGAGAGACGGAATCTAAAACAAAAATCCAGAAAATCACATTGTATGATTTTTAAATAATTAATTTGCATTTTATTGCATGACATAAGTATTTGATCACCTACCAACCAGTATGAATTCCGTCTCTCACAGACCTGTTAGTTTTTCTTTAAGAAGCCCTCCTGTTCTCCACTCATTACCTGTATTAACTGCACCTGTTTGAACTCGTTACCTGTATAAAAGACACCTGTCCACACACTCAATCAAACAGACTCCACACACTCAATCAAACAGACTCCAACCTCTCCACAATGTCCAAGACCAGAGAGCTGTGTAAGGACATCAGGGATAAAATTGTAGACCTGCACAAGGCTGGGATGGGCTACAGGACAATAGGCAAGCAGCTTGGTGAGAAGGCAACAACTGTTGGCGCAATTATTAGAAAATGGAAGAAGTTCAAGATGACGGTCAATCTCCCTCGGTCTGGGGCACCATGCAAGATCTCACCTCGTGGGGCATCAATGATCATGGGGAAGGTGAGGGATCAGCCCAGAACTACACGGCAGGACCTGGTCAATGACCTGAAGAGAGCTGGGTCCACAGTCTCAAAGAAAACCATTAGTAACACACTACGCCGTCATGGATTAAAATCCTGCAGCGCACGCAAGGTCCCCCTGCTCAAGACAGCGCATGTCCAGGCCCGTCTGAAGTTTGCCAATGACCATCTGGATGATCCAGAGGAGGAATGGGAGAAGGTCATGTGGTCTGATGAGACAAAAATAGAGCTTTTTGGTCTAAACTCCACTCGCCGTGTTTGGAGGAAGAAGAAGGATGAGTACAACCCCAAGGACACCATCCCAACCGTGAAGCATGGAGGTGGAAACATCATTCTTTGGGGATGCTTTTCTGCAAAGGGGACAGGACGACTGCACCGTATTGAGGGGAGGATGGATGGGACCATGTATCGCGAGATCTTGGCCAACAACCTCCTTCCCTCAGTAAGAGCATTGAAGATGGGTCGTGGCTGGGTCTTCCAGCATGACAACGACCCGAAACACACAGCCAGGGCAACTAAGGAGTGGCTCCGTAAGAAGCATCTCAAGGTCCTGGAGTGGCCTAGCCAGTCTCCAGACCTGAACCCAATAGAAAATCTTTGGAGGGAGCTGAAAGTCCGTATTGCCCAGCGACAGCCCCGAAACCTGAAGGATCTGGAGAAGGTCTGTATGGAGGAGTGGGCCAAAATCCCTGCTGCAGTGTGTGCAAACCTGGTCAAGAACTACAGGAAACGTATGATCTCTGTAATTGCAAACAAAGGTTTCTGTACCAAATATTAAGTTCTGCTTTTCTGATGTATCAAATACTTATGTCATGCAATAAAATGCAAATTAATTACTTAAAAATCATACAATGTGATTTTCTGGATTTTTGTTTTAGATTCCGTCACTCACAGTGGAAGTGTACCTATGATAAAAATTACAGACTTCTACATGCTTTGTAAGTGGGAAAACCTGCAAAATCGGCAGTGTATCAAATACTTGTTCTCCCCACTGTATGTATGTATATATACAGCGGGTGAAATAAGTATTGAACACGTCACCATTTTTCTCAGTTAATATATTTCCAAAGGTGCTATTGACATGAAAGTTTCACCAGATGTTGGTAACAACCCAAGTAATCCATACATACAAAGAAACCAAAACAAATATGTTCAGAAATGAAGTTATGTGTAATAATGTGAAATGACACAGGGAAAAAGTATTGAACACATGAAGAAAGGGAGGTGCAAAAAGGCATGGAAAGCCAAGACAACAGCTGAAAACTATCAGTAATTAAAAAGCAATCCAGCCCCCTGTCAGTGCAAATTAATATCAGCTGGTTCAGTCCCAACTGATGGCCTACAAAAAGGTCTCATTGCCAAGGTGTCACACAAGACACATCTCATGATGGGTAAAAGCAAAGAGCTGTCTCAAGACATTCGCAACCTAATTGTTGCAAAACCTAATGATGGCATTGGTTATAGGCTCATTTCTAAGCTTCTGAATGTTCCAGTGAGCACTGTTGGGGCCATAATACGGAAGTGGAAAGACAATCATTTCACCATAAATTTGCCTCGACCATACATATACATATACCCTACTATCATGTAATGAATAGCGCTATAAAAGTGTATTAAATTAATATTTATTATTACCTACAGATATAGTATTACTCATTAGTAAAGACAGCTGAAAGGGGGAAATCATATTTTGTTTAACCCTTTCTCTAGTGGAAAGGCGTGTCAATGAAAATATGACCATTTACGCCTTGGGGCGCTAAGTGCAAAAATATCAAATTGGTAAACTAATGACAAGACAATAAACAATTCAAGCGGTAATAAAACATTTATTATTTGTACAAAACTTGTCTCTTGATACCGGAGTATAAGATGCTATATTCCTCAAACAGAAAGCAACCGTGTGCACAGAGTAATAAAGACGTCCATTTAGGAGAAGGGATATATCACTGCATGTAATATCTACTTTACTCTCATAATATCACATTATACATTTGTTTTCATGACAAAGGGCTCAAAGACAATACCAACTGTTGGGTAGAAGAGCAATGTATTGTGATCAGATGTTTCGCGAAAGCACGCTTGTACAGGGATGCAGCCTCTGGTCGGAGAGGAGAGAGTTACTTGGCATACTCTGCTGGTCATCTTGTGTTACTCGGAGTACGGAGAACTCATCTGTAAAAGTAAAAAAGTCAGACATAATAGCAGATGCCAATGCAACTAGAAGATAAAGATTGTTTCTGCAGGTTCAGTTCAATCAACACAGAACTACAAGGAGTCTTCTTATTTACAATGACGGCCTCCACCGGCCAAACTCGGACAACGCTGGGCCAGTTGTGATACAGCCTAGATTCGAACCAGGTTGTCTGTAGTGACGCCTCTAGCACTGAGATGTAGTGCCTTAGACCGCCGCACCACTTGGGAGCCCAAATACACACCATGCAAGTCAGTGGCGGTCAGTACTGTTTAAGATTTTTCTATGAACATGGCCTTATTTATATTACAGCATATTGGATGACTGTCATTCATATTCCATTCACCCAGTTCAATGTAACAGCAATAGGTTTAGGCTCCTACATGATACTCTAATGTTCCCTGGACCCATCATGAGGTTGCTACAACCTAGCCTACAAATTAAAGTTTATAACGTAGGTGCTCAGGTTGAAAGACAAATGGGAGGGATAAAGGTCGCAGACAGCGACACATTCTATACCGCATTGCACACTCTTGCCTGTATCTAGCTGATCTAGGGTGTAAACATTAGTCCAAACAGTTGCAGACAAGAGTTTTTATTGGACAAATTCAGGTAGGTTTAGCCCTGTTTCATTCTGATACAAGTGTAACAGAGTAGAAAATGCATTTCTTGTATTATTACCAAAATTGAGACAACAGTTATTGTTTACCAGCACCTACTGGTTTAGAGAGGCAACTGTGTCTCTGCAAAGATGGAAGAGTTGGCTAGATAGGTCTACAGTTTGGGACCAGGCTAGCTGCATTGTGTGTTTAGGTGGGTCGGTTACTGTACTCACGGCAGTCTCAATCTCCAAGGGGCTGAGGTGCTGGGTGAGCATGTCAAACATCCCAGGGGACATGGGGGGTTCTGGGGAGCAGCAGGTAGGAGGCATCCCAGGGGACATGGGGGGTTCTGGGGAGGAGCAGGATGGAGGCGTGGTACTAAGGGCGGGGGCGACAGCAGTGGAGACAAAGATATAAGATAAGACAATGGTTTGGACTATAGAAACAAAGGATATCTAACCTAATATTTCAGATACACATCTTCGGTGCAGGTCTACATGCAACTCCTCGTATGCACAGATTATTAGAATTAACTATACTCACTTTAAAGTGGAGATGGGGATCAATATAGATGATATGTATGGGAATACTGAAAGAAGAAGAAGAAAAACTAGGAGATTATGGGCATGTTAGTAAACAACCTTTCAATCCTGCTTCCCAATTCCCAGAATATTTGACTATCCAGTTTTGCTGATTATACAATGTTTGTATAAAACATTCACCTGACATTGGAAGAACATTCTCAGAACACATTTAGTTTTCTATTTAAAGGTTCCCTGAATGTTTTAAGTAGGTTGTGGGAACAGTCTGATGGGAACATTGTGGGGACCAAAACTTTCCAGTTGTGCGGATGATTATAAATATCTTTTAGGGTGAGAACCCAATTTTTTTATGTTCTTTAAAAGTTCCAAACACATTTCTGAAGGTTGTGGTAACATTGCAGGGACATGACGAGATATTTCCCCAAAACAAAAAAAACAAAAAATAGTCCAGTTGTGCTAATGATTACAATGTTGTTATTAGGTTGAAAAAACATTCTCCTGATGTTGCAAGAATGTTCCCAGAACAAATGTTTTAAATTCTTTATGTAAGGGCCTGACTCAGGGAGTTGGTGTTGGGTTTTGGGTGATCCCCAATTAGAGGCAGCCGTCTTGAGTTGTCTCTAATTGGGGATTCTACTCATGTTCACTTTTCGTCCACCTGCGTTGTGGATCATTGTGCGTTGTCTAGTCTGTAAGTACTCGTCGTCAGTTTACGGTGTTGAGTTCGTTGTTTTTGCTTTTTGAGTTAAACTGTTTGCACATACCTTTTGCTCTGCGCCTTGTTCCCTAAACACTAACTGTGACACTAAACATTTCCAAGAGAGAGGTTCCCAAAACACAATCTGTCCAATTGTGATGGCATTCTTAGAATGTTTATATCCGGGTACACAAAACATCCCCTCAATGTTCATTGACTTGTATTAGTATTTTCCAAGAATTATGCATTTAAGTTTTGAACAGTCCATGGAGGTTTCTTTCATGTGTTCGGGTTATCTTACTGTTGAGGAAATTAGTTGTACAACAACCCATGTGGAAACACATATGGCAATTATTTGGAATCACATGAATATTCCAGGAATGTTTTTTTTGAACAACTTCTATTGCTCCAAAATGTTTACTGAAATATGTTCAGGAAATGTTAATAGAATCAACATGTCATAATGTCACTCTATAACTTTGAGACCATTGTTTTGGGTGTTTTATTTATCATATCCATCACCATTAGCGAAACGTTCCAGTAATGTTTTCTCAGAACCAATTTAATTGAATCCAGACATGATTGCTGAAGAATGTTTAGGGAACGTTGTTGGAACAATCATGCCATAATGTCAAAATCTAACTTTATGAGAGCATTGTAGGAAAATTCCCTGCCCGTTGTTATGGGTGTTTTTAATAACATCTCCATCAACGTTAGCAGAATGTTCTCAGAAACATTTCTATTGCGCTCACATTTTGTTGCGACAGTAGGTTCTAAAAACATTACTGGTACATTGTGTTATTACATTACCTGGAAACCCAATGAGAACGTTTGGGGAACGTTCCGAGGTGATTGTTAAAGAGGTTGTGAGCAACATTTTAGTGAACGATAGGAGAAAATTCCAGGTATAGTTAAATTTTTAAAGAAGGAAAAATACATTTTCTTGACAATCTTTGAATGTTAGATAAAACCCTAACTAGAACTTAATGTGAATCCCAGCTAATGTTCTGGGTTTGTTATACGAGATAATAGCATGTTGTGCACCAAGCCCCAGTAACTAGGTAACACACAAGTAGACATAAAAAACACATTACCACAAAACAATGAGGAGAAAATTTAGTTGCTGGAACCTAGGTGGTCATAATTATTTTATATACAGTACAAGCCAAAACCCTCTCTTTCATAAACATGTCTTGGCAGACATCTTGCCTTTTGCCTGTTGGCTGTTGTAATATCGTCCGAAGGCCTCGTCTTTGGGGATGTCTGGGTAGAGGAACTTTAGTGGGTTCTCAGGAACCTCTCCATCTGCGATGACCTTGTAGTCCCGAATAATGTCGGCAAATGGGAGAGCGCTGAGGCGTGATTTGGTGTACGGCTCCACCGAGATGAACTTGGCCTCTCCTGCTGACAGACACAACCAAAGCTGTTTACAGAATCAATGTTAAAGACACTGTGAAGGTTTACAGTTGAAGTCAGAAGTTTAGACACTTAGGTTGAAGTCATTAAAACTCATTTTTCAACCACTCCACAGATTTCATGTTAACAAACTATAGTTTTGGCAAGTCAGTTAGGACATCTACTTTGTGCATGACACAAGTAATTCTTCCAACAATTGTTCACTATATCATAATTCCAGTGGGTCACACGTTTACATACACTAAGTTGACTGTGGCTTTAAACAGCTTGGAAAATTATGGCTTTAGAAGTTCTGATAGGTTAATTGACATGGATGTATTTTTTTTTTAAAGCGTGTGCGAGCAAGGAGGCCTACAAACCTGACTCAGTTACACCAGTTCTGTCAGGAGGAATGGGCCAGAATTCACCCAACTTATTGTGGGAAGCTTGTGGAAGGCTACCCGAAACGTTTGACCCAAGTTAAACAATTTAAAGGCAATGCTACCAAATACTAATTGAGTGTATGTAAACTTCTGACACACTGGGAATGTGATGAAAGAAATAAAAGCTTAAATAAATAATTCTCAACTATTATTGTGATATTTCACATTCTTAAAATAAAGTGGTGATCCTAACTGAATTTTGAATTTTACTAGGATTAAATGTCAGGAATTGTGAAAAACTGAGTTTAAATGTATTTGGCGTATGTAAACTTCCGACTTCAACTGTAGGTGCTAATTGTTGTGTTGATTTCAATGTTGACTACATGGTTCAGATAAAATATGAATCAATGTTTTATCTTATGAAACCAAACAAATCATTAGTTTTAGGCAAACAATATGATTTTACTAACGGGTGTGGGGAGGTGTGACCCTTTGTCTGATCAGGGAATATCTGGCCAATATTTCTCTCTATGTAAGGACCCCCTTTGACTCAAGAGCAGATGCAAAAACTCCATATAGTGAAGATAATTGTTTCACGACACCACAGTAATTGACAGCCTCACCACTGTCGGACTGCTCCACCCAGGTGAAGGTGATCCCGCCCAGGTGGCTCTCGCTGAAGCGCAGCAGGAAAGTCCCAGGCTCCTTGTCCTTCAGACGGGCCCTCTCCGTCTCCTTACTGACAAAGCCCATGATGCAGCTGAAGGAAGCACAACGAATACATTATTTATTTACATCCACTGATTTAACAGTACACTGTGGTCTAAAGCCCTCATTGAATAGATCAAACCAGTCCATTACATCCATTCAAATGACACTGAACCTAATGATTCACGTCCTGATTCACTTCCTGAGATGAAATGGAACTGAACCCAACACTGTAGTTTAGCCAAGGGTAGCTTGAGGATCAGCAGTAGGCTACACAAAGCAGGGGAGTGTCCACAAACAACCTGTAGCCCCTTAAGCATTTATGTAGATATGAGAATATTGTAGAAGCAACATGGTAATAACTCCATCTGTCCCCCTAATAATTGTCCACATATGGCATAGTGCCTATGGAAAAGGGGATAGTGGTTGTTTCTGACCAGGCCCTAGGTCTCACTTGTCGTTCCAGATGGGAAGTAGGTGCTTCTTGATGAGCTCCAGGATGGAATCCAGCCACATCCAGAAACTGAAATTCTTCCCAGGAATATTCTCCTGGAAAAAGCAGACGGAATGGGAAAGAGAGATGAGAATTACCCTGAAAAGTTAAGGCATCTTTCAGTAAAAAATGTATCAATGTAATTTGACCACTGGAAGTAGGCTGAGGGGAAGTGGTGCAATTATGAAATGTTGATGGAGAATGACTCCACTAGGAGCTGAAAAGAATAAGTCAAGTCAAGATAGTACAGTATGTCTGTGAAAGATGTGGGATGAGGAAGGGAGAGCATTTGGTAGTAAGACATGACATCCTTCATCTTGTGTTAAAGACTTGTAGTTGGACCATAGGAAGCAGTAGAACATACCTTGCAGAATTTGGACCAGGATACCTGACATTCATTTTGAGTGGCTTGCTGACCTACAGTGAAGATCATTAACATATATCTGATTATCATGAAAAACATTACAAATTCATACACTAAGAATGAATATTCAGGTATTCTTGGACAGAAATAACACCAACTTAGATAATATAGAGCGATTGTGAACAATCTCAAGACAATTCACATTCCTGCCCTCTCATAATTAAAAATACTTGTGAGGGACGGGAGTGCTTTTCCTCATGACCTGTGCAAATAAATGGTATATGTATGCTGTTCCTACACTCTCATGCCCTCATGAAAAGGGTTCCACTTGGCCACCGTACCCAAGAGTTTCTCTCCTAGCATGCACAGCTGTTCCCTGTTGAGGCCCCGCCCAGCGAAGGTGGAGAACTGCCAACTCAGTACCTCAGAGAGCTGGCCCCAACTGGCCCGCTGAGGACTGGCAAAGAAACTCAGGTTCTGAAAAAGGGAGTGGCACAGAGGAATGAGAGAGAGATAAAAGATAAAACACAGAAAATAAATGGTAGTGTGTGTGTGTTCAGCTCACCCTGGGTTCGTCAGTCAGCAGGTTGTACCACATGACAGATGCCCAGCCTCCAGGAAGCTGGCTAACATTAGAGATGATCACCAGAGGAAAGGAGCAGGTCTTCAGAGAGAGAGAGAGAGAGAGACACACATATGCACGTGGGACGGTGTGGAGTATTGTAAGAATGTGTGTGGTGTGGGTGGGAGAGTGTGTGTCTTATATGGGAAATGTGAAGGAAGGAGTGTGTAGAAATTGACTGACCTCCAGGTCGATGTTAATACCCTGTATGTTGAACTGGGCCTCAAAGCTGAGGGAGTGGAGCTCCTCTGTCACAGAGAGAGGACCCTGGAACCAGCAGAATACACACACATTTTACTAAATTCCTTCCTCTTACAAACACTACTGTACCACACGTCCCTAAACATTTTTTCTCAGAACACATTAAATACAATAGCAGTTTTTTGTGCTGTGAGAGTCGAACACAACGTAATAACAAACACGGCAAGCTCTATCAACGGGATAAGGAACAAAAAACAGCATTCCATAACAAGGCTTGGGAAAAATCCAAGGAAACACTCTTCAAGGAAGTAATTATATTCCCTCTACAGTATATGAGGGGGGGGGGGGGGGGGGGGGGAGTTTAACTAATTTATTTATTTAACTAGGCAAGTCAGTTAAGAACAAATTCTTATTTACAATGACGGCCCACCAAAAGGCCTCCTGCGGGACGGGGATAAAAAATAAATAAAATATAAATATAGGACCAAACACGCATCACGACAAGACAGACATAACAACACTACCAAAAGAGAGACCTAAGACAACAACACAGCAAGGTAACAACACATGACAACACAGCATGGTAGCAACGCAACATGACAACAACATGGTAGCAACACAACATGACAACAACATGGTAGCAACACAACATGACAACAACATGGCAGCAACACAACATGGTAGCATCACAAAACATGGTACAAACATTATTAGGCACAGACAACAGCACAAAGGGCAAGAAGTTTGAGACAACAATACATCACGCAAAGCAGCCACAACTGTCAGTAAGAGTGTCCATGATTTAGTCTGAATGAAGAGATTGATATAAAACTGTCCAGCGCAGAATGCTCAATGGTGTTAAGAATAATCCTAGTGTCAGCTAGTCTTACAGAAATCTCTGGAACATGCTAACATCTCTGTTGACGAGTCTACGATACATAAAACACTAAATGAGGCAGTAGGTAGCCGAGTGGTTAGAGCGTTGGGCCTGTAACCGAAAGGTTGCTGGATCGAATCCCTGAGCTGACAAGGTAAATATCTGTCGTTCTGCCCCTGAACACTGTTCCTAGGCCGTCATTGTAAATAAGAATGTGTTCTTAACTGACTTGCCGAGTTAAATAAAATAGCAGGAATGGTGTTCATGGGAAGACACCACAGAAGAAGCCTCTGCTGTCCAAAAAAAAGGGGGTTATCATGGTTTGGGGATGCTTTTCTGCCTCAGGGCCTGGAAAAATTAATTCCCAAGTTTATCAAAATACATTTTGCAGGAGAATGTAAGGCTATCTATAGTTCAACGGACGGTGACGGTTAGGTTAGGTGACACAAAAGGACAACGACCCAAAACAGAAGTAAATCAACAGAATGGCTTCAACAGAAGAAAATACGCCTTCTGGAGTGGCCCAGTCAGAGTCCTGACCTCAACCCGATTGAGATGCTGTGGCATGACCTCAAGAGACCGGATCACACCAGACATCCCAAGAATATTGCTGAACTGAAACAGTTTTGTAAAGAGGAATGGTCCAAAATTCCTCCTGACCGTTACGCAGGTCTGATCCGCAACTACAGAAAACGTTTGGTTGAGTTTATTGCTGCCAAAGGAGGGTCAACCAGTTAAACCAGGGTTCACATACTTTTCCCACCCTGCACTATGAATGTTTACACTGTGTTATCAAATTAGAATTACAACTCTTGATAACTCCATAAGGAAATAATTGTATCCCATAAGGTAATTGTCATGGTTCTTATGCAGGACACGAGGCACTGAGAAGTAGTATAGTGACATTCTTTATACTATAGAAGTTATTTCTTTATTGGAATCCAAACAAAACAACACCGGCGAGGACGCAACCAGGAACTGGTGTGCACAAACACACAGATCCACACGCAGGTGGGAAAACCAGGAACTTAAATAGAATCTCCAATTAGAGACAACGCAGGGCATCTGCCTCTAATTGGGGACCAACAAAAACCAAACAGACTTTTCTAGACTTCTCTCCTCTGTCAGGCCCTGACCTTAGCCACCAGACAAACATAGAGATGCCTGACGGCTTCCCCACAGTCTGGACCTGACAGTAATGGTAAAATAGAATAGAGACTGGTGTCCCTCATACATATCATACATAAATGGGCGGCAGGTAGCCTAGCGGCTAGAGTAACCGAAAGGTCGCTGGTTCGAATACCTGAGCCGACAAGGTGAAAAACCTGTCTGTGTCCTTGAGCAAGGCACTTAACCCTAATTTACTCCGGGGGCTGACCCTGTAGGTAGGCTGTCATTGTAAATAAGAATTTTAGTGAGGTTGATCAGGCCTCACCAGGAAGTGAGGACAAAGGTCATTCAACACCATTAAGTATTTTATGTTCCTTTTCTTTCCCTGTACTTCAGAAAACATTGATAAAAAATGTCATCATTCTGCGTACTCAGTTTACAATCAAATTAAAAAGTCCCCCCTCAATAAATCAAACACGGTATTAACACCACCCACAAATTAAACGTTATAGAACAGCAGAATATCACTAACTGCTCTCCAAGACAACAGTCTCGGGAAACATTTCAAAGAGAGAAATACTGACACCCGTCTTCTCCTGGAAGAGAAAGTGTACATTTAGTAAATATCCACGGTGCTACATCTTAACCAGCAACCCAAAAGTTTTAATTACAAACAAAACATGATAAAGACAAGTCCACTGTCCTTCGTCCAGTCATTAATCGTTTGTTTTAATCAGCATGTGTTACCTTTAGACACAGCAACGTTTATCTCACCACCGAGTCTTAAAGATTTACTCCCGTATCTGTAACTACCGCACCACAACGCCCTTCATGTTCATGAACAAAACCATGTATTCTGTTGCTTTACAGAATTGCTTCTTTAAAACTCTACTAACAATTTCTCACAATATTAATGCCTTTTCTCCCTTTTGTCAATTCAAAAAATTCTATTTCAGAATAAGACAAAATAAAAGATTAAAAAACCCCTAGGGTTTTCCTGAGTCTGTGAGGAGTTTTTGTTCGTGCCCAAGAACGCATTGTTCCTACTCGATCACGTGTAATGTGCTTAGTGACTTCCGAAATCACAACCCCAGAATATGCTATCTCTTGTTTCACTGGTTGTACTTTCCCATATGATGCCTTGTGACCCCTCTCTACCAAATAGTTTACTAATGTGGTGATGTCTGGCATATGAGTTTCTCCATCTTTTTACACCAATAACAAATTCACTACATACTGTATCAACACAGAACCCTCTAGCGACTGTTTAAATGCGGCGTGATACAAAGCTGGACTATTTGTAAACGTCATTTGTGCTCTCGCCCATAAATTTAAAAAAAATATAGGACAAAACACACATCACGACAAGAGAGACAACACTACATAAAGAGAGACCTAAGACAACAACATAGCATGGCAGCAACACATGACAACAACATGGTAGCAACACAACATGACAACAACATGGTAGCAACACAAAACAGGGTACAAACATTATTGGGTACAGACAACAGCACAAAGGGCAAGAAGGTAGAGACAACAATACATCACACAAAGCAGCCACAACTGTCAGTAAGAGTGTCCATGATTGAGTCTTTGAATGAAGAGATTGATATAAAACTATCCAGTTTGAGTGTTTGTTGCAGCTCGTTCCAGTCGCTTGCTACAGCGAACTGAAAAGACGAGCGACCCAGGGATGTGTGTGCTTTGGGGACCTGGCAGAACGGGTGTTGTATGTGGAGGATGAGGGCTGCAGTAGATATCTCAGATAGGGGGGAGTGAGGCCTAAGAGGGTTTTATAAATAACCATCAACCAGTGGGTCTTGCGATGGGTATACACAGATTACCAGTTTACAGAGGAGTATAGAGTGCAGTGATGTGTCCTATAAGCAGTATTGGTGGCAAATCTGATGGCTGAATGGTAAAGAACATCTAGCCACTCGAACACCCTTACCTGCCGATCTATAAATTATGTCTCTGTAATCTAGCATGGGTAGGATGGTCATCTGAATCAGGGTTAGTTTGGCAGCTGGGGTGAAAGAGGAGTGATTACGATAGAGGAAACCAAGTCTAGATGTAACTTTAGCCTGCAGCTTTGATATGTGCTGAGAGAAGGACAGTGTACCATCTAGCCATACTCTCAAGTACTTGTATGAGTTGACTACCTCAAGCTCTAAACCCTCAGAGGTAGTAATCACTCCTGTGGGGAGAGGGGCATTCTTCTTACCAAACCACATTACTTTGTTTTGGAGGTGTTCAGAAAACATCTGCATATAAATGGATGAGAGAGCTTCCTGCTGCCTGAGCTATGTTGTTTATGCAAATTGAGATGTTCTGACTATACAGCACTGCACTCTTTGAGAGAGGTAGTTAGCAAACCAGGCCAAAGACCCCTCAGAGACACCAATACTCAGCTGGCCCACAAGAATGGAATTGTCTACCGTATAAAAAATAAAAATAAAAATAGCAGCACAAGGGCAGTGGTGACATCATTTAGGACCTTTAAGGTTGCGGTGGCACATCCATAACCTGAGCGGAAACCAGATTGCATACCAGAGAGAATACTATAGACATCAAGAAAGCCAGTCAGTTCATTATTGACAGGTTTTTCCAACACTTTTGATAAACAGGGCGAAATAGAAATAGGCCTCTAACAGTTAGGATCAGCTTGATCTCCCCCTTTAAATAAAGGACGAACCGTGGCTGCCTTCCAAGCAATGGGAACCTCCCCAGAATGGAGAGACAGGTTAAAAAGGTCAGAGATAGGCTTGGCGATGATAGGGGCAGCAACCTTAAAGAAGAAAGGGTCTAAACCATCTGACCCAGATGTTTTTTTGGGGTCAAGTTTCAGGAGCTCCTTTAGTACCTGGGACTCAGTAACTGCCTCCAGAGAAAAAAGAGGGACAAGCATCAGGGCTAGTTGCATTAGAAGGGGTGGCAGATGAGGAAATGTTGGACGGGCAAGGAGGCACGGCTGAGTCAAATAGGAATCCTGACTTAATGAAGTGGTGATTAAAGAGCTCAGCCATGTGCTTCTTGTCAGTAACAACCACATCATCAACTTTAACATGGGCAGCTGTGAGGAAGAGGGTTTATTCTCCAGGTCTTTAACCGTTTTCCAGAACTTCTTGGGCTTAGACCCACAGAGAGAGAACTGTTCCTTAAAGTAACTAACTTTGGCCTTCTGGATGGCCACATCCAGAAACAGAAAGAGCACATGTTTCAATTAGGAGTTTACTAGGGAGTTAACAAGGTTTTCCATCTGTGATAAGTTATGGAGCCAACAAAAGCACCATTGTTCTTAAAAGTAGTTAAAACTTTAAATTAAGGGGAAAATGTTGTAAATCCTTGGCAATGCTGCCCTCTACTGTTTTAAGAAAGCATCGACCGCTTTTTTAATGGAAGTGTTTTTGAGTTCATTTTTTTAAAAGATATAACCTCAGGCAAAGTAAAACAAAGGATTTACCTCTAAATAAATCATAATTATTCAACTCTCATTTCACCTCTGTGTCCAATGACTTCTAATCAAATGAACTCTGGTTGACCAGAATTAATCTCTTTTGCAGTTGTTACAAAGAGACGGAAGAAGAACCGAGACATCCCACTCCCTCATTAAAGTCAATCACCTAAGCAGACAAGACCCAACTGCTAATGCAATGGTGCCTATGGGAGAGTCACCCACGTTAAGCAGACCGGAACTGACAATTTTTTTCAATGGTAAACGGCCCGAGTGGGACATCTTCATTTATCCACCATCTTTGGCTCGACAAAGCAGTTCTACCATGGCAAACAAATCTGAAGGTCATGTTTCAAAGGTCAAGCTTTTCTAAAGGTCACTTTGCTAGAGTGTAATCTTATATAGGCCTGCATCACTGACCCTTAACCATCATTCATGGAAAAACTAAAAGTCTTGTTCAACTTGCTCTCTCACCTCGTTCACCTTGGTTCCGTTAATGTATTTTTTCTCTTTCAGCTGCTGAAGAAGAAAAACAAGAAATCAATGAATAATGAATATACTTACATTAATATCAAATGAACTATTCATTGTACAGCTAGGCCAGGGCAATCTTAATAAAACATCTTTGCTATATAATAGGGTCGTTGCAAACAGTTGTCTGTTATTTCCAATATTGATGTTACCAGCCAGCCCTATCTAACCAAATTAGTTTGATTCCTCTAAAACGTTTCACTAAACCTGTGGATTAACAGATTGAGGTTGAATTATTATTAATGTGGTAGTGGGGAGGTTACCAAGTGTCTGAACTCTACAGACAGACAGCCGTTGGATGATTCCTCCACGTCCATTACTTTGGTGTTGGTAGTCAGGATGAAGAACTGACGATTTCTGAATGGAGAGGGACAGGGGGAAAGCCATAGTTAGTAGTCTGTAAACTCAGGTTCCCTTAATCTAATATTAGGTTTTGGTTGAAGATCTGATAACATTCAGTAAAAAATATATATAAAAACAACACGGTATAACAAGTAGAGTGTAATACAGCAGATTAGATAAACTGGAACGACACTCTCACTCATGGTTGCACAAAAAGAGCTGTGCAAAAATATTATTATAATGAGCCACCGATCATACATTTTAATTATCACTAAAAGAGGAAACCCTTTTTTGAACTGCAAAGAACTATTGAAGGGCTCAAAGGGTAATTTGTGTCAGTATAGTTCCACATAGAACCATCACCCTTCCCAAAGAACCATTGAAGAACCCTCATGTACACACATGACACATGAGAAGCTTCGATATTGGCCTAAATAACAACAAGAACAGGAAATCCCCACAGAACATCCCACATTGAGGTTGCATAGGTATACTCACACTCTACCAGGGGGGAGGTCCCTACAGGAAGAGAATACAGTAATTACTCAGTAATGTAATGCTAGCTTGCTTATAAATGTCAATGAAGCATATCTTGATGTCTATGAAACATTACGTTTATGAAATTCATGTTCACACAATGTTGTCAGTTTGTGGAACCAAAAAGGGTTCTCCTATGGGGACAGACGAAGAACCCTTTTTTTCTAAGAGTGTACACTAATACTCACTTGTCAAATATTGTCTTCACTTTTAGTTGGTAATCCACCTCTGGAAGTTTGACCAGCAATCTAGACAGAAAAGTGACCAAACATAAATATTTAGGAAAAAAACATACACTTACCTGACAGTTTATTAGGTACAACGAGTCACTTGGCCTTGCTATATAAAGCAGGCAGACAGGCATCGAGGCATTCAGTTACTGTTCGATTTAAGGTTTGAATGGGCAAAACGAGTGACCTTAACGACTTTGAGCGTGGTATGATTGTTGGTGCCAGGCGCCCCGGATCCAGTACCTCAGAAACGGCCGCCCTCCTGGGCTTTTCACACACGACAGCGTCTAGGATTTACCAAGAATGGTGCGACTAACAAAACACATCCAGTCAGCGGCCGTCTTGTAGACGACAACAGCTTGTTGGTGAGAGAGGTTGAAGGAGAACGGATGGTGCAAGCCAACAGGCGGGCCACAAACAGACAGATAACGGTGCAGTACAACAATGGTGTGCAGAACTGCATCTTGGAATGCACATGTCGTCGGTCCTTGTCACGGATGGGCAGATGACAATACCGGGTTCCACTCCTATCAGCTAAAAACAAGAAGAAGCGTCTCCAGTGGGCACGTGATCACCAACATTGGACAATTCAGGAGTGGAAAAACATTGCCTGGAACATGACAGCGAGTTCAGTTTACTTGAGTGGCCCGCGCATTTCACAGACCTCAACCAATAGAACATCTTTGGAATGAGTTGGAACCGGCTGTTTGCAGCATGAATGTACCGCCGTCCAACTGCATAATGCCATCCCGTCAGCATGGACCAAAATCCCTGTGGAACATTTCCGACACCTTGTAGAATTCTCCGAAGAATTCAGGCTGTTTTGAAAGTAAAGAGAGTCCGATCCAGTACTATGTACCTAATAAACTGTCTGGTGAGTGTATATTTAAGATGTACACACACACACACACACACACACACAATGGATTGATAAGCACCATGTACTGAGTTGTGTTGCATCTTAATACATATACCTGACTTTGGTGGTGAACTGCACCCCGGTCTTGATGATGAGAGGTTTCTGGGGGTGGGTTGGCATACATGGCTGCTTCTCCACCACAAAGGAGCTGTGGACATTGTACAGAGAGTAAAAACAACGATTGCACACCATAGCATACAATAGCATAATAGCAGTTGTGTATACCACCTAGATTTGGATGGAGGCAACATAACATTCACAAGTCCATTTCCCTGTCATTAAGACTTCCCATTACTTCCCAATCATACTTCCCTTTGCTTCCAGTCCTTTGGAAAATCCCTTTGCGATATGGATATTTCATGCACTTGGTTAGAGTAGGTGTTCGGTTTTGTTGCGGTCAGTACCTTTTGATGAGGTGGTAGATGAGGTATTTGACATGCTCCTCCATATGCGGTCTCTGCAGGGGGATGGGGTCGCTCTCATACGTCACCTTTAGTATCAGCTCCCCCAGTTTGTCCAGCTGACGCTTCATCTGGAACAGACTTTGGGCTGTCAGAGTAAACCTGGGAGAGAGAGGGAGGGTGAGAGAGGGTGTGCATGAATTGAGGTTGACCTAAAATCTAATTATAAAATAGAGTTATGAGTAATGTGTGTGTGTGTGTGTGTGTGTAAGCATGGTTGATTGCATTACCAGTTCTGGAGCTGGTCCAGTCCAGTGAGCAGTGGGCCACCTATACAGTTGATCTGCTGCCTGCGTTTCCACTCCATCAGCTCTGGGTTCAGCTGGGAGACTATCAGAGAATCAATCTCTTTTAGCACGTCACTCATCTTAGATAGATTCTCCTGTGCGGGAACAATAACAATATCTCACTGCTGTTAAGCAGCTCTCCAATTGTTTGTGTGTAAACTGTTGTTTTAGTATGTTTTTCAAACATTTTTCGTCAGTTTTTTTTGCAAAAGTTGAACAATAATAGTTCAGGATTATGGAGTGCTACTGTTTTACGAAGGTTTTAGCGTTCCTTTTCATCACTTCACAAACTGTTTGAACATGGGCAGTGTTGAAGAGAGAGATGCATGGATAAAATCCACCGAAATGGCAAAGAAGGCACTGGGATGCGCTGTCTGTAACCTCGCGATAACAGAGTGGATGACGTCACAGGCTGTGTTTGCATCAGCGGAGGGTGGGATGTAAACAATAACAGCAATGGCCGCCGTGAATTCCATCGGAAAATAGTAGTAATTTAAAAATAATACAACTCAGGACTTGTTATATGCTAATTTGAAGGATGCATACAACTCCACTGCACTCCCTCCCCTCGGTAGATCGGATCACGACCTTGTCCACCTCACCCCACTCTACAGGCCTATGGTCCAACAGCAGCCTGCGACCACTAGGACTATTAGGAGATGGTCTCCGGAGGCAAATGAGGCCCTACAGGACTGCTTTGAAACAACAGACTGGGATGTGCTCTGTGAGGCTTATGGGGAGGACATCGATGGACTCACTGACTGCATAACAGACTATATCAATTTTTGTGTAGACAACACTGTACCCACCAGGAAGGTTGCTGTTTTCCAAATAATAAACCCTGGGTCACCAGCGACCTGAAGGCCCTGCTGAATGAGAAGAAGAGGGCCTTCAAGGAGAGGGACAAGGAAAAATTGAAATGCGTCCAGAGGGAGCTGAAGTTGCGGATTGCTGAGGGGAAGAGAGGGCATAAGGAGAAGATGGAGGACAAGCTGAGGCAGAGCCAGGTGAGAGAGGTGTGGAAGGGTATGAGAAATATCACTGGCTTCAAAAAGTCAAACAGTGGGCAGACGGAGGGGACCCAGGACAAAGCCAATGAGCTGAACCAATTTTTTAACAGGTTCGATACTGGCCCTGTCCACCTCCCCTCCAGTTCCCCAGGCCACACACCCTCACGGTTGTCCCACCCCTACGCTGCTCACAACACCTCTGTTGAGACAATCAACTATTGCGACCCCCTCCCCACCTCCGCCCCAGCTCCCTCTGGACTGATCCTCAACAACCCCCTTCCCCCACCTCCCCACCTGGGCTGGCTTTCACCACCAACCAAGTGAAGAAAGAGCTGGAGAGACTACATCAGTGGAAAGCGGCGGGCCCTGATGGCATCAGCCCAAGGATGCTTAGGGTCTGTGCTGACCAACTGTGTGGAATACTCCAGCGACCCTTCAGCCTTAGCCTGAGCCTAGAAAGGGTCCCTGTGCTGTGGAAAACATCCTGCCTCATCCCAGTGCCCAAGAAGGTCTGCTTGACTTCAGACCTGTAGAGCTAACATCCCACATCATGAAGACCCTGGAAAGGTTAGTCCTTGCTCACCTCAGACCCCTGGTGTGTACATCACTGGACCCCCTGCAGTTCGCATATCAGCGCAACATCGGGGTGGATGATGCAATCATCTACCTTCTGCAGAGGGCCTACTCTCACCTGGACAACGCAGGTTGCACTGTGAGGGTTATGTTTTTTGACTTCTCCAGTGCCTTCAACACCATTCAACGCCTGCTACTGGGTGAGAAGATGAAGAGGATGAAAGTGGAAGCACGGATTACCTCAACGGTAGGCCACAATCTGTGCGACTACAGAACGGGCAGTGAGCAACACAGGGGCCCCCCAGGGAACGGTCCTGTCCCCCTTCCTGTTCACCCTCTACACCTCGGACTTCAGATATAACTCTGAAACATGCCACCTACAGAAGTTCTCGGATGACTCCGCAATTGTATGGTGCATCAGGAGGAGTACAGGAGCGCAATCAATTACTTTGTGTTGTGGTTTGAGCAGAACCACCTTCAGCTCAACACCAGCAAAACAAAGGAGATGGTGGTGGACTTCAGGAGAACCAAGGCCCGACTGACTGCAGTCCCTATACAGGAGATGGATGTGGAAATGGTTGGGTCATACAAGAAGGTCGTAGCTCAGCTTCTGAATGTCCTAGAGAAAAAACGAAGAAATTCCCCTTTGCATCAGACTTGCGTCTTCCTCTGGCATTTCTTGTTTCTAGCCTGAAGCATCGCCGATGTATGCGTCATTTTAGATTGGTATCAAATCAAGGAACGTCCCACGCCCTTGGATATATTATAATATTATACAT
Source organism: Thymallus thymallus (assembly GCA_023634145.1). Lineage (NCBI taxonomy): Eukaryota > Metazoa > Chordata > Actinopteri > Salmoniformes > Salmonidae > Thymallus > Thymallus thymallus. Next base: position 2,629,425 of record CM042407.1, on the reverse strand, counting down.
CAACATGTATTTTGATGTATAGTTCCCAAAACAAATTAAATAAATATCCTCACGACTTTGATATCTAAACTCACTCGACTATCTTGCAGTGTCAGATGAAAATCGAACTTGCAATATCGTGCTGGATGCCACAGTGCTCTCCACACGTCGCAGAACCCCCAAAAATGAAACTTTTCAACCATTGTTTCTATGTAGTAAATATTCATATAGAATTGTATAGACTTAAATTGTGTAAGACAGCAACTGCATGACAGAAACAGTGGCCCCAATTCAAATAAATGCATATTAACTCAAAGATAAGGCCTCGCAGATAAGGGCTTCAACTGTTTACACCCTTCACACAAAGCTTAGGCCTATAGTAACAACCATAGCTGATTGCTGGTTTATCTAATGTATGTACTGTTGCCACACCTTCCTCTTAAAGTCCAGGTTGTTGAGCATCTCCTGCAGTCGGGTCACTTCCTGTTTCATCACCGCTGTGTTCCTGTCTGCTGGATCTGAGGGACAAAAATACAACCAGCATGTCAGAGGACAAAGCATAGTGGTAACTCTTTAAAGGTGCAATCTGGGATTGGTACATGGGTCATTCCACAAAATGAGTCCCTTTTGCATCCCTTTGATATGAAGTTGTTTTTTGATGAAAAGGAAAACGTGTCAGTTTGTCACTTTAACTAATACATTTTTCACTTCCATTCACTTGCTAAACCCTGGCCAGGTCTGCTGAGCCTGCTTCCCATCGAGATGCTGGGCCTCTGGGTTTAAAAACTCGGTGGTTTAAGTCAAGTGTTACCCATAGTTATTCAATAATTTCATCACATCAGGCCAGAGGCCAAGGTGCAGCTATTGCCATATTACTTATAGCTATCCGATATTATATGACAGCTGACAAATCATCTCAGATCTTAGAGGAGTCCATAAGGGTTGAGATTGGATTTCAGATTGGGTGTATGGCTGACCTCGAGACTGTAAAGTTTTATAGCGGAAGTCAAAGTCGTCTTGCATGTCTTCTAGATATTTCACTTCCTGGTCCATCATCTGCACACTACTCCTGGTCACTGCTACCCTGTTGTCCATGTTCTTCTGTCTCTCCAAGGCCACCGAATTCTGCATTGACTTCTCCAATGGGCCCTGTCAAGATGATAGATAGATAGATAGATAGATAGATAGATAGATAGATAGATAGATAGATAGATAGATAGATAGATAGATAGATAGATAGATAGATAGATAGATAGATAGATAGATAGATAGATAGATAGATAGATAGATACTTTATTGATCCCCGAGGGGGAAATGTATTTGTCAAGCAGCTACAACAACAAAAACACAGGGCAGGTGCAAAATGCCACAACGAAAGTACACAAAAGACATATACACGGTACTTGATACATAGAGCGGCAGTATGAAAAAGATATCTGGAGTGCAAAAAAAAAAAAGAAAGCTATAAAAAAGACATAGCATAGTATGGGTGGTTGGCTGAATATGTACACTATACATTGGTGGATGTTGGATGGTTAACTATACTATACATGATGTGAAGTAAACCACACACTTATATACATACACACACCCATACAACCACACACACACACACACACACACACACACACACACACACACACACACACACACACACACACACACACACACACACACACACACACACACACACACACACACACACACACACACACACACACACACACACCTTTCTGTTGCACTTCAGTCTGTACTCGTCCTGTTACTGCTCTGTCTTTCCAGGTGGTTGGAGGAAGAAGATATAAGAGCATAACAAAGGGACTTTCCTGATTATGTAACAGAGAGACACACCTGTTCCTGATTGCTGGCTGTGGAGATGATACGACGTTCCTCTCTGAGGCAAGTAGAAATAACCCCAGCCATCAGCAGAGGGTTGGCTTTGTATTTCATCTGAAAAACAACATGGACATACACAGCGTTCAATGGTTTGGGGTCACTTACGAAATGTCCTTGTTTTTGAAAGAATATATTTTGTCCATTAAAATAACATCATATTGATCAGAAAATACAGTGCAAAACACCAGTTTCAGAAACAGATGACTCACAAGTCCTCAACTGGCAGCTTCATTAAATAGTACCTGCAAAACACCAGTCTCAACGTGTTTTGCAGGTACTATTTAATGAAGCTGCCAGTTGAGGACTTGTGAGACGTCTGTTTCTCAAACTAGACACTAATGTACTTGTCCTCTTGCTCAGTTGTGCACCGGGGCCTCCCACTCCTCTTTCTATTCTGGTTAGAGACAGTTTGCACTGTTCTGTGAAGGGAGTAGTACACAGCGTTGTACGAGATCTTCAGTTTCTAGGCAATTTCTCGCATGGAATAGCCTTCATTTCTCAGAACAATAATAGACTGACGAGTTTCAATAGAAAGTTATTTGTTTCTGGCCATTTTGAGCCTGTAATCGAACCCACAAATGCTGATGCTCCAGATACTCAACTAGTCTAAAGAAGGCCAGTTTTATTGCTTCTTTAATCAGCACAACAGTTTTCAGCTGTGCTAACATAACTGCAAAAGGGTTTTCTAATGATCAATTAGCCTTTTAAAATGATCAACTTGGATTAGCTAACACAACGTGCCATTGGAACACAGGAGTGATGGTTGCTGATAATGGGCCTCTGTGCGCCTATGTAGATATTCCATAAAAAAAACTGTCGTTTCCAGCTATAATAGTCATTTACAAAATGAACAACGTCTACACTGTATTTCTGATCAAATTGATGTTATTTTAATGGACAAAACATTTGCTTTTCTTTCAAAACCAAGGACATTTTTAAGTGACCCAAACTTTTGAATGGTAGTGTATGAACACACAGACACATGCATGCAGAATGGCATGGAGATGTCAAACACCTAGAGACCTTGTCAAGAGATTTGAATCTCTCTGCAAAATGGTTAATGTGTTGGGTTGACAGTCGCGGGACCTGAGTTCGAGTCCTGGTCCAAGCTACCCTCCGAAATCGGTGCAATATTATGCTGCTGCTGTCTACACCTTTTGACATATGCAGTCCCCTTCTAAACATTATGCCCACCATCTGTCTCCTTCTTCATTTTATGTCTATCCTTGTCAATAAAACCAGAAAATACTTTTAAAAATATATTTAAAAAACAACAACATTTTAATTGACCTGCCAGTATGAGTGTCTGCCTTCTGAATTGTGTGAATTGTGTGAGTTTAAGAGCTCTTTGAAAGCTTGTTCTCTCAAGTGAGATGGTTTTCTGTGAAATACAAGAGAGTGTGAGGAGAACAGGGAGGCATGGGTCTGCTCTACCTTCCACTCGGAATGTATAGTGTAAATTAACCAATAAGGACGTATTACAGTTCACTTGAAAGGTGTTTATTAGACACTGTACCTTCTTGAGTAACCTGTAATTTCTCTCTACACAAAGAAAGTATGCCATGAGGGCTGTGAAGAAACATCATCAACAACTCCATGGGAAGGAATGCGGCTGAACCAGAACTATGACAGTCCAAACATTCACTGTAAAACACAATCCAGGCCTACAAACAAATGGAAGATGATGGACTTGCCCTCTGAACCCATCATTTGTCCCTTAGGTTAGCAGTTCTGTGCAAAACATGTATCTCAAACACCACCTGCATCTTGACTTATTTGTCTGTTTTTTTTTTAACGAAATGCCACATATTCTGTATAGGCTTCTGTGACACAAGGGAAAGTTCTGATGTGAACATGTGAAACCTGATTTCTCTTTCAGTCTGACTACTGATTTGAGTGTGTGACCAAAGACAGAAGGGGGATTCGATCTTGAAAACCTACGCGATACCCTTTAAAGCCATCACAATGACAACTACATCACAAACAAGCAGCTTCAGTTCAGTAGCATTCAGCAGCGTCATTCGGCCCACAGTATTCAGATCCTCCCTCGGACTGAGAAATCCCCTTAGAGCCAACCACTCAGCCTTTCCTAGCTTTAGATGAGACATAAGCACTGCAATCTTCATTTCCAGTACTAAGTACTCATGTATTCGCATAGTGGGTTGAACGTTTTCTTAATTCAGTGCCATATTTATTTTATACAAGATTAGAGTCAGAGCCCTCACAACAAAATGTAATTCAGGTGTGAACCACTGGATGAGGTTTTATTCAATGAATGAAATGCATTTCCATTGAATTCCCTAAATGAACAGAGTAAAAAAATAATGGACCCTAAACAATGCTTGTATACCTTCAAGGTAGACTCGGCACAAATGAATGCATGGAAAGAGACGCTTTCCATCTGTCCTCTGTGCGTAATAGACCACACTTAAACAATAACAAAACACACATCTCCAAGCGCCACTCCAAACAAAACTCAACTCAATGTTCTCCTCTTGTGTTTGAGCTACTGCTTCCTCTGAGAGACGTCACAACATCTGCGCGCACACACACACAAAATGGAGGTTCTGGAAACCACAAGGTTCTAATGAGGTATGTGTCTTTCCTACACCAGTTGTGTTATACAGAAATATGGCCCCCGCCGGCCTCAGCCATCAGCCATCAGCCTCAAACAGCTATTTCCTGTTCCTGTGTTTTAAGGTACGATACTCAGAGAGTCTAAGAAAAATACCGCCTGTCAATGTCCTGAGACCTCAGAGAGCATCATAGAATTGTGATTCCCTTGAAGAGGTAAAATTGTTTGGAACAAAAATGACGTACGACACTTATCACAAGTTAAAGGACACTCAGTTTGAGGAACGCAAATGAACCTGTAAACCAATCCCTAAAGGTGACAAAAACACACAAATTAACAGCTCTCGTCTTTCGCTTCCTTTTCCACACTGAACACATACGCACGCGCACACACACACACACACACACACACACACTGTCACAACATACGACACAGTACCACTCCGCATTTACGGGAAGCTGTGGGTTGGTTGTATTAATCACCTCAATGCATCAATGGCAAGGAGAGACTGTTGAACGTTAATCATTGTTGGATATGCAGGGTATATGGTTGCCTGACAAACTGATTTAAGCAGGTTAGGTGTACGATATTGTAAGGGAGGTTATTGTAGCACCTGTAACTGCTGGTTGATGATCTTCAGGTTGTGTCTTTGTAGGAAGTTCTGTTCTTGAGAACACTGCCTGTCCAGCTGGGACAGGAGATTGCTGAGGAGAACTGTCGCCATGGATACATGGTTTGCGGCAGTATCCCTGGGAAAAACAACAACACATACAGCTTGGTGTTAGCTTTGTATCTAGTTTCACAGTTTTCAGTGCTCAATCAAGCAGTTATTAATAAGAACATGTAGAACATACTGTACATATCATGTTAAAATGTCCAGGGGAAAGGGGGAAAATCCCCCATTAACCTTTTGGGTAGTCTAATTTAGCGGGGGAAAAAGCGTTTTATTTCACATTCTGTCATGATGGGCACACAATGAGCACCTCCCACCAGCTCACCTGATTTTACTATTAAACAATATTTAAAATGGAATAGTTTCACCATATTAAAACATGAATCCCTAATCACATGTAATAAATAATAGTCTTCTGTCAAAACAACAACATAAAAAGGGCTTTACAATGATGGTGAAAACGTTTAGTGGTTAACTGGGTTAAAATCTTAATTTCACAGAGAGTACAGAGAGGGACATGGGCACTTCGTTTAATAAAACAGGCTTTTAAAATCCAATACTGGTGCTCAATATCTACTTAAAATATCAAAGGGACTCATTTCATGGAACGACTCAATACATGAATAGGCGAGCTGTCAGAGCTGGATTACCATGATGAATTAACACAGCAAAACACCACACCACTGCCTTATGTACAGCCCTTTTCAAGTGTACCAATAATGGTAGCCATATGCTGGGTTTTAGTTCCCGAACATGCTCGCTGGAAACCCATTTAATATCTATTATTAGTACTGTACAGTAACATGCGCACCAACACAAATACAGACACACACACACACACACACACACACATACATGCATACAGACAGACACACACTGACCAGTCCTGGCTCTCAATCCAGTTGGATAGCACCTGCCGTATGTCCATAGGGAAGTTGTCATCGTAAAGGTAGTCCACCTGCTCCAGGTATTTGATCTCGAGCTGTTGAATTTGTTTCCATTGAGTCATGCTGTGGAACAATTCCAACAGCCCAAAGAAAATTAAAATAGCCAAATTAGTGATTGAAGGATCGGTATTTGTAGTTTTTGTCCAGGTACAGTACTTGAATTGTTTATGATAAAGTAGACTATAAAAAAAAAAACATACTTTAGGCCTACCTATTATACAAATGTGACGCATAATACATATATGGTATTATTAAGCTCTTTTTGTCTGTCGTTATCCAATAATACAGTTTATTCGGAGTAATGAATAATATATATCTTATTCTGCGCCGTATAAGCCACATCCATGAATGATACTCGTCACCAAGTGAGCGTCTGTCAAGTAAGTCTACCACATGCGACTTCTCTTAAATCCCATATACAGCCGCATAAACATCGCCTACCTTAATTTCTGTAGCTGATCTAGATCAAATCGTTCTGGTTAATGACTACCAAAAAAGTCCTTAGACTGGTGCGCTATTACATAAATATCCAAGTTGCACAAGGCATGTGAATGCTTGTCAGTCCTCGTTTCCTCTTTTAGTTTCGAACATGCTTCTCTGGTGTTGTTCGTCGTTTTATAGCGCTGTCCTATACTGTCGGGTTTGTCACCTCCCTCCCTCCACACGCCCTCTGTGGCTCATTCATAATGTACTGTATCTAGTGATGTGTCATGCGCAAAAGATGCGGCTCTGAGAGCCGATGCTTTGTAGTGAATCAGAAGAGCCGGCTCGCATCGAGTGAGAGCCGGCTCCCAGTTTTTTTCCTTTCGCTGCGTGCTTACAGGCAGAACTTTGTTTTGATTGGACAGCAATCGCATCGCGGCCAATCAGATGTGAGGATATGGGATCATACCATTATGTAAAAACAGAGAGGGGGGTGAAGTGAAGCGGCACTCCACTGCAAGTTAATGAGTCGTAACAACGTTAATAACGACACTGTCTGTCAGATAGCGGTGAGGAGAGTGTGTGAGTCGTAACTATGAGTGACACCCGAAAGAGAAGCAGCATCTGGCTCCAGTTTAAAGACAATGGAAACAACAAAGCAGAGTGCGTTCACTGCAAGATGAAAATTACTTTAAGAGCAGGTTCCACCACAAACCTGCATAGACATATGAGAACTGTCCATCCTACAGTGCAGTTAGAGGAGAGAGGGCAAGCTAGCACCCCATCTACAGATCCTGGTGTGTCTCATTCCCAAAAAAACAGCAACTGCAGCAGCATCTACTGGCTTCCCCACACATGCAGGTATAACCTCTCCTACTGCAGCTCAAAGCAAAATAAGCCAGTTTATACCCAAAGTGATGACCCCATCCAAACAGCACAGCATTGATGTAGAGCTAGCTAAAATGATAGCTACTGATTTCCAACCCTTTTCAATTGTGGAGGACAGAGGTTTTAAAAGTTTTGTCAAAACTTTAAATCCCACATACACTCTTCCCAGTAGAAAAACATTGTCCCAAACAACAATACCTAAACTATATGACACAGAACGGGCATTATGGCAAGTAAGGGTGAAACAAGCTCCATCAGTTTGCCTGACAACTGACTGCTGGACCTCCAGAACAACCTGCTCTTTCATGGCTGTCACTTGCCATTTCATTGAAAATTACAAGATGACATCTTGCCTTTTGGACTGCTTTGAGTTCACAGAGAGACACACTGCAGAAAACCTAGCAGATGAGCTAGTAAGAGTGGCAAAAGAGTGGCAAGTAGAGGACAAAGTAGTGTGCTGTGTGAGTGACAATGCAGCAAACATCACCAAAGCCATAAAAATTCTTAAGTGGACCCATCACCCATGTCTGGCACATACACTAAACCTCATGATTAGAGATGCCCTAAAGGTGGTCAAACCAACCGTGGATAAGGTGAAGGCTGTTGTGGAGTTTTTCCACAAAAGCACAGTTGCAACACAGAGGCTAAAGTCCACACAGTGCCAGATGGGGATGCCTGAACTGAGGCCCAAACAAGAGTGTGCCACCAGGTGGAACTCAACATTTTATATGTTGAAACGAATTCTTGAAACAAAAGATGCCATCATCTCCACCCTGGCCCTCATCAACGCACCAGTTGATGCTCTATGTCAAGAGGAATGGGAGCTGGTGAAAGAGGTCTGCACCGTCCTGCAACCATTTGAGGAGGTGACTGTGGAAATAAGTGCAGACAGGTACCTTGGACCATTTTTTTTCACTACTACCATTCAGTCACTATTATACATTGCAGAAACAATACAGTATAATGTGCCACATATAATATGCCACATACTTTTAAAAAAGCGTCATTTTAAAAGTTGCTGTTTCTCTCCCTCAGCTATGTTTCTGCCTCAAAAATGCTCCTGCTATGCAAAGGTTTGCAGCGTGTGACAGCCCAACAGACTGTAACCATGCAGAAAGGGAAAGAATTGGTTGCAGCTCTTTGTTCAGCCATGGACCGGAAATTTCTGCGTATGGAGTACAACACTGTCCACTCAGAAACCACATTATTGGATCCTAGGTTTAAAAAACTTGCATTCAATGACAACAGAGCTGTTGATGAGGCACTTCAGAGAATTAGTGCAGCAGCAAGATGCACCCCTAGCAGCCAGCCAGCTCCGCCATTAGAAGGCCAAGTGTATGAGGAACCACAAACCTCTGTTGTTTGGAGGCTTTTTGATGAAAGAGCTACAGGAGATGCTACAAGAAGAAATCCTACAGCTGATGCTATACTGGAGGTGAGGTCTTATCTTGAGGAGCCCATCATCCAACGAGCAGAAGACCCACTGAGCTGGTGGCAGGCCAAGGCCTTAGTCTTTCCACGCCTGGCGAAGGTGATGGAAGGGAGACTGTGTATTGTGGCAACATCGGTTCCTTCAGAGAGAATCTTCTCAAAAACAGGGCAGATAATCTCAGAAAGAAGAAATAGGATCAGTCCATCAAAGCTGAGGCATCTGATTTTTTTGAATGCCAATCTTCACTGAGGACATTAATACTGTTTGCTTGAGTTTGGTTCTAGTTCTGTTCTAGTTCAATTCTGTTTATTTGCTGTTTTTTTGTTGTTAATTTGTGCAAAAAAATGTTTGATTAAAATTATTAAAAACAAAAGAATGCTTTTGTAACAAAATAAATGCATAAAAACACTGCACATGAAAGGGTTTTCAACACACAAACCATTTTCTTTTTTTAAAGTTAGGGTAAAATAAAGGCCTACAAAAAAATCCTAAATTAAGAGCCGTTCAGGAGTCGAAAGAGCCGGCTCTTCTTTGGGAGCTGAGCCAAAAGAGCCGAACTTCCCATCACTACTGTATACATGGGGGTTTTTATGTTTAGAGTGAGGGACTCATCTAATTTCTCAACAATATTTTAACTGTACAATATAAACACACTGGTTACATTTCTTTTTTTTTTTCAATTCGACCAAGTACAACACACACAGTCATGCAGTCACTTTTTCACCAAACTTAATTTGTGTTTCATCTAGAAATACATGTTTCACATTGCAATACATGTTCACATAAAGTCATTGCTTTTCACAATACAATGCTCATATTACTTTTGATATGATTGTCTTCCCATTAGTTAAAATACATTTTAACGCTTGACCTCAGACTGGGGCGAAGGTTCACCTTCCAACAGGACAACGACCCTAAGCACACAGCCAAGACAACGCAGGAGTGGCTTCGGGACAAGTCTCTGAATGTCCTTGAGTGGCCCAGCCAGAGGCCGGACTTGAACCCGATCAAACATCTCTGGAGAGACCTGATAATAGCTGTGCAGCGACGCTCCCCATCCATCCTGACAGAGCTTGAGAGGATCTGCAGAGAAGAATGGGAGAAACTCCCCAAATACAGGTGTGCCAAGCTTGTAGCGTCATACTCATGAGGACTCGAGGCTGTAATCGCTGCCAAAGGTACTTCAACAAAGTACTGAGTAAAGGGTCTGAATACTTAATGTAATGTAAATGGGATATTTCAGTCTTTATTTATAATAAATTAGCAAAAATGTAAAAAAAAACTGTTTTTGCTCTGTCATTGTGGGGTTTTGTGTCATTGTGGGGTTTTGTGTCATTGTGGGGTATTGTATATTGTGTGTAGATTGATGAGGGAAAGAAAACAATTGAATCCATTTTAGAATGAGGCTGCAATGTAACAAAATGTGGAAAAAGTCAAGGGGTCTGAATACTTTCTGAATCCTTTCTGAATGCTCTGTATCTGTGAAAACTGCACCAAAGCGATAAAATATTTATAAAAGGTTTTGAGTGCCTTCAGAAAGTCTTCACACCCCTTAACTTTTTCTACTTTTTGGTCACTGGCCTACACATAACACCACATAATTTCAAAGGGGAATTATGTTTTTAGAAATGTTTACAAATTAATTTATGAAAAGCTGAAAATATCTTGAGTCAATACATATTCAACCCCTTTGTTATAGCAAGCCTAAATAAGTTCAGGAGTAACAATTAGATAGTAAGTTGCATACTATGTGTTCAATAATAGTGTTTAACATGACTTTTGAATGACTACCTCATCTCTGTACTCCACACATACACATACAGTGGGGAGAACAAGTATTTGATACACTGCCGATTTTGCAGGTTTTCCCACTTACAAAGCATGTAGAAGTCTGTAATGTTTACCATAGGTACTCTTCAACTGTGAGTGACGGAATCTAAAACAAAAATCCAGAAAATCACATTGTATGATTTTTAAGTAATTAAATTGAATTTTATTGCACGACATAAGTATTTGATACATCAGAAAAGCAGAACTTAATATTTGGTACAGAAACCTGTTTGCAATTACAGAGATCATACGTTTCCGGTAGTTCTTGACCAGGTTTGCACACACTGCAGCAGGGATTTTGGCCCACTCCTCCATACAAATCCTTCAGGTTTCGGGGCTGTCGCTGGGCAATACGGACTTTCAGCTCCCTCCAAAGATTTTCTATTGGGTTCAGGTCTGGAGACTGGCTAGGCCACTCCATGACCTTGAGATGCTTCTTACGGAGCCACTCCTTAGTTGCCCTGGCTGTGTGTTTCGGGTCGTTGTCATGCTGGAAGACCCAGCCACGACCCATCTTCAATGCTCTTACTGACGGAAGGAGGTTGTTGGCCAAGATCTCGCAATACATGGCCCCATCCATCCTCCCCTCAATACGGTGCAGTCATCCTGTCCCCTTTGCAGAAAAGCATCCCCAAAGAATGATGTTTCCACCTCCATGCTTCACGGTTGGGATGGTGTTCTTGGGGTTGTACTCATCCTTCTTCTTCCTCCAAACACGGCGAGTGGAGTTTAGACCAAAAAGCTCTATTTTTGTCTCATCAGACCACATGACCTTCTCCCATTCCTCCTCTGGATCATCCAGATGGTCATTGGAAAACTTCAGACGGGCCTGGACATGCACTGGCTTGAGCAGGGGGACCTTGTGTGCGCTGCAGGATTTTAATCCATGACGGCGTAGTGTGTTACTAATGGTTTTCTTTGAAACTGTGGTCCCAGCTCTCTTCAGGTCATTGACCAGGTCCTGCCGTGTAGTTCTGGGCTGATCCCTCACCTTCCTCATGATCATTGACGCCCCACGAGGTGAGATCTTGCATGGTGCCCCAGACCGAGGGAGATTGACCGTCATCTTCAACTTCTTCCATTTTCTAATAATTGCGCCAACAGTTGTTGCCTTCTCACCAAGCTGCTTGCCTATTGTCCTGTAGCCCATCCCAGCCTTGTGCAGGTCTACAATTTTATCCCTGATGTCCTTACACAGCTCTCTGGCCTTGGCCATTGTGGAGAGGTTGGAGTCTGTTTGATTGAGTGTGTGGACAGGTGTCTTTTATACAGGTAACGAGTTCAAACAGGTGCAGTTAATACAGGTAATGAGTGGAGAACAGGAGGGCTTCTTAAAGAAAAACTAACAGGTCTGTGAGAGACGGAATTCTTACTGGTTGGTAGGTGATCAAATACTTATGTCATGCAATAAAATGCAAATTAATTATTTTAAAAATCATGACATAAGTATGTGATTTTCTGGATTTTTGTTTTAGATTCCGTCTCTCACAGTTGAAGTGTACCCATGATAAAAATTACAGACCTCTACATGCTTTGTAAGTAGGAAAACCTGCAAAATCGGCAGTGTATCAAATACTTGTTCTCCCCACTGTATCTGTAAGGTCCCTCAGTCGAGCAATGAATCTCAAACATAGATTCAACCACAAAGACCAGGGATTTTCCAATGCCTTTCAAAGAAAGACACCTATCAGTAAATGGATAAACAATAAATAAGCAGACGTTGAATATCCCTTGGAGCATGGTGAAGTTATTAATTACACTTTGGGTGGTGTATCAATACACCCAGTCACTACAAAGATACAGGCGTCCTTCCTAACTCAGTTGCCAGAGAGGAAACAGCTACAGAGTTTAATGGCTGTGATAGGAGAAAACTGAGGATGGATCAACAACATTGTAGTTACTCCACAATACTAAACTAAATGACAGAGTGAAAAGAAGGAAGCCTGTACAGAATAAAAATATTCCAAAACATGCATCCTGTTTGCAACAAGGCACTAAAGTAATACTGCAAAAAACAAATGTGGCAAAGCAATTAACTTTTTGAATACAAAGTGTTTGGGGCAAATCCAATACAACACATTACTGAGTACCACTCTCCATATTTTCAAGCATAGTGGTGGCTGCATCATGTTATGGGTATGCATGTAATCGTTAAAGACTGGGGAGTTTTTCACGATAAAAAATAAATGGAATGGAGCTAAGCACAGGTAAAATCCTAGAGGAAAACCTGGTTCAGTCTGCTTTCCACCAGACTCTGGGAGATGAATTCACCTTTCAGCAGAACAATAACTTAAAACTCAAGGCCTAATCTACACTGGAGCGGCCAAGTCACAGTTTTGACTTAAATTTGCTTGAAAATCTATAGAAAAGAATAATGAGCAAATGTTACACAATCCATTTGTGGAAAGCTCTTAGACGGACACAGCTGTAATCGCTGCCAAAGGTGATTCTAACATGTATTGACTCAGGGAGTGTTTTATTTGTCATAATTTCTTCAACATATGTTCAAATTTTTCTTCAACTTTAACATTAGAGTATTTTGCATAAGTAGTTGACAAAATATGACAATTAAATCCATGTTATTCCACTTTGTAACACAACAAAATGTTGAAAAAGTCAGAAACGGAATGACCAGAGAGTTCCCTGACGATCCTCCGTCCACCATGTACAGTTGAAGTCAGAAGTTTAGACACTTAGGTTGAAGTCATTAAAACTCATTTTTCAACCACTCCACAGATTTCATGTTAGCAAACTATAATTTTGGCAAGTCAGTTAGGACATCTACTTTGTGCATGACACAAGTAATTCTTCCAACAATTGTTTACAGACAGATTATTTCACTTATAATTCACTATATAACAATTCCAGTGGGTCAGAAGTTTACATACACTAAGTTGACTGTGCCTTTAAACAGCTTGGAAAATTCCAGAAAATGATGTCATGGCTTTAGAAGCTTCTGATAGGCTAATTGACATCATTTGAGTCAATTGGAGGTGTACCTGTGGATGTATTTCAAGGCCTACCTTCAAACTCAGTGCCTCTTTGCTCGACATCATGGGAAAATCAAAAGAAATCAGCCAAGATCTCAGAAAAAAAACTGTAGACCTTAAATTAAACAATTTAAAGGCAATGCTACCAAATACTAATTGAGTGTATGTAAACTTCTGACCCACTGGGAATGTGATGAAAGAAATAAAAGCTGAAATAAATCATTCTCTCTACTATTATTTCACATTCTTAAAATAAAGTGGTGATCCTAACGGACCTAACTCAGGGAATGTTTACTAGGATTAAATGTCAGGAATTGTGAAAAACTGAGTTTAAATGTATTTGGCTAAGGTGTATGTAAACTGACTTCAACTGACTTCAACTGTACATCTGGCCCAGATGGTCAACAGGTGATGACACTGGTTGGCCAGCCTTCTCAGGGACGTCCCAGCCTACCTTGGTCCCATTCATGTTTGGTTGAACTCAGGGCAGCACAGTGTCTTCCCCTTCTGAACTCATCACAAACACAGAGGAAGAAATATCAGTTTTGGAGCATTTTTCTTTAGTTGTACACCTCACAGATGAAAGTGACGCTGTCTTGAGTAGTGAGGTTGGTTATGAGGAAAGACTGTTTGTAGGTTGCTCCTCTGGTCATTTTTGAAAAGTTCCTTAGTTAAGGCTGGGTGAATGAATGTGCTATAATCAAAACTGTGGAAGCTCATAGTGCTTTTGGATTGATGTTTCTTCATTTACGGTTCCACCCTCACACTGAATGTTATGTTAATCTGATATGTCCGATAGGGTATCCTATAATATGGTATGACATCCGATGTGAGACCTTGTTGTTTGTTCTGCGTCGCTGTTCTTGAAGTTCTTCCAAGTGATCTTGGTCATGTCCTTATCCACTACTAGTCGTTTCTCCTGCATCGGCTTTTCCGCTTTTGAGAAGTTCCAAAAATGCAAAAGTACATAAATCATGTCCTGCTAGGATTGTGAATAGAATATATTCTCCTTCTGGCAAGAAGTAGAAAAAGTTTTTGCTGTTTTCAAAAGTCCAGCCGTTGGCGTCATTGTTTAGGAGAGCCTCTCGCATTGTTTACCAAGTACCTTCTCACTTTTTTATTTTTACTTCATTTAACCTTTATTTAACTAGACAAGTCAGTTAAGAACACATTTTTATTTACAATGACAGCCTCCCTACAGGGTCAGACATAGTAGTACAGCACCCCTGGAGCCAATTAGGGTTAAGTGCCTTGCTCAAGGACACAACAACAGGTTTTTCACCTTGTCGGCTCGGGTATTCGAAACAGCGACCTTACGGTTATGGGCCCAACACTCTAACCACTGGGCTACCTGCCGCCCTCACATACTGTTTTAACTCTCTGTCTCTCTCTGTCTCAACATACATGTACACATTGTAATTTATTTAGTTGTTTTCTCCTATATTTAAATATACACCATGGGATTTATCCATCACAACAGTAATTTTATTTCATTTGAACATGCCAAATTACCATATACAAGACAATAGTCATTATAGTTCTATGGTGTAAGGCAGAGCCATTAACCTTGGCAACCAAATGACTTGGTAACGCTGTAAATTTGGTTCCCCTATTACCATGTAACTACACAGTAGTAACTGTACTAACGACAGTAGTTACGTACCTATTGCTATGTAACTACATGGTAATAGACGGGCTAGCGGTATCAGTTATTATACAATTGGAACAAGGACTGTGTAATTCCACGTCCACTTGCTGAAGGTTATTTCACATGTGCAATTACTCATTATCTAATTAATTTAATGTTATTTAACATGTTTTTCTTGTTCCGCTATGTAACTAATATGTTTTGTAATTACATGTTGAAAGTTATCTGTGAACTACCATGTTATTAACAAATTGTGTCGTTGTTACATGTAACTATACAGGTCCCGTATCATTAAAAACCCAGGGAGTCCCAGGGTGGGTTGTTATGGTTTTGATATGTGGATCTTAAAAGACTACAACACTTGTAACAAGACACACCATGTCATTAACTACAGGTTGTTTTCAGTAGTTTATTATCGTGGCATAACCTGGCCCATAGGGTACGTTTGAATCATTTGCCCATCATACAGCTAGTATCCACAGCACTAATCTGCGAGATGGTGATCTCCCCCTCGTTTGGTAAAGTGCAGCCAGGATCCATACAGTGCGTAAGTCCTCCGTCTACTCTCTGTTTGTGCTACTGACGCATGTGTGATCAAGTCTGTTGCTTGTGTTTGTTTGCCGTTTCACTGGCGGACCTTGTTTTCGGGAGGCGGGGGTGTGACTTGTGTTAGGGAACTCATTTTAGCTCACAACAAGCTTGTAGCGTGGTTAATACCGGACAGAAAAACACCACAAAGCTCAATGCGGAGAAAACAAACACATATCTATGGTTGTATTGAACATGTGATGCATGTTTCTGTTCCATTCTCTGGATGATTATGACTGTGTATGTCTCTTAGTTGAGCAGGATATCAACCCTGATAGCATGGTCTTTTATCCATTAGATATTAATGAAGCGAATCATAAATATATTGCGTGGATCCAGATTCAAATATCCTGACATTTACCAGAAATAAGTAATGTAATGTTAAGCCTTTAATCAACCTGTACAGCGGCTTATCTAATTCCAAGAAAAGCTTATTTTTATTTGAACGTTCACAGTCGTCCTAAAAACCATGACCACCTTATATGTCCTCTCTCAGTCATGAAATGTCCATTGTTGCCCGTACAGAAACATAGTTGACTGAAAAGACGATCGTGCTTTATGACGTCTCCTTATAATGCGGTTCACCACTGTAGAACACCAAGAGTGAGAGGAGTGACCATTTACATCTGATAACACTGATGGTGAATCACTTTTCATAGAAAATTCCCTCCTGTTCATTTTTGGGTGGTAATTGGATGCATCATTGGCCACCCAATTCTGACACTGGTAGTTTCATTGATGTCCTTGCGTCAACCTTGGATTTGATTAATAATAAAGATAAAATGTGTTTTCTATTGGGTGATTACTGTAAGAATACAACCCGGAGGCAGACGTTAGGTCCCACTTGCAGAGCATGCAAATGTAGTTTTTAATATTTTCCAGGATCAGGCAAAAGAAGTCGTCAGATGTACAGGCAGAGGTCGTTACCAGGTAGTCCAGAGAAAAAAACAGCAACAGTACAAAAGGAGCAGGCTAACGGGGTAATCGAAAAACTAGAACAGGTTGGTACACGGGCAGACTCAGGCTAAGGTACAGACTAGGGTTTAGACGGACTCGAAAACTAAAGGCAGGAAAAGGTCAGACTGGAATCACAATCAATATATATATATATATATATATATATATATATATAACGCGTTACGAAGGGCTTAGTAGGGTTGCACATACAAACAATACCTCACACAGAAGGGAGAATGAAGCTGGGATATATACTGATGGGGAAATGGTAAACAGCTGTTTAGAATTCTGGTGATTGGGAACGGAGATGAGTGTTGTGTTCGTGTGGGTTGGGATCTTGGTGATTATGGGCTGTGTCTTCTTGTTGGTGTTGCGGATGTATGGTATCGCTTGCAGACCTTACAATTACAACATACATGTATTTAAAAGTGAGAACCACTCATTGACATCTGATTTATTTATACTCCAGCTCTCTGTGTCCACTCATCTATAAAGCCCACAAGAGTGACCAGTTCATCTGCCACTGTTATTGATAATATTTTTTTACAAATTCTTTGATTAATGTGACTAATACAGGTATTCTTTTATACTGGCATTTCTGACCACTTTCCAGTTGTTCGCTTATCTTTGGCAGCTGGAAATGAACAGATGGGAATGATTAATATTTTATATTTAATATTTAACTAAAGTAATTGTGAGCGCTTTAAGATGTTCATTGATGATATTTCATGGGAAAATGTTTATAATCAGGCCGATGTGGCGTCTGCTTACCAGACTTTTCTCACATCTTTCAATTCTGTATTTCACCACTGCAAAACCTTGGTTTACAACCGGTCTCAAAAAATCCTCAGTTAAAAAAAATACAAGATGTATAAAAAGTTACAACAAGCTATGAGAAGAGATTTACTCCTATTTTGAATTTTATCAACAAATTCCAAGAATCCTTAAATAATATAAAGTCAACTTGGAAAATCATCAATCAACTGTTGAACAAGAAAAAGTAACCTACAATTATTCCATCTCGATTTATTGTTGGGAATAAGACCTATAATGATCCTGATGTTATTTCATGTGAATTTAATAACTTTTTTGTGAATGTTGGTTCCTCTCTGTCAAAGAAAATTGAGAAAACTGACGGAAATCCCATGGATTACATTAAGAGACAGTTCCTTTCAATGCTTCAGTTTGATCCTCCTAACGTAATGGAGGTGATTGGTAACTTAAATATACAGTGGGGAGAACAAGTATTTGATACACTGCCGATTTTGCAGGTTTTCTGTCACGGTGCGTCGGATATAAGGGACGATAGACAGAGCGCTGGTGAAGTGTCATCCTTTTTATTTTCGGAGATGTTCTCACGAGGCACGAAAATACAAAAGGAGAGATTAAACAAAATGAGACTATAAACAAAAACACAGTGACTTACTTTGGAAGCTGCAGGCAGTGCAGACAATCACAAAAGAACAATGATCCACACACAGGTGGCTGTGTGTGGAGCCTATATACTATCCCCAATCAGAGACAACGCTATACAGCTGTCTCTGATTGGGGATGATCATCTCCCTAGATAGGGTGTGATGACTTGGTTGTGTGCCTCTCTCCTCCCCTAGGTGGGAGTAAGAGGCCTTACCACAACCAAGCCATCACAGTACCCCCCCCCAAGGTGCGGACTCCCGATCGCACACACAACAAAAAGTCCCCCCTCTCCTGAAAAAAAAATTGTCCAAAATTCTAGGGAGGACATGGCGGAGTACTGAGGTGGTTGCTGGTGGGGGCTCCGGTTCCGGTTCCGGGCGTGGCACAGGCTGTGAGAGTAGCTTCTCTCCTACCTTTCCGTTGCACGCCCGGTCCGGTCCGGACCCCGGCGCGGTGGTTCCCCCCTCAGTACTCCCGCCAGTCACCAAGTCCTGTCTGGACCCTGGTGCGGGAGCCCTCGACCCTGGAGAGGGGCTGACAACCGGCCCCGGACTGGGCACCGGTGGAGCGGACTGCTCCGGCACTGGAGCGACGCAGATGACCGGCCCCGGACTGGGCACCGGTGGAGCGGACTGCTCCATCTCTGGAGCGACGTAGACGACCGGCCCCGGACTGGGCACCGGTGGAGCGGACTGCTCCATCTCTGGAGCGACGTAGACGACCGGCCCCGGACTGGGCACCGGTGGAGCGGATTGCTCCGGCACTGGAGTGTCGTAGACGACCGGCCCCGGACTGGGCACCGGTGGAGCGGACTGCTCCGGCACTGGAGCGACGCGGACGACCGGCCCCGGACTGGGCACCGGTGGAGGAGGCTCCAGGCCTTGAGCTGTGGCTGGAGGCTCCGGAACGCTGACCTTCGCTGGAGGTGGCGTGGCGCTGACCTTCGCTGGAGGTGGCGTGGCGCTGACCTTCGCTGGAGGTGGCGTGGCGCTGACCTTCGCTGGAGGTGGCGTGGCGCTGACCTTCGCTGGAGGTGGCGTGGCGCTGACCTTCGCTGGAGGTGGCGTGGCGCTGACCTTCGCTGGAGGTGGCGTGGCGCTGACCTTCGCCGGGGACCTCGGGCTGCTGACCTTCGCCGGGGACCTCGGGCTGCTGACCGTCGCCGGGGACCTCGGGCTGCTGACCGTCGCCGGGGACCTCGGGCTGCTGACCGTCGCCGGGGACTTCGGGCTGCTGACCGTCGCCGGGGACCTCGGGCTGCTGACCGTCGCCGGGGACCTCGGGCTGCTGACCGTCGCCGGGGACCTCGGGCTGCTGACCGTCACCGGGGACCTCGGGCTGCTGACCGTCACCGGGGACCTCGGGCTGCTGACCGTCACCGGGGACCTCGGGCTGCTGACCGTCACCGGGGACCTCGGGCTGCTGACCGTCACCGGGGACCTCGGGCTGCTGACCGTCACCGGGGACCTCGGGCTGCTGACCGTCACCGGGGACCTCGGGCTGCTGACCGTCACCGGGGACCTCGGGCTGCTGACCGTCACCGGGGACCTCGGGCTGCTGACCTTCACAGGAGGCCTCAGGCTGCTGACCTTTACAGGAGACCTCAGGCTACTGACCGTCACAGGAGGCCTCGGGCTGCTGACCTTTACAGGAGACCTCAGGCTGGATGCCGTGCCCACCCTGGGCACCGACGCAGAGGTGGTCTTCAGCCCTGCAGCTGGTCTGGCTGTCGGCCCCAGACTGGGCACCGACACGCTATGGAGCTCCTGCTCCACAGCGGGACTGAACGTCGTGCCCACCCTGGGCACCGACGCAGAGATGGTTTCCAGCCCTCTGGTGGGGCTGGCTGTCGGCCCCAGACTGGGCACCGACGTGCTATGGAGCTCCAGCTCCACAGCGGGACTGAACGTCGTGCCCACCCTGGGCACCGACGCAGAGATGGTTTCCAGCCCTGTGGTTGGGCTGGCTGTCGGCCCCAGACTGGGCACCGACGCGCTATGGAGCTCCTGCTCCACAGCGGGACTGAACGTCGTGCCCACCCTGGGCACCGACGCAGAGATGGTTTCCAGCCCTGTGGTTGGGCTGGCTGTCGGCCCCACACTGGGCACCGACGTGCTATGGAGCTCCTGCTCCACAGCGGGACTGAACGTCGTGCCCACCCTGGGCACCGACGCGGAGAGGGTTTCCAGCCCTCTGGTTGGGCTGGCTGTCGGCCCCAGACTGGGCACCGACGCGCTATGGAGCTCCTGCTCCACAGCGGGGCTGAACGTCGTACCCACTCTGGGCACCGACGCAGAGATGGTCTCCAAACACAGAGCTGCGCTGTCGACCCTCGCAGTAGGCTCCGTGTGAGGAATGGGTGAGCGCGCCACTGCTCTGCTGCGAGGCGCAGGCACGGGCCGTACCAGGCTGGGGAAACACACCGTTGGGCTGGTGCGTCTAGCTGGCACGGGTCGCTCCGGGCTGGAGACACGCACCATGGGGCTGGTGCGTGGAGCAGGCGAGGGCCGTACCGGGCTGGGGAAACGCACCGTTGGGTTGGTGCGTTTAGCTGGTACGGGACTCACCGGGCTAGCGTTGCGCACCGATGGTTTGGTGCGCTGAGTCGGTCTCCTCCTCCTCCGACTCTGGACCGGCGCTGGAGGCACCGGACTGGGAACTGGCGCTGGAGCACGACTGTCCCTGTCGTGCCTACTCCACCGCCAATCCCCATCCTGTGAGGGCTCTTCCGGGAACCCCCACGAGTGAGGGAACAGAAGCACATCGTCGTCGTCTTCCTCCGACTCCTCTCTGTACTCCCGTTCCCACGGCTGTAGGGGCTCCTCCTGGAACCCCTACGAGTGCAGTGGTCGGGGCTCTTCTCCCTCGATCCCCGACCACCCCCATAGCCCCCCCCCAAAATCAGTTTGAGGGGTTTTCTGGGCTCCAGGCTGGTCCTCAGTACTAGCCCGGTGACGTGTCCTCCGTCGTCGGCGCCTCGACTGCTCCGGACCCCAGCCTTTCTCCACCGCATGATAATGGTAGACATCCTCTTTCGACAATTTCCCCATATCGTAGAGGATGTCTACCAAAGTCTGCTCTCGCTGCGTCCCAGGGTGGTGGATCATTCTGTCACGGTGCGTCGGATATAAGGGACGATAGACAGAGCGCTGGTGAAGTGTCATCCTTTTTATTTTCGGAGATGTTCTCACGAGGCACGAAAATACAAAAGGAGAGATTAAACAAAATGAGACTATAAACAAAAACACAGTGACTTACTTTGGAAGCTGCAGGCAGTGCAGACAATCACAAAAGAACAATGATCCACACACAGGTGGCTGTGTGTGGAGCCTATATACTATCCCCAATCAGAGACAACGCTATACAGCTGTCTCTGATTGGGGATGATCATCTCCCTAGATAGGGTGTGATGACTTGGTTGTGTGCCTCTCTCCTCCCCTAGGTGGGAGTAAGAGGCCTTACCACAACCAAGCCATCACATTTTCCTACTTACAAAGCATGTAGAAGTCTGTAATTTCTATCATAGGTACACTTCAACTGTGAGAGACGGAATCTAAAACAAAAATCCAGAAAATCACATTGTATGATTTTTAAAGAATTAATTTGCATTTCATTGCATGACATAAGTATTTGATCACCTACCAACAAGTAAGAATTCCGGCTCTCACAGACCTGTTAGTTTTTCTTTAAGAAGCCCTCCTGTTCTCCACTCATTACCTGTATTAACTTTACCTGTTTGAACTCATTACCTGTATAAAAGACACCTGTCCACACACTCAATCAAACAGACTCCAACCTCTCCACAATGGCCAAGACCAGAGAGCTGTGTAAGGACATCAGGGATAAAATTGTAGACCTGCACAAGGCTGTGATGGGCTACAGGACAATAGGCAAGCAGCTTGGTGAGAAGGCATCAACTGTTGGCGCAATTATTAGAAAATGGAAGAAGTTCAAGATGACGGTCAATCTCCCTCGGTCTGGGGCACCATGCAAGATCTCACCTCGTGGGGCATCAATGATCATGAGGAAGGTGAGGGATCAGCCCAGAACTACACGGCAGGACCTGGTCAATGACCTGAAGAGAGCTGGGACCACAGTCTCAAAGAAAACCATTAGTAACACACTATGCCATCATGGATTAAAATCCTGCAGTGCACGCAAGGTCCCCCTGCTCAAGCCAGCGCATGTCCAGGCCCGTCTGAAGTTTGCCAGTGACCATCTGGATGATCCAGAGGAGGAATGGGAGAAGGTCATGTGGTCTGATGAGACAAAAATAGAGCTTTTTGGTCTAAACTCCACTCGCCGTGTTTGGAGGAAGAAGAAGGATGAGTACAACCCCAAGAACACCATCCCAACTGTGAAGCACGGAGGTGGAAACATCATTCTTTGGGGATGCTTTTCTGCAAAGGGGACAGGACGACTGCACCGTATTGAGGGGAGGATGGATGGGGCCATGTATTGCGAGATCTTGGCCAACAACCTCCTTCCCTTAGTAAGAGCATTGAAGATGGGTCGTGGCTGGGTCTTCCAGCATGACAACGACCCGAAACACACAGCCAGGGCAACTAAGGAGTGGCTCCGTAAGAAGCATCTCAAGGTCCTGGAGTGGCCTAGCCAGTCTCCAGACCTGAACCCAATAGACAATCTTTGGAGGGAGCTGAAAATCCGTGTTGCCCAGCGACAGCCCCGAAACCTGAAGGATCTGTATGGAGGAGTGGGCCAAAATCCCTGCTGCAGTGTGTGCAAACCTGGTATAGAACTACAAGAAACGTATGATCTCTGTAATTGCACCAAATATGAATTGTACCAAATATTAAGTTCTGCTTTTCTGATGTATCAAATACTTATGTCATGCAATAAAATGCAAATTAATTACTTAAAAATCATACAATGTGATTTTCTGGATTTTTGTTTTAGATTCCGTCTCTCACAGTTGAAGTGTACCTATGATAAAAATTACAGACCTCTACATGCTTTGTAAGTAGGAAAACCTGCAAAATCGGCAGTGTATCAAATACTTGTTCTCCCCACTGTATTATCAGCAGGTCTTGTTGAGATTGGTGCCTCTTTGGTGAAATCAGTGTATTTCTCGATTACTGAGCCTCTAATGTATATCTTCACCATCTATGCAAGCAGTTTTTTGTAAATATTAGAAAATTGTCAAAGTTATCCCCCTCTATAAATCTGGGGATCCAAGATATTTGACACATTTTTGCCCAATATCTCTACTTGTCTGTAGCAAAGTGATGAAATCTGTTTGTATCATCAGAAAGACTAATGGTTTGGTTCATGAAGACTGATGAACCAAACTGCCCAATAATGCCCTCCATGTAACTCTCACACACACATACACATAATCAAACATGCTTTTTCTTGTATACTGAATATATCATGTACAATTCTTAATAATTGTTTAATTGATTGAACAAACTTTTTTTTTGTACTTATATTTGTGGTGTGGTTTTCATATAAGCCCTTTTGCACTTCCAACCTCACCTGCTCACCTTTTTACCAGTTTTTAATCTGTACTGTTTTGTCATGAAACCGAATATTATGTAAATATGTTCATACAAAGGATACACTTGTAATTATAATGTACCTACTCAAGATCAAACAACTTATTGTAAAGTGAGACACAGTAGGTATGCCTTTTTAATTAATATTTAATAACAATCCAACATCCTTTGCATACAATAGGCTACCCCGGAGAAAATAAGATATAGTTATAGCCCTTTTACTTACATTGTACTTACTTACACTGTACTCTGTAATTGCAATGTTGTTACAAATTATATACATGTATTTACAATGGAATTACCCAGTGAGCAAGCAATTTAATATGAAGTGAAATAAGCTTTTTAATTACTATGCAGTTACAATGTAACAGGAGACAGGAGAACGTTTTTCAGTTGGACATTTGGAATGGAAAAATATTCAAACCATTAAAATGCAATTCCTCATCTCTCACCTTGACTTTTCTCCTCGTCACCGCCTCCTGCCCGACCTGAGGCAGGGGATCCTTCACTTCACCGTCTTCTGGATAGTTTAAACCCAGGATATGATTCTTCAACTTCTGATTAGAACAAATTTGGTAATACTCTCAATGCTCATGGATGTGTGGCACAAACACCTAGGTATCTATACTGGACAAAAATATAAATGCAAAGTGTTGGTCCCAAGTTTCGTGAGCTGAAATAAAATATCCCATACGCACAAAAAATAAAATATAAATATCCCATACGCACAAAAAGCTTATTTCTCAAATGTTGTGCACAAATTTGTTTACATCCCTGTTAATGAACATTTCTCCTTTGCCAAGATAATCCATCCACCTGACAGGTGTGGCATATCAAGAAGCTGATTAAACAGCATGATCATTACACAGGTACACCTTGTGCTGGGGACAATAAAAGGCCACTCTTAAATGTGCAGTTTTGTCACACAACACAACGCCACAGATGTCTCAAGTTTTGAGAGATTGTGCAGCTGGCATGCTGACTGCAGGAATATCCACCAGAGCTGTTGCCAGATAATTTAATGGTCATTTCTCTACCATAAGTTTCTTCCAACGTTGTTTAATAGAATTTGGACGTACGTCCATCTGGCCTCACAACTGCAGACCACATGTAGCCACGTCAGCCCAGGACCTCCACATCCAGCTTCTTCACCTGCGGAAGGTTATGAGACACCTGGACAGCCTGGTGAGGGAACGAGGCGCAGAGCGAGAAGTGCGTGGAAACATGTTTATTTTTGACCAGAAACGAAATGAACACAGAGACAGTACCGTGAACTGGTGTCTAGGAGACCACAAGCACACACAAGAATCCACAACCTAAGGTGAACACAATGAACATAAATAGGATCCCCAATCAGAGACAACTCAAGACAGCTGCCTCTAATTGGGGATTGAATGAACTGAAATGAAACTCCCACAGGTCCTGACTGTGGCCCTACAACTCCCACTAGAGGGAGCCAGAGACCTGGCCTCAGTCAGTGGGACTGTGGGTTTGCACAACCAAAGAATTTCTGCACAAACTGTCAGAAACCGTCTCAGGGAAGCTCATCTGCATAATCGTCATAACTGACCTGACTGCAGTTCAGCTTCGTAACCGACTTCAGTGGGCAAATGCTCACCTTCGATGGCCACTGGCACGCTGGAGAAGTATGCTCTTCAATCCCTTTTTCAACTGTACCGTGCAGATTGCAAGCAGCGTGTATGGCATCATGAACAGAGTGCCCCAATGTGGTGGTGGGGTTATTTATTTTTATTTAACCTCTATTTAACCAGGCAAGTCAGTTAAGAACAAATTCTTATTTACAATGACGGCCTACACCAATTGTGCACCGCCCTATGGGACTCCCAATCACGGCCGGTTGTGATACATCCTGGATGGTTATGGTATGGGTAGGCATAAGCTACGTACAGCGAACACAGTTGCATTTTATCGATGGCAATTTGAATGCACAGAGACACCGTGACGAGATCCTGAGGCCCATTGTCATGCCATTCATCAGTCGCCATCATCTCATGTTTCAGCATGATAATGGCCATGTTGCAAAGATCCGTACACAATTCCTGGAAGCTGAAATGTCCCAGTTCTTCCATTGGCTGAATACTCACCAGACATGTCACCCATTGAGCATGTTTGGGATGCTCTGGATCGACGTGTACAACAGCGTGTTCCAGTTCCCACCAATATCCAGCAACTTCGCACAGCCATTGAAGAGGAGAGGGACAACATTCCACGGGCCACAATCAACAGCCTGATCAACTCTATGTGAAGGAGATGAGGCAAATGGTGGTCACACCAGATACGTATCTGTATTCCCAGTCATGTGAAATCCATAGATTAGAGCCTAATTTATTTATTTAAATTAACTGATTTCATTATATGAACTGTAACTCAGTAAAATCTTAGAAATTGTTGCATGGTGCGTTTATATTTTTGTTCAGTGTACATTTCTGTGTGTGCTAGCATGCCATCTAGAGGCCTCGTCTCAAACTACAAGACAAAGGGCATTTTCTGTGACATTTAGCCTACTATTAATGATAACGTCTCTTACTTTGGATCAAACAGCACAGAGCCTACAATTAACTTACTCACAAATAGTATTAAATCAATTACAATTTGCCTTTGTAATCTATTTACTGAGCTTCTGATCTGCTATTCAATCCAACCACGAGGGTCTAATTTTCTTCTCACAAACCTTTTCACCACTAGCCAATGTCCCCCTGTAACCTAATAGTATCACTTGATGATATCCTGGACTAGAACTTAGACTCTCTTTATTCCTGGTAGGCACTTACACATCATTAAGTGAATCATAACAACAGTCACAACAACGCTTTGTTTTCCCTGGGGATTTGATCTGATTTGTTATCAATTGTGCAAGGAAACATAAGACTGGTCTGGACACATTTCAGACCATTCTGAAAAAAATAAGAAAATAAGTCAACCTTGTAGGGCGCACCCATGGTGTAATGACAGCAGTCTTTCCACTAGATGGCCCTAACACCAAATAAAAACATTTATTGTGACGTTGAACTCTGACACTTGATGCAATCCTTCCTAAAATACATTCATATACATTTAACTACATAGTGAAAGATTTTATTAAAAAATAACAAAGATTAGTTTTTCTGACTCTAACCTTTCTAGAACATTCCAACAGAAAAAGGAAACACATGCCAATTGATACAGCAATAGCCTTTGTATTGTACCTAGTTTTTTGAGAAAATTATCTAGAATTGTATAAATGAGCAGATAAACCACCTGTCTATTACATGCCAACTTCCTGAAGTAGAAAATTGTTGTTTACATTGCATAGATAAAGTATTATGTAAAGTGAGATCAAAAATGTCTCTCTTGTGGCAAATATAGCACAACACGGCAAAGCACAATATGTTCTACCCAATTCAGGAAGTGGTTTGATCATCAGACTGTCGCATGTTATCACCAGTGAAGGTTTCATAGTGAAATCAATCTCTTCTCGAATATTCTCACTGTGGACTTCAGTGGAACTCCGCTCTCCCTTACATAGTTGATCTCAATGAATGTCTGAATGTGATGTACATTAATAAATACAAAAAAATATATATTATTTAGTGTCAAGACATATTGCTCATCACTTTGATTGATTTGCCTCCCAAGGTCTCTTAAAAACGTCTTTGGATGGAAGTTTATCTTTTTCCCTACAAATTAGCCTTTTGGTCACAACATTACAAGCCATCGTTTGTTTCTTTTGACAGCATCAACCCTGGGATCATGGGAATTCTCTTTGTCGCTGGAGTGCAGAGCCCCTGCCATGGCTGCAGAGAAAAGTGGAGCTCTACGTTGAAGTTGTTACCATCCCTCTCTTGATTTATGGGGCAAAGAGGGAGATAAAATAAGACGGAGGTCCAATTATTAATCGCAAGGAAACAGGAGAAAGCATGGAGTCAATGGCCAAACAGAGTGGCTGGAGGGGTGGGTGTGGGAGAGAGCATGCAGGTGCTGTGTGGTGTGGCAGCCACTCATTCATCCCTGGGTCATTTTTCTCTTTGTTGTAATTCTCCTTTTACCATCTCCCCCTTCTTCTATCAGAGCTTGAGCTCCTCTCATTAACATGAAACTATGAGAGTTCCTGAACTCTTGGTAGTGACCCAGCTAACAAAAAACGTTCCCTTAAGAGTCTCATTAGCTTTTACTTAACGTTTTCTTAGGAATGTTCAAGGGATGTGTAAGGACTGTTTCCAAGAGACCATTCCCTTATTGTCAGAACAGAACTTAGCCAGAACGTGGTTCTCAGAATATAAGATATTATTGTTCTCTAGATAACTTTCATGGGAACGTTGCAAAAACATTAATGTGTCCAGTTTTCTGAGGGTTAGGATAACATGGTCCCCTGTAGGTTTTTGTCTAGTTCCCAGCTTGTTCCGGAACATCCCTAAAGACGTTTTTAGGGCGTCGCTTTATGGTTCTCCAAAAAATAAAACGTTTGTTTACGCTCCAGTGTTGTTGCTTTTGCTGATTCCATCAAGGCCCTGATTGGTTAACCACTGATCCATTCATAGCTCTTTGTCTGTTGGCAAGGTCAGGGACATCCACACAGAAACATACGTGCTTTTAACAACCTTTTACTGCAGTGGGATAAATCAGGGTCACACAGAGTGTTTCTTGGTAGTCAAACAAATCTACTTCGAAACAAAAGTATACATCTCACACGCCTGGTTTTGGACTTAAAAAAAAGAAGACACCTGTACATTCCACCAATGAGGCAACTAGAAGGCAACGTGGTCATTTGACTGCAGGAAAGGCCTACCATACAATGTTTTCAACTTACATATTTAACACACTTTCACATTTGATAATGAGACTCAAAGTGGAACTGACAGCATTTTAGCCACATGAAATCTTATTAAAATCTGTTCATATACATCCCCAGGAAGAATATGACACCTCTTTTGTACATTTTCTGACAAGCGAGCACTTAGATATGGTCAATTTCACGTTTTCATAAATTCATAGAATGTTTGGGAAAGAATTATAGTCAAAAAATTCTATAGCAATAGACCGGTGCACCATAGCCAATCAGAGCTACAGTAGTGTGTTTACAGGCAGTAGCAACGATGTGACTTTAGATCATTAGAATGCATTCGTCAAAAGCCACAAAATACACCTGAATGGATTTCTGCAAATATGTAAATACCATGGGAGTCCTCTTACATCTGGGAACTTCACAATCCTATTGATCAAAATAGTAGCCCACTCGTCCTTCTGCAGCTTACCTGCCAATACATGCTTGTCCCAACCCACATTTTAACAACTGAATGGAAACTTGCCTGCCTGCCTGCCTATTTATTCGATGCCAAACACAGTTGATTGACAACTAAGAGATATGCTAACTGTGGATAACAGTCATTCAGGTTCAGCATAGCTAGCTAGCGAATTGATTCACATTTCTTGCTAGCTAACCAAATGACACCTGCATCATCTTTAGCTGTAGCCCCTCGAAAAAGGGAAAAAAAAGGTTGGTCACTCACGCACTCCTCCAATGACACGACATCCTCCCAGCAGCTAGCTAACGTTAGGCTCTGTGTTTTTAGCTTGCTAAATAAATAGCTAGTTACATAAATGGATACGCTAGCCCAGGGGTGTGAAACTCAATCAGTGCATGGGCCATATTGAAAAAAATCTACAAATTCGCAGACCAGCCTATTTGTGTTTTCTTTTTAAACTGTACAACTGAGACCCAAACTGCCATTGTTTTATTAGAAAAAATATGGCCCTTTATATATGGTCACTTATGTACATAGGTCACTGTATATAGCATTTTAACATATTAAAACAGAAGAGATCAATTATATTTTGATTGAACCATTAGTTAACAGTATCAACGCTTCCCTTTGCTGTTGGAATTATGATTGAATCAATGCAATATTAGCCACTTTCAATGCAACATACTGAAACAAAACTAACTATGCAAGAGATTTCGTTGTAGGCAGAACGCATTGGACTAGGATTCTATTGTATTGACAGGCACGACTCTGGCCCATACTCTACACATACCGGTGCGCCATAACCAATCA
The DNA here is from genome assembly GCA_023634145.1 of Thymallus thymallus. Taxonomy (NCBI): domain Eukaryota; kingdom Metazoa; phylum Chordata; class Actinopteri; order Salmoniformes; family Salmonidae; genus Thymallus; species Thymallus thymallus. The sequence goes on along the minus strand of CM042407.1, from coordinate 2,599,614 downwards.
GAGCTGCAGTAGGTCTATATGCAAATAGACCATTGCCATATATGGATCTGTGCCTTTCACTTTGAACTGGACTGTGTTTACAGCATGGGCGGTCGTGAGTAGATGTGCTTGTTTTGATATCAATAGCTACATGTAGCCACGTGTACACATTTGTTCATATCCTTTGCTAGTTAGTGAGTTATTAGCCCAGTTAAGATAATGTGTAGTCAGCAATGATGGAGTGATTGCTTCCTACAAGAGCAAAAAATATGTGCATTTCTAAACATCTTTGAAAAGTAGGTCAGGTAAAGAGTGTTTTTTTTGTCTTAAAGGGGCAAGTACCAGGCCAGCTGTGATTTACAACCTGATAGCAATAGTTACCTTTAACATAGCTGAAATTTACTTTGAAGTGCAAAGTGTAGCAATACAGGTAAAATCAGGCATTCATACAGACGTGGTGGCATAGCAGGAATATTGGAATGCTGTGAACTGTGAGGTTGTGAGTTCAAATCCCAGGTGAGGACATGTTGAATAATTGTTACTGTATAGATGAACAGTTCTAATGGAATCATGTGTGTTGAAAGCACTGTGTGTGGGTGTCCCTAACCTTGCCAACAGACAAAGAGCTTTGAATGAATCAGTGGTTGATCAATCCGAGCCTTGATGGGCTTGGCAACAATAACAAAGGGTGATGGGTAATAAAACACTTTTTTTTTTTTAGGGGGGAGAATGTTTCTTTGGGACCATCAGGTGATGTCCTAAAAAACTGGACAGAAAAATCTCCATGACAGTATGTTTTAATCCTTGGACAGAGGAATGGTCTTGCAACATTCCAATGAAATATGTCTTGAACATTAAAGTGACTGTCAAGTCTTCTTTTCACCTCATTTAACACCAGATTTACTTAACAAAGGCACATCTCAGTAGGTGGTCCAGGTAAGCCATGACATAGCACACGTTGGGATGGGGGGCAGCTGCTTGAATTCCCTACTCTTTGAAGTGTGCACTATTTTGCTCAAAACTAATTTTTTTTTACCCTTCAGTGAGTGTACTTCACTGTATTTATACTTGGGATATCGCTTTTCAACATTAAAAGTAAAACAATCGCTTGAGGACGTCTTTAATATCTTATATTCTGAGAACATGGCAACCATATTCTGTGCATGTTTGGCGTGACGTTGATGGAACATTCTCCTAACCCTCAGGAAACTGGTCACGTTAATGTTTTTGCAATGTCCCATGAAACATGTCTAGAACATAAATATGAGATATTCTGAGAACATGGACCACCACGTTCTGGATAAGTTCTGTTTGACATGAGCCTTTTACTGCACTGGGCTAAATCAGGGTCACACAGAATGTTTCTTGGTAGTCTTAAACAAATCTACTTTGAAACAAAAGTATACATCTCACGTACATGGTTATGGGCTTAAAAAAAAGAAGACACCTGTACCATGTCAGATATAGAGTTGAAATGTATTCAATGTTGAGTTTGCAACCCAATACTACACTTTATATACAGTAATATCACAGAAGACTGAAATACTGTTTAAGAAAACCGTTTGACATAGAAACACTGGATTTCTGCATCTTTTGTGAAATAATGTTTATTAATTATGAAATGTATGAAAAATATGAATAACATTCCACCCATGAGGCCACTAGGGCCATTTGACTGCAGCAAATGGGAACGTTCTCCTAACTCTAACACTACATCATCCATTTCTTATGATATGTTATTTCCTGCAATAATGTTTTGTTTTGCAATTCGCATGATATGTGTTACGAATCCAATCCGTAACTATACGTTGTTAAGATCCTAGGTCAGTAGAAGTATGCATGAGTTACGTAGATACTAAGTAATTATAGTAATTAATAATAAATATTAGATACAATGGAGCAAACAGGCAACTCCTCAAATGACAGTCAGTCCAGATAATATACAGCAGCCAAATGTGAATAGAAAAGCACTCACTGCACAGACAGGACTCCCTTTTACAACAGAGGCCTAGGCGTCATAAAATACCACCCAAGGGTGATTCTCTACATAGTTTTCATAAAATACCACCCAAGGGTGATTCTCTACACAGTTTTCCCTGCCAGGTTTGCAATTAGTTGTCTCTGTGTATTTGGTGCTTCTCTTTAGATAGTGAAAAGTATACTCAAACAAAAACACGACAGTCCACACATAATTCTTTAGTAGACAGTTGTCTAACTGGTAATGCACATGCGTTTGTGTTTGTGTGACTTGCAGCACGGGCTGGTGAACCTCTAACAGGCAGAGTCATTTTATCACTGAAGTCAAAACAACCAGTTCTGACCCTGATCTGTCTTTGTTAAGAGAGTAACAAGGGATCGCTGGGGCAGAGATTTATGGTCCCTGTGTCATATGTCAAACCCTAGAGTGACCCGAGAGGGAGGCTCAGAACCTCATTTACTACGTAATAAATTCAATTTAACAAGAATGCATAGTGACAGCAGATTGCTTTAGCTGAAAACGGGGAGAACATGTTTGAAACAACATCGAACCTCGTGTGACACCTTGTTTCCAGTGTTTGTGTTTTGAATTCTGCTCTCTTAAAACCACTTCTCCCAACAACGTTAACAATGGTAGTTGTGTCAACCACAGTGGGTCCTACTGTCAAGATTAATCTTCTATAATTTAGAACTCGTAGGCCTAATATACTACCACTGTTATTGATGATCTTCAAACCACCTCTTGAATTATTATACATTTTTCAGTGGTGTTATATACAGTATCACTTTAAAACCAGAGGTTTGACATTGTGTTATCTTTACAAATTAGGTGGCGATATAATCTGTAAATGACTAATGAGCTTAAAAAAGTATGTTGTTTTTACTTGTCCAAGCTTTAAATTTTATCATGGTTTGGATGGAAACTATTGTAAAAGATACAACTGTTTTATGTACATTATTTGCAGGTCACTTGAAGGGTTAAGGTTAGGCACCTGTGAGAGCTTAGACACCTGTGAGAGCTTGTTAGTTGCACTGACAACTTGACACACACTGAACAAACACATAATCTCTGAAAGGGTCAGCCAGGGTAAACTTTCCCTTACCATCACAGAGACAGTTTTCAGTTGACAGGTCTAAAACAAATTCTTGAACTGTGTATTTTCGGAGTGTCTAATTTCTGTAGTCCCTCGAATGTGTGGCTAAACTGAGTATTCAGATGAACAAATATGAATACTGCACCCCAAACATCTGGAAGCAACACAACCCTTGGATATGTCCTTTTTCTGCTCAATGAACAGCTGGTGTAAATCATCTCAGTAGGAGGGTTGCCACCTTGAGCTGAGTATGGACCATATATGCCGTCCTGCATTGTCCAGAGCCACAAAGCACACTGACCGGGCTCCACTCGTAGGCTTTCACAGTAGTGTGCCTTAACGCCTTTGGCTTTTGTGTCTATGGCCTGTTGAGCTAAGCACTGGCCATTGACTACAGACCAGGCACACTTCATCCCCCCTCCTCCCCTCCCGCTGCCTCAACAGGGAGAACAGGCCATCTGCCTTATAGAGGGAACTACACATGCACAATTTCCAAATCAAAGGAATACACTAATGAGGGGGACTTCAGAGCCATTCAATATTTATCTCTGTCTATGAGGGTTAATTCCGTCCATACAGAGATTGGTTTAGCTTGTGGGAAGTGAAACTCGCCACTTGTTTCCGCAGGATTAGTTCCACAATATTATAAGAGACCTTTTGTAGAGTTCACTTGGTAAACTATGACCTTTTTCCAGACTACTGTTAGCCAGATAAGACAGATCATTCATTTCCAAATGGTCTCTAACAATTAATGATGGCGTGAACAGGATCAGTATTTTGACACAATATGACATTAGTTCAGCAGTGTGCATTTAGCAGACACAAAAACAAGTACACTCACTTCCCAACTAACAATTTAAACCCTGCGCACTAAGGACTGTATTTTAAGGGAATTACTATTATTACCCCAAATTATATCATACACACATTTAGCTATTTAAGTATCTCTTCCTGTCATTTACCTGTACAGTTAATGTAACCATGCAAATATTCACTTACCTGTAAATATAACTGTATATTTACCTGTACAGTTAATTTAACCATGCTAAATTTTCACTTACCTGTTCATTTAGCCAGTATGTCTATTAAGTAAACTATTATTACCCTCACTCATATCATACGCATTTTTAGCTACTGAAGTCGACCTGTATAGTATAGTTAACCATGCACCATCCACCAATGTATAGTGTACATATTCAGCCAACCACCCATACTATGCAATGTCTTTTTATAGCTTTTTTAGCACTCCAGATATCTTGTATTTCTATACTTTTTCATACTGCCGCTCCATGTATCATGTACCGTGTATCTGTCTTTTGTGTATTTTCGTTCTGGCATTTTGCACCTGCCCGGGGATCAATAAAGTACCTACCTACCTACCTACCTACCTACCTACCTACCTACCTACCTACCTACCTACCTACCTACCTACCTACCTACCTACCTACCTACCTACCTACCTACCTACCTACCTACCTACCTACCTACCTACCTACCTACCTACCTACCTACCTACCTACCTACCTACCTACCTACCTACCTACCTACCTACCTACCTACCTACCTACCTACCTACCTACCTACCTACCTACCTATCTATCTATCTATCTAGGGAAAGAGAACGTTTTTGTAATGTCATATGTAATGTTTCCCTGATGTTTGAGTGTCCAGTTTTAGCTAAAAACCTCCGGAGAAGCTATTTAGCACGTTTTGCATTTTGAGTTAGGAGAACGTTCCCTTAAAAAGTACAATCCACTCAAAAACTATATCATAACGATGTGGCAAGTGACACTTTGCTTCTTGAAACTCTTATACCTGACATGCAAAACATTTTGGGACTGTATCAACAGTGGACTAATGAAAGAAATACCAAAAGACAGTTGGACACAGGAATGTTTTTGCAACGTTCCCATGAAACCTTTCTAGAACATTAATATTATATCTTATATTCTGAGAACATGACAACAATGTTCTGTGTATGTTTGTTGGGACGTTCTCCTGACCAGCAGAAAACTGAACACATGAATGTGTTTGCCACATTCCCATGAAACGTGTCTAGAAAATTTATATGGAATATTCTGAGAACATGGTAATCACATTCTGGGTAATGGTCTCTTGGAAACATAACTGGAACATTCCTATGAAAACATTAGGTAATGACCTAACAAGATATATTCTCAAAAGTTGTGGGAATGTTTGTTGTTTGCTGGGTTCGTCTTTCTTGTTCTTCTAGCTCTCACACAAACCAAGATAAGGGGAAGTGTATGATAGTGACTCATCAATCTGTGCGGCCTATTGATTTCACAGCAGCCCCCTCGGCTCTCAGCATCTGCCTCATCTATCAGAGGACACACATCATTCAGCAGACAGACAGAAGTAAAGGCAAAGTTGTGGTGTGATCAGTAATTATTACGCAGACGTCAACAAGGGACACCGCTGTCGTCGAGGTAACAGCTGCTGACTGGTCAATTGCCATCTTGGGTAAAAGCGAAGACCAAGAAGCTACGCAGTAATGACCAATTAGCTGATATAGCAACTATTGAATCTGAAACAGGGGAATTACTAGCAGAACCCAAATTAATCAATCAAAGATTATCCTGCTTCTATAAAGAACTGTACACCTCTGCTTGTAAATCCACACAAAGCCAGACTAAGTCCTTTCTAAAATAATTAAGAACATCTCTTCTCTCAACGGAGTACGTCACCTCGCTGGGAGAAAAATCTCTCTCGAACTCAAAAAGGCATTGGATAGCATAAATAAATAAAAAATAAAAGCTGTTGATAGACTAGAATGGTCATATCTCCTGTCTTGGAACTAATTTCATTAATATAATTAAAATACCAAATATGCCAATCCCTCAGCCATAGTTATAACAGGCAATATCTGCTCTGCTCTGTTCAAAATCACTAGAAGCAGCAGACAAGCGATCCAATTTCATTATCTCATTATACACAGTCTATCTACTGATCACTTTATCTCATTATACACAGTCTATCTACTGATCACTTTATCTCATTATACACAGTCTATCTACTGATCACTTTATCTCATTATACACAGTCTATCTACTGATCACTTTATCTCATTATACACAGTCTATCTACTGATCACTTTATCTCATTATACACAGTCTATCTACTGATCACTTTATCTCATTATACACAGTCTATCTACTGATCACTTTATCTCATTATACACAGTCTATCTACTGATCACTTTATCTCATTATACACAGTCTATCTACTGATCACTTTATCTCATTATACACAGTCGATGTTATACTATATTTAGACAATGTATCTCAATCGCTCCCAAACACATTGAAGATCATAGATAAATTCAGCTTCATCCCAAGTTATAAAATGTATCTAACCAAATCAGGCCTACCAGTGGCGGCTCTAGCTTGTATGTCACCCTGGGCGAACCCCCACTTTTATTCAGACATTTGGAACAAATAATAATCAATAATCATAACATTTACTAATGTATTAGTTCTGTACAAAGATAGAGGTGCTCTATTTGATAGATTCCCCCGCTCCCCCTGCCTCGGGCTTCCAGTGGGGAGACCTGAGGTCAACCTAGCCCCGCCCCCTCCCCATCTCATACTTCTGAGTGGGAGACCTTCCCAGGCAGTAGCCTGCCTAGCTCACAAACTAGAATCAGGGCGCCCACTCCAACAAGGTTAATTGACCCACAGTCCCACACGGTGACATGATATCATTGATGTGACGTGCAAATGAACGATAGAAAACCGAATGTCACCATTCCAAATGTTCTCGTGCCGCTCCCGGCAAGATGCCGCCTATACCTAAAACTCGCCACTTTCTACTTCCTCTTTAACAGAACTCTCAAATCAATTAAATCCGACCTCAGTAGCTGGAATAATATCCCAGCTGCTTTAACCGGCAGAATATCTATTGTAAAAATGTATATATTGCTACGGCTGAATTTCTGTTGTTTAATGCTTCCCATGGCTCCTCCCCCTTCTGGCTATTCAGATAACATTTAAAATGTATATGGCAAGGTAAACGATCCCGGATGAAATAAACACATTTACAAAGGGAGAAAGACGTAGGAGGACTATCCGTACCTAACTTTAAATTGTATTAGCAGGTACTAGCATTTTACTCCATCCTAAATTTGTTTAGACAAAGTTATAGCGGTGAGGCTATATAATGCCTCACAGGGGTGCCGTACCGTCGGCAACATAGATCTGGAACTGTTGGGGTGCTAGGACCTAGTTTAACAATTATGCATCCATCCGTGAGTAACTCTGGTCCGTCAGCACTCATTCACTCAGGACCTATTTATTCATACAAGTCTGTATATACATACTCATGTACAGTTGTTACATCATATCACGTGCAATATTGCTGGTAATTCTTGGACCTAACTTACGTAGGCATTCACTCAGGAATGCATATTAGTATCCTGTCAATTGCACCTTTTCTCATTGCTTTTAGTATATCGAATGTGCAATACGTGCAGTTGTCTGTAATTAAACCCTGCGCACTAAGGACTGTATTTTAAGGGAATTACTATTATTACCCCGCATGATATCATACACACATTTAGCTATTAAAGTATCTCTTCCTGTCATTTACCTGTACAGTTTGTGTAACCATGCAAGTATTCACTTATCTGTAAATATAACTGTATACTTAACTGTACAGCTAATTTAACCATGCAAAATGTTCACTTACCTGTTCATTTACCCAGTCTGTCTATTAAGTAAACTATTATTACCCTCGCACATATCATACACATTTTTAGCTACTGAAGTATTTCTCTGCCATCGACCTGTATAGTATAGTTAACCATCCAACATCCACCAATGTATAGTGTACATATTCAGCCAACCACCCATACTATGCAATGTCTTTTTATAGCTTTTTTTTTTTTTTTGCACTCCAGATATCTTTTTCATACTGCCGCTATATGTATCAAGTACCGTGTATCTGTCTTTTGTGTACTTTCGTTGTGGCATTTTGCACCTGCCCTGTGTTTTTGTTGTTGTAGCTGCTTGACAAATACATTTCCCCCTCGGGGATCAATAAAGTATCTATCTATCTATCTATCTATCTATCTATCTATCTATCTATCTATCTATCTATCTATCTATCTATCTATCTATCTATCTATCTATCTATCTATCTATCTATCTATCTATCTATCTATCTATCTATCTATCTATCTATCTATCTATCTATCTATCTATCTATCTATCTATCTATCTATCTATCTATCTATCTATCTATCTATCTATCTATCTATCTATCTATCTATCTATCTATCTATCTATCTATCTATGATTCTCCTGCCCCCTGGCTGAGTGTAGAGATAAATATGGTGTCTCCTATTGCCCTGGAAGAGGTGTTCTTCACTGATGTATCCCTTTAACAAAAATGGTGGTGTACTGGATGGCTGCCGTTTTGCAAGCTCCGACCCAACTTTGCTATTTCGTGATTATTTTGTTGTTTATTTTTGCTTTATTTTCACAAAATGTATCCGCAATTATTTCTTACAACCGACAATAACTTTTGAACATCAGATTGGGGGGGCTGGTTTGCCTCTACATCAACCCCAAGCATACAAGGCCTTCCCTCGTCCACCATTCGACAAATCAGATCATGATTCCATACTCCTCCTTCCTTTTTACAAGCAGGAAGCACCTGTGACTCACCAGAATCAGAGATTATGCTACAGGACTGCTTCGCTAGCACTGATTGGAGTATGTTTCGAGACTCCGCTGATAACATTGATGAGCTAAGCACCACCGTCACTGACTTCATTAGGAAATTCATTATAAAAGTTGTCCCCACAGTGAGGGTTCGCTGCTTCCGCAGAGTCATCAAGAAGTCCTGCTATGACCTCCGCAGAGTCATCAAGAAGTCCCGCTATGACCTCCGCAGAGTCATCAAGAAGTCCCGCTATGACCTCCGCAGAGTCATCAAGAAGTTTCTGCATGTGGCTGGAGCTACCGTCCATTACGCATAACAAAGGAAGACCCAGCTGTGATCTGCCCAACAATTTCTCTCTACCAGACTAACTCAATGCATTTTATGCACGCTTTGACAACAACACCCGCAATGACGGTATTCCACGGCGCGTTCTCAGAGTATGTGCAGAACAGATGGCTGGCATATTCACGGTCATTTTCAGCCTTTCCTTGTCGCAGTCTGTAATCCCCACATGTTTTAAGATGACCACCATCAGCCTGTCCCCAAGAACTCTAAGGCTTCATTCCACAATGACTACCGCCCTGTAGCACTCACTTCTGTAATCATCAGTGCTTTGAGAGGCTGGTTATGGCACACATTAACTTCACTATCCCAGACACCCTAGACCAGTGGTCACCAACTGATCGATCTCCAAACATGTGTTCCTATTTATTTTATTTGTCTCGGACTGTTGGCGGTAGGTACACCTGATTCAGCTGCCCTGCGTGCCTGATAGTCAAACTGTTGCCATTTTGAACCATTTAATGTGTCTGAAGGTACAAACTCTGCCTTCCCGGTGGGCCCGGAGAGAAAAATCAAGTGCACTATAGGCCTTCCGCTGGCCAATCGGATGGCTCAGATTAGCGTGTCTGCAGTAACGTTACAGGCATAAAAGAAAGCTACAGCAAAGTTGATACTGTGAGATTTTAAAACGTTTAAAACCATGACTAGAGAGAGACTGTCAACGAATACAGCAAAGAGCTGCTGTTTGTATGAGTGAGTTCATGTTTAAGTTCTTACTGTCAACACTTTGTATTCAACAAATGTGTGTTCTTCCTGTTTCCATTCAGCGCTACAAGAAGCACTGCAGCAGTGCTTTTTTATTTTATTTATTATGTTGAGAGGCGGACCCTCCGTCTGCTGCTCTCTCCCTCCGCTGAGACTGACCATCAGATGCAGGCACCATCAGCTCCGTAAAATACAAATAAATAGCAAATCATTTAAATGTATAGTCGCTCAGCTGTGCCTTGCAAATAATACAACAACGGCTCTATTTGCGGTAAAGCCTACCTCAAATTGTTAAATATAAAAAAAAAAATAATGGCCCAAACAACAATACATTGGTAGAGCAGTTCAAGCTAAGCCAATATGAGGCGATAATGTATTGGGATTTCGGTTTGCATTTTGACTCAGAAAGTGATCTTGACTCAGGAAAGGTTGGTTACCACTGCCCTAGACACACTCCATTTTGACCCAATTTGATATTTTAAAATGTATGCAATCATGACTGTAATTCGCTTTGGATAAAAACGTCTGCTAAATGGCATATATTATTATATATTATGTTATATATAATTTGCATACCGCTCCAACAGATCAATAGACGATGCAGTCTCAATTTCTCTCCACACTGCCCTCACCCACCTAGATAAGAGCAATACATATAGTATATGAGAATGCTGTTCAATGACTACAGCTCAGAGTTCAACACCATTGTCCCCTCCAAGCTCGTCACCAAGATTAGGACTCTGGTTCTGAACTCCTCTCTCTGCAACTAGATTCTGGATTTCCTGAAGGGCCGACCCCAGGTGGTGAGGGTAGGCAACATCACCTCCGCCACGCTGACCCTCAACACTGGGGCCCCACAGGAGTTCTCCCTATTCACCCATGACTGCGTGGCCAGGCACGACTCCAACCCCATCATCAAGTTTGCTGACGACACGACTGTGGTAGGCCTGATCACCGGCGATGATGAGTCAGCCTACAGCGAGGAGGTCAGTGACCTGGCAGTGTGATAACAGAGGAACAACCTCTCTCTCAACATCAGTAAGACCAAGGGGCTGATCATGGACTACAGGAAACAGGGGGTGGGGTGAGCCCGCCCCCATCCACATCGACAGGGCTGCAGTGGAGCAGGTCGAGAGCTTCAAGTTCCTCAGTGTCCAAATTACTAAAGTACATGACCGGGGCTGAGCTCCCTGTCATCCAGGACATGTATATCAGGCGGTGTGGAAGGAAGGCCCGGAAAATCGTTAAAGACTCCAACCACCCAAGCCATAGACTATTCTCTCTGCTTCTGCTCGGCAAGATGTACCGGGGCATCAAGTCTGACACCAACAGGCTCTTGAACAGCTTCTATCCCCAAGCAATAAGACTGATAGATAGCTAACAAAATGGCTACACAGACGATCTGAGTTAACCTTGTATCTTTATTGACCTTTTATTTGTATTTCTGCACAGTCTTTATGCCCTACAGACTTACATACACACTCACTCCATCATCTTCTCACTCACACATAATATGCACATACTGTACATTTATACTGGATCTACACATGCACACCCACTAGATAGATAGATAGATAGATAGATAGATAGATAGATAGATAGATAGATAGATAGATAGATAGATAGATAGATAGGTACTTTATTGATCCCCCGGGGGCAAAGTTACTCACATACAAGCTGCTGCTACTCTGTTTATCTCATATTCTGTTACCTAGTCACCTTACCCCTATGAATACACTACATGACCAAAGGTATGTGGACACCTGCTCGTCAAACATCTAATTAAAGAATCATGGGCATTAATATGGAGTTGGTCCCCCCTTTGCTGCTATAACAGCCTTCACTCTTCTGGGAAGGATTTCCACTAGATGTTGGAACATTGCTGCAGGGACTTGCTTCCATTCTGCCACAAGAGCATTAGTGAGGTCGGGCACTGATGTTGGGCGATTATGCCTGGTTCGCAGTCGGCGTTCCAATTCATCCCAAAGGTGTTTGAAGGTGTTCAGGTCAGGGCTCTGTGCAGGCCACTCAAGTTCTTCCACACCGATCTCCACAAACCTTTTCTGTATGGACCTTGCTTTGTGCATGGGAGGCATTGTCATGCTGAAACAGGAAAGAGCCGTCCCCAAACTGTTGCCACAAAGTTGGAAGCACAGAATACTCTAGAATGTCATTGTATGCTGTAGCATTAAGATTTTCCTTCACTCAAACTAAGGGGCCCGATCCATGAAAACAGCCCCAGACCATTATTCCTCCTCCACCTAACTTTACAGTTGGCACTATGCATTGGTGCATCCGCCAAACCCAGATTTGTCCGTCGGACTGCCTGATGGTGAAGCGTGAGTCATCACTCCAGAGAACACGTTTCCACTGCTTCAGAGTCCAATGGCGGTGAGCTTTACATCCATCCAGCCGACGCTTGGCATTGTGCATGGTGATCTTAGGCTTGTGCCATGGAAACCCATTTCATGAAGATCCAGACTATTTTTTCAGGCTATGCGCTTCAGCACTCGCCGGTCCCGTACTGTGAGCTTGTGTGGCCTACTACTTCTCTGCTGAGCCGTTGTTGCGCTCAGACATTTCCATTTCACAATAAAAGCACTTACAGTTGACAGGGGCAGTTCTACCAGGGCAGAAAATTTGACGAACTGACTTGTTGGAAAGGTGGCATCCTATGACGGTGCCACGTTGAAAGTCACTTAGCTCTTCAGCAAGGTTATTCTACTGCCAATGTTTGTCTATGGAGATTGCATGGATGTGTGCTCGATTGTATACACCTGTCAGCAACGGGTGTAGCCGAATCCACTAAATTTGTAGTGGTGTCCACATAGTTTTATATATTTAGTGTATCTATCTCCATCACTCCAGTATCCCTGCACATTGTAAATATGGTATTGGAACAGACCCTTAACAAAAATATAAATGCAACATGCAACAATTTCAAAGATTTTAATGAGTTACACTTCATATAAGGAAATCAGTCAATTGAAGTAAATGCGTTAGTCCCTAATCTATGGATTTCACATCACTGGGTATACAGATACGCTTCTGTTGGTCACAGCGCGACACATCTCCTTCACATAGAGTTCAGGCTGTTGATTGGCCTGTGGAATGTTGTCCCACTTGGTGGGAACTGGAACACACTGTCGTACACGTCGATCCAGAGCATCTCAAACATGGTGAATGAGTGACATGTCTGGTGAGTATGCAGGAAATGGAAGAACTGGGACATTTTTAGCTTCCAGGAACTGTGTACAGATCCTTGCGACATGGTTGTCGTGCATTATCATGCTGAAACACGAGGTGATGGCGGTGGATGAATGGCACAACAATGGGCCTTAGGATCTCATCACGGTATCGATAAAATGCAATTGTGTTCGTTGTCCGTAGCATATGCTTGCCCATACCATAACCCCACTGCCACCATGGGGCACGCAATGTTGACATCAGCAAACCGCTCGCCCACACGACGACATACACACTGTTTGTCATCTGCCTGGTATAGTTGAAACCGGGATTCATCTGTGAAGAGCACACTTCTCCAGCGTGACAGTGGCCATAGAAGGTGAGCATTTGCCCACTGAAGTCGGTTACGACGCCGAACTGCAGGCAGGTCAAGACCCTGGTGAGGATGACGATTACTCAGATGAGCTTCCCTGAGATTGTTTCTGACAGTTTGTGCAGAAAGTCTTTGGTTATGCAAACCCACAGTTTCATCAGCTGTCCAGGTGGCTGGTCTCAGATCATCCCGCAGGTGAAGAAGCTGGATGTGGAGGTCCTTGGCTGGTGTGGTCACATATGGTTTGCGGTTGTGAGGCCAGATGGACGTATATCCAAATTCTCTAAAACAATGATGGAGGAAACTTATGGTAGAGAAATGAACATTCAATTCTCTGACAACAGCTCTGGTGGACATTCCTGCAGTCAGCAAGCCAATTGCACACTCCCTCAAAACTTGAGACATCTGTGGCATTATTTTGTTTGGCTTTTTATTGTCCCCAGCAAAAGGTGCACCTGTGTAATGATCATGCTGTTTAATCAGCTTCTTGATGTGCCAGACCTGTCAGGTGGATGGATTATCTTGGCAAAGGAGAAATGCTCACTAACAGGGATGTAAATACATTTGTACACAAAAAATATTGAAAAACAATGGAACTGGGAATCAAAATGTCATGCCTTTAATCACAATATTTCACAATAATGCCTTGCAATCTGAAGGGGGGCCTTTTGATCCAAATGTGAAATCCGTACGCTTACCAATATCAAGAACAGTAATGGTTTGAGAACATTCCAAGATTTGAAAGATACATACACATTACCAGGCAATTTAGATCAACTATGCTGGCCTATGGAGTCCCTTTGAAAACCCAATTACCGAAAGGACTGATCTCTATAATATATAAACAACTTTTGGAAAGCTCATATTCTGATCTAGCCTTTAAAAAAGTATGATCCACAGATCTTATTGAATCTGAAACACCCTTTAACAGGAAAGAAAATATGACCTTTACATTGTGTAATTCTAACCACCAATTTATACATTTAACTCCCAACTGTCCCCTAAATCAGTTAGGCACATTCCTCCATATGATGTGGGAGTGACCTGCAGTTATATGCTTCTGGGGCAAAGTTACATGAATTTAAATATTAAACTCTTGTCATATATTACTTTATTTAATGTTGATAGCCCCTTGAGTCTTTCAATCAATCAGACAAGATTACTGCTTTTTTTACTCTAAGATGGCAACCACCTCACTCTCTTAACCAGTGGATACAGTTACTAGATAGATAGATAGATAGATAGATAGATAGATAGATAGATAGATAGATAGATAGATAGATAGATAGATAGATAGATAGATAGATAGATAGATAGATAGATAGATAGATAGATAGATAGATAGATACTTTATTGATCCCTGAGGGGAAATCTCTTTGTCAAGCAGCTACGAAAAAAACACAGGGCAGGTGCAAAATGCCAGAACGAAAATACACAACAGACAGATACACGATACATGATACATAGAGCGGCAGTATGAAAAAGTATAGAAATACAAGATATCTGGAGTGCAAAAAAAAGCTATAAAAAGACATTGCATAGTATGGGTGGATGGCTGAATATGTACACTATACATTGGTGGATGGTGCATGGTTAACTATACTATACAAGTCGATGGCAGAGAAATACTTCAATAGCTAAAAATGCGTATGATATGAGCGAGGGTAAAAATAGTTTACTTAATAGACAGACTGGTTAAATGAACAGGTAAGTGAATATTTTGCATTGATTAAATTAACTGTACAGGTAAATATACAGTTAAATTTACAGGTAAGTGAATATTTGCATGGTTACATTAACTGTACAGGTAAATGACAGGAAGAGATACTTAAATAGCTAAATGTGTGTATGATATAATTTAGGGTAATAATAGTAATTCCCTTCAAATGCAGTCCTTAGTGCGCAGGGTTTAATTACAGATAACTGCACATATTGCACATTTGAAGCAATGAAAAAAAGATACAACTAACAGGATACTAATATGCATTCCTGAGTGAATGACTATGTAAGTTAAGTCCAAGAATTACTTACAATATTGCATGTGATATGATAACAACTTAACATGAATAAATAAGTCCTGAGTGAATGAGTGATTACAGACCAGAGTTACTTACGGATGGATGCATATTTGTTAAACTAGGTCCTAACACCCCAACAGTTCCAGTTCTATGTTGACGACGGCACGACACCCTGTTGAGGCATTAAATAGTCTAATTGGTTCTCCTGAAGTCCAACACCATCTCCTTTGTTTTGCTGATGTTGAGCTGAAGGTGGTTCTGCTCACACCACAACACAAAGTCACTGATTGTGTTCCTGTACTCCTCCTCCTGCCCACCCCTGATGCGCCCTACAATTGCGGAGTCATCCGAGAACTTCTGTAGGTGGCATGTTTCAGAGTTATATCTGAAGTCTGAGGAGTAGAGGGTGAACAGGAAGGGGGACAGGACCGTTCCCTGGGGGGCCCCTGTGTTGCTCACTGCCCGTTCTGACACACAGCTCTGTAGTCGCACAAATTGTGGCCTACCGGTCAGGTAGTCCGTGACCCAGGAGACTAAGGGTGCTTCCACTTTCATCCTCCTCATCTTCTCACCCAGTAGCAGGGGCTGAATGGTGTTGAAGGCATTGGAGAATCAAAAAACATAACCCTCACAGTGCGATCTACCGAGGGGAGGGAGTGTAGTGGAGTTGTATGCATCCTTTACATTAGCATATAACAAGTCCAGAGTTTTATTATTCCTGGTTGGGCACTTCACAAACTGTTTGAACATGGGCAGCGTTGAAGAGAGAGATGCATGGTTAAAATCCCCCGAAATGGCAAAGAAGGCACTGGGATGCGCTGTCTGTAACATCGCGACAGCAGAGTGGATGACGTCATAGGCTGTGTTTGCGTCAGCGGAGGGCGGGATGTAAAGAATAACAGCAATGGCCACCGTGAATTCCCTCTGCAAATAGTAGGGTCTCAGGCTAACGACTAATAGCTTAATGTCCGGGCTACAAAACTCTTCCTTAAGAGTAATATGGTTCGGATTACACCATCTGTTGTTAACTAATAAAGCCAGCCCCCCTCCCTTACCCTTACCGGAAGAAACGCTATCCCTGTCTGCTCTGATGGTCCGGAACCCGCCGATAGTGACGTTCTCTATGGGGATGTTATCATTCAGCCAAGTCTCAGAAAAAAACATTAGGCTCGCTTCACGGTATTCTCTTTGTCCATGAACCAAACCCTGAAGCTCGTCCATCTTGCTATGCAGCGATCTCATGTTGCCCATAATGATAGACGGTATAGCTGGCTTGTACTTCCTTAGCTTTGCCTTACACTTCAATCTAGCCCTGCGTCCACGCTGTCTCCTTTTCAACTCGTCCGGAATATCGAACTTTTCCCTGGGATGCAGCAGCGCTGAGTGTGCTAACTCCAGGAGCTGGGCTCGGTTGTAAATAATATATGAATCCTGTGTACGTTCGGCGCTGAGAAAAATAAAAAGTGCCTCGTGATAAAAAGGACCGTTAAAACCTTCGTAAAACAGTAGCACTCCATAATCCTGAACTATTATTGTTCAACAGGCGACCAGCAGGGCGGAGCCAATCAAAGTGTGTGGGGGGGGGGGGGGGACTCTCTGGTCATTGTGTGGGAAGGGCGGGGGAGATTGGGAGAGATCTAAGGGGAGATTCAGGGGATGATGGGTGAGAGGGAGGGGGAGGGGGACTGATAACCAATCTGCTGGATGGGATGCAAAAGGGTGGGAGGCATGGTTCTTCTGGTCGGGGAGGTGGGGGGAGCATGGTTTCTGGGTGGGGAGGATGAGGGCGGGTGGATGGGTACTGAGGGGGGTAATGGGTTTGGGTTGTCTTTGTATGCATTTATTTAATCATTTTTGTACCTGTAACCCCCATCTGAAAAATAACAATGACAAAACTGAATAAAAAGTTGGTCCCAAAAAAAAAGAGCAACTGTAAAAAGAAAAGCTGCATGTCTGCACCCATCTTGAGCCATAACTCACTGTGGGTTTATGTGCTTATTTGGGCCAAGATTAACCGGTGATGCCAATAACATAAACTGGTAGTGATGGGTATATTCTCCCACACAACCACGTGTTGAACAGAAAGTCAGTTTGCACCATTTGTTGATGGTTGATATTTGAAAAGGATAGATGTTCTTCCTGGATTGGATTTTCGGGTTATCTCCCTCTGAAATAAAGATAGACTTTGTGTTTGGATGGAATTAGATATTGCCACACTGATCCTACATTAAACAAATAGAAGAGCCTTTTTGCAGAAGTAGAAAAAGGAAATAGTTGACTGAGACCCAACATGACAGTATACTGTATAACTGACTGACATTACAGTATATAACTGACTGAAGTTACAGTATATAACTGACTGAAATTACAGTATATAACTGACTGAAGTTACAGTATATAACTGACTGACATTACAGTATATAACTGACTGACATTACAGTATATAACTGACTGAAGTTACAGTATATAACTGACTGACATTACAGTATATAACTGACTGAAGTTACAGTATATAACTGACTGACGTTACAGTATATAACTGACTGACATTACAGTATATAACTGACTGACATTACAGTATATAACTGACTGAAGTTATGGTATATAACTGACTGACATTACAGTATATAACTGACTGAAGTTACAGTATATAACTGACTGAAGTTACAGTATATAACTGACTGACATTACAGTATATAACTGACTGACATTACAGTATATAACTGACTGAAGTTACAGTATATAACTGACTGACATTACAGTATATAACTGACTGAAGTTACAGTATATAACTGACTGACGTTACAGTATATAACTGACTGACATTACAGTATATAACTGACTGACATTACAGTATATAACTGACTGAAGTTATGGTATATAACTGACTGACATTACAGTATATAACTGACTGAAGTTACAGTATATAACTGACTGAAGTTACAGTATATAACTGACTGACATTACAGTATATAACTGACTGCCAGATTGATTAATTTTATGATGTGATTTATTGTATTCAATTTAGTCTCAGTTACAAAAGGAATATCCAATCACAATCCCTTTGGAGAGAATGCCCTGAAGTGGCCTGAGAAAAATGATGATTTAACAAACAACCTTTGTTTTGCCTGTTATAAAGACCTGCCCTAGGGCACTAAAAGTACTACATCTAATGAATCATGTCTAAGAGAATAGCTTGGAAATGGGAGACTGTTGTCTTGAGGGAGAGGCAAAGGTGTTGAGTCTGTGGTTGAGTAACTCTTTTTGGACATTGTTAGGTGAGTAAGACTGACATACTGACTGAAATACTGGGGTGTTGGAGGTCACAGGAGAGGACAAAAGCATGTTATTTGAAGTAAATAAAATATCACCTTGGGATCATAATCACAATGATTTCATAACACAGAAGACAGAGCAACAACTGCATGATCTGATATATCTTAAAGTCACCTAATATTGTCAGATACACATAAAACCAGATGGAAACATCCCAAGGGAGTGTGTTACCCCTGGTAATTCAATTAGTCTATAGACACACGTGCTTCAGTCCCAGATATAAACAGCTAGCTAGTGGACAGACATCACCCTGCAAGACAGTACACGGCAGATTGCTCTTAACTAGCCCCTGAAGCAATGGGGCTCCATGATGGAACAGACATTGATTTGATTTGACGGAAGTATGAACGTCTGTGCCCTCTGTTGGAGAGGTAAACGATGGTTGAAGGATGAGTGTCCAGAGGTTTCACTGCAGAGCTGTAAGTTGGCAGGCAGCCTGTTCTGAACAATCACCTTTGGTACAAATAAGTGTGAAATATAAATTAATCTCTGATTCATGAATATGGCTATAGCTACAAATGTACAATTTCGGTGAGATTCCTGGCTTAAAACATACACAGAAATGTTTTGGCATTATGTTTTGATATAAGATATTTATTCTATGGGAATGGCACAGATGTGTACTGTATTTGGTAGCTACAGTATATTAATGTACTATAAAACGACCAAATACACAAGGCTTATCTTGATACAGGACCAAAGTAAACACAAAGACAACTGAAGAACCCAACTCTTACAGCAATGTAGATGCAGCTGATAACCGAGAGCGTCTGCTGCTGACACTTGATAAGCCTGTTGTCTGCATATTGTTCTGGCACTGCCTTAAGATACCTACAGCCCAAAGCAAATATAAGTGTCCGGGTCCTTGACAGATGACAATCAGTCATTACAGTATCAGTTTGTACGTGGCTGCTAACAAGCTCGGTAAAATCCTTGTTTATCACAAGGTTGGAAGATAGTTTTAGATAAATAAAATATAATTTAATTCTTGCCATAAACTTTCAAAGTTCAACAAACATCTCTACATAGACATATGGGACATTTCCAGAAAGTAAAAACATTTCAGAAATGCATTTCACACAGATATTGCCAATATTATTGAGCTGAGTTTTCCACAAATTGCACCTCATGAAACAATTAACCAACCAAAGAAGAATCTCTGACTCTCTGTTTGCATTCCATATAAATAAAATGTTGATGTTCAACGAGCATAAACCCCCCCATTTACCTACTGTTTTAAATGGCCTAACTTATCCCTATTAAATAATCTACAAGGTAGACAGGACACCGGTCAATGACCAGTAAACCCAAATGTATTATTTACACCAGATCTATATTTAGTCAAAAACAATCCTCTAAGGATTCAGTGGAGCAAGCAAGGGAAAAAAAGCCTCCATATCAGCAAAGGGATCTTAAGTCTTTAGCAAGAAAATATTTCAATTGTGCCTCAAACTCTGGGAAAATAAACCAAAAGCCAGCAGAATACAAAGCCCTCGGGCCCAGAGTGAGATCCTTTAGGACCTGTCCACAGAGACTACACAAGGAGAACTATACCACTGGGGGAGGGAGTGTTGTTTACTTTGCTTTAAAACCCACCAATTGTATTATTCTCATGGGAAACTACCTTAATCTTCCGGAATATAACAAAAAAATGTGTTTTATCATACCACTGTACGTTTCTGCTAGTTTGAGTTCTACAGAGAATGCATAAATCAACTCAGTCTGATCATCAACCTTCACGTCAAAAAAATCGAGTAAAATAATGAATATGACCAATAATCACTCTGAAGAATTGCTTATGTTCCTACTCAAACACAAACCCCAACTGGCAACCCATTCATACTGGCTCCCTGGGAGCACCAGACGACTGAACACACTATAATTAGGAGTACAGTTTCACTTGGGGGACCATAATTATAGCTCACTTCCTGTGAAAGAGAGCAAAAACTAATTAGGTTAACAGGTGCCTGTTTTACTTTCTATCATCCTTTCCTAGAGACAACAAGAAAATAAAAATAAAATTACTATTTGTTTTGCGCTCGCTTCTGGCAACAAGGACCCTCTGTGTCGTCAGATCCATGCCAGACTTCAAGGCACCAGAGCAGAAGTAAAAAGTGTCCCTCTGACTGGGCTAATATCCATCCACTGGTACTTTGCTTTCTAGTGTTTGGGACAGATCCATGCCATAATATAGTATATTCCAACTATCTACTAATTGAAAGGGTCATGCCTTGGCGGAAATGATCATAGATGTTGTATTTCCATCAGAGTTAAATAGTTAATGGGCTCAGTCCGACTGTGTTGAGTGGAGCTATAAATCAGGCCTAAAAGCAAATGCCAGAGGTGACAGATCTGATGTGACTTTAGTGTCTTTGCAGAGAGGATGCTCCATCTACGTAACATTTATGAAGGTAATGAAGATCTAATGTTAATGTGAAACTATGCGGTAATAGACAGATGTGTCCATGCTCACCACTTGATTCCCCTGTTTTAAAGCTATTTTTGTTGTCATCCAAGAGAAAGGAAAGTGATAAGCAATCTTAAAACAAATCCATTTTTTTTTCAATTAAAGATGAAACTGTCACTCTGCTATACTGAAATACAAGTATTCCCTTTTCAATAAATAAATCATCATTTGATGTATTCTGTAACAATACACCAATTAATAATATAGATATGAGCGCGTTCAATAGTGAGGCTTATCCACATGTTGATATCTCACTGAGTGCTAATGCAGGGGATTTGAATTAAGTCTGGATTAACAGCAGGTTTATGACTTGTTCTCCTCAGACTGTCTATAAACCTTATCTGCTGTCATCTGGACTATTGTTCCTCTTATCTAAGTAGATCAGAGCAGTGCTGACCTGCCCATACGTTGGATGGGGCCTTCCTTCTCCTCTAGACGCTACCCAGGCCATATGGATGGTCTCAGACCAGTGAAAGCTTGAAAGGCAGCCTGTGGTGATCCCTTTCAGTGCCTTCTGTCACGAATAGGTGATGCAAAGAGCTATCCAGCTGCCCATGGAAAGAGGAGGACTGAAGGAGAATCACTCAGACTGACGGGGAGCTATTCAATGATATGCTAAATCACCTGGTCCTTCATTGAACATTAGCGCAGAAAACAGTTCTCTTCTAGAGGACAAAAATAACTCAATTAGAATGATTTTTATCAACCACTGAAATTCATGATTACATTGAGAAGGGTAGGCATAAAAATGCGGAACCCTTAGAGCAGCATGGTCTATTTTTGTAGTATCAACTGTAGTATCTGAGATATCAACAAAAGAAGGCTTGGTTTTCTTCTCTGTATGTTTGTTAAGGCTATTGCACACAGAAAACCACAATTTAGCCGTTAGTGACAAAGGAAAGGGAACCCATATTGCATTCATCATAGAGACCCACAGAAAAAACACCCTTCCCTTGTAAAAGGGCTCGGAGCCCATTGGATATGCATTTCCCCAACAGCCCCACGGGTAGTGTCACCTATTTCAATTTTATTGGCTCATGCCTTTTTTCAAACTACTACTGAGTGAACCTGTGTCAGGGCACACAGCGGCAGGATTTGTGACATCAGGGTTTTTGTTTATTTGGATCCCCATTAGCATGCTACTCTTCCTGGGTTTTACCACATAAAACGTACAAATACATGACAAAGTACAGAACAGTAACAGGCAAGAACAACATCAGATATTACATTAAATTCTAAGTATAGACAAGATAGACACCAAGAGACAACAAAAATACTATTTACACACTATTCAGATATACATATTCATATTCTTATATACAGTACAGTTTAATTAGATCTTTAGAAGAGGAGAGGTGCTGTTTCAAGTATTTGATACACTGCTGATTTTGCAGGTTTTCCTACTTACAAAGCATGTAGAGGTCTGTAATTTTTATCATAGGTACTCTTCAACTGTGAGAGACGGAATCTAAAACAAAAATCCAGAAAATCACATTGTATGATTTTTAAATAATTAATTTGCATTTTATTGAATGACATAAGTATTTGATCACCTACCAACCAGTAAGAATTCCAGCTCTCACAGACCTGTTAGTTTTTCCTTAAGAAGCCCTCCTGTTCTCCACTCATTACCTGTATTAACTGCACCTGTTTGAACTCGTTACCTGTATAAAAGACACCTGTCCACACACTCAATCAAATAGACTCCAACCTCTCCACAATGGCCAAGACCAGAGAGCTGTGTAAGGACATCAGGGATAAAATTGTAGACCTGAACTAGGCTGGGATGGGCTACAGGACAATAGGCAAGCAGCTTGGTGAGAAGGCAACAACTGTTGGCGCAATTATTAGAAAATGGAAGAAGTTCAAGATGACGGTCAATCTCCCTCGGTCTGGGGCACCATGCAAGATCTCACCTCGTGGGGCATCAATGATCATGAGGAAGGTGAGGGATCAGCCCAGAACTACACGGCAGGACCTGGTCAATGACCTGAAGAGAGCTGGCACCACAGTCTCAAAGAAAACCATTAGTAACACACTACGCCGTCATGGATTAAAATCCTTCAGCGCACGCAAGGTCCCCCTGCTCAAGCCAGCGCATGTCCAGGCCCGTCTGAAGTTTGCCAATGACCATCTGGATGATCCAGAGGAGGAATGGGAGAAGGTCATTTGGTCTGATGAGACAAAAATAGAGCTTTTTGGTCTAAAGTCCACTCGCCGTGTTTGGAGGAAGAAGAAGGATGAGTACAACTCCAAGAACACCATCCCAACCGTGAAGCATGGAGGTGGAAACATCATTCTTTGGGTATGCTTTTCTGCAAAGGGGACAGGACGACTGCACCGTATTGAGGGAGGATGGATGGGGCCATGTATCGCGAGATCTTGGCCAACAACCTCTTTCCCTCAGTAAGAGCATTGAAGATGGGTCGTGGCTGGTTCTTCCAGCATGACAACGACCCAAAACACACAGCCAGGGCAACTAAGGAGTGGCCTAGCCTGTCTCCAGACCTGAACCCAATAGAAAATCTTTGGAGGGAGCTGAAAGTCCGTATTGCCCAGCGACAGCCCCGAAACCTGAAGGATCTGGAGAAGGTCTGTATGGAGGAGTGGGCCAAAATCCCTGCTGCAGTGTGTGCAAACCTGGTCAAGAACTACAGGAAACGTATGATCTCTGTAATTACAAACAAAGGTTTCTGTACCAAATATTAAGTTCTGCTTTTCTGATGTATCAAATACTTATGTCATGCAATAAAATGCTAATTAATTACTTAAAAATCATACAATGTGATTTTCTGGATTTTTGTTTTAGATTCCGTCACTCACAGTTGAAGAGTACCTATGATAAAAATGACAGACTTCTACATGCTTTTTAAGTAGGAAAACCTGCAAAATCGGCAGTGTATCAAATACTTGTTCTCCCCACTGTATATTTGTATCTGTTTAAAGCTAAACTTGCTTTTTTCCTGAGTAACCTCTGGTTACAGAGCATTCGACGATGACATGGCTCTATACATACAGTTGAAGTCAGAAGTTTACATACACCTTAGCCAAATACATTTTAACTCAGTTTTTCACAATTCCTGACATTTAATCCTAGTAAAAATTCCCTGTTTTAGGTCAGTTAGGATCACCACTTTATTTTAAGAATGTGAAATGTCAAAATAATAGTAGAGAGAATTATTTATTTCAACTTTTATTTCTTTCATCACATTCCCAGTGGGTCAGAAGTTTACATACACTCAATTAGTATTTGGTAGCATTGCCTTTAAATTGTTTAACTTGGGTCAAACGTTTCGGGTAGCCTTCCACAAGCTTCCCATTCCTCCTGACAGAACTGGTGTAACTGAGTCAGGTTTGTAGGCCTCCTTGCTCGCACACAATTTTTCAGTTCTGGCCACAAATGTTCTATAGGTTTGAGGTCAGGGCTTTGTGATGGCCACTCCAATACATTGACTTTGTTGTCCTTAAACCATTTTGCCACAACTTTGGAAGTATGCTTGGGGTCATTGTCCATTTGGAAGACCCATTTGCGACCAAGCTTTAACTTCCTGACTGATGTCTTGAGATGCTTAAATATATCACGGTTGGGATGGTGTTCTTCGGCTTGCAAGCCTCCCCCTTTTTCCTCCAAACATAACGATGGTTATTATGGCCAAACAGTTCTATTTTTGTTTCATCAGACCAGAGGACATTTCTCCAAAAAGTACGATCTTTGTCCCCATGTGCAGTTGCAAACCGTAGTCTGGCTTTTTTATGGCAGTTTTGGAGCAGTGGCTTCTTCCTTGCTGAGCGGCCTTTCAGATTATGTCGATATAGGACTCGTTTTACTGTGGATATAGATACTTTTGTACCTGTTTCCTCCAGCATCTTCACTAGTTCCTTTGCTGTTGTTCTGGGATTCGCACCAAAGTAGGTGACAGAACGCGTCTCCTTCCTGAGCGGTATGACTGCTGAGTGGTCCCATGGTGTTTATACTTGCGTACTATTGTTTGTACAGATGAACGTGGTACCTTCGGGCATTTGGAAATTGCTCCCAAGGATGAGCCAGACTTGTGGAGGTCTACAATTTGTTTTCTGAGGTCTTGGCTGATTTATTTTGATATTCCCATGATGTCGAGCAAAGAGGCACTGAGTTTGAAGGTAGGCCTTGAAATACATCCACAGGTACACCTCCAATTGATGTCAATTAGCCTATCAGAAGCTTCTAAAGCCATGACATAATTTTCTGGAATTTTCCAAGCTGTTTAAAGGCACAGTCAACTTAGTGTATGTAAACTTCTGACCCACTGGTGAATTATAAGTGAAATAATCTGTCTGTAAACAATTGTTGGAAGAATTACTTGTGTCATTCACAATGTAGATGTCCTAAATGACTTGACAAAACTATAGTTTGTTAACATGAAATCTGTTTTAATGACTTCAACCTAAGTGTATGTGAACTTCCGACTTCAACTGTAGCTGATAGATGTAGAGATACAGTAGGTAGAGATGTTCTGAAAACCTACCACTTCCTGTTTGACCCCGCCTTTACAGAGAAAGCTGTGTTTGCTGACGTTATACAGGTCTATTTATATTTCTGTATAAGAAGCGCTAAAAGGATGGACACAGTCATCACTTGTACTTTCACTGCCAGTTCTGATGTAGGCAACTGCTATCACAGCAAAATGCAATAATACTGTATTTTTCAGCAATGAGTTATGCTGATTGTTTTAATTTATTTTCATTGAGCTGTTACACCAACACCTTGCATTTTACTGATTTGCAGTAAGAGCCCGTCTTTGATTTGAAGTAGGCTGTCAACTCTGTGACAGCAATTATCCTAAACAGTCTGTCTGGCTGTTCCGAGGGCAGTAGCAACAACGAGCTGGATTGTGAGCGTTATATAGACAGGTCTCACCCTAAACAGGTTGTGAAACCAAAACCGCTTTTTTGTTCAGGCAAGTTTTGGTGCATTCCTCCTGACACAAATAGGCTGTTGTTCATAAAACAGCAGAATACATGTATTTTTCTAAAGAGAACCTACTCTGATGATAAAACAGAACTTCACATGCAGAGTCTGGTGTAGCAGTAGACACTCCCTAGCTCTAACCACACATATGCTTCTCTCCACCGGAGACCGGGGTTCTTCTATCCTTCCCACTATTTCACCCACCCCCCCTCTTCTTTCACAACTGTCTGAAAAAGTCATATTCATACGTTAGATTTAAGTTGTTGTTGTTTCACAGAACTTCACAAATAAGTGATATTTTTTGACAGACAGTGGATTCAGATACTTCAATGGTCCTTTTAACCAGCATATCGGGACCAATGATGTCAGTGGAGGAACTTTCCTAAAGTCAATACAGTCCCCCCACACCCAAGTAGGACGTTTCTGAAGGTGCCTTCCTCAGATAAGGACAACCTTTGTTGTTAAAGCGGGTCTATTGTTTTACATTTTTAGGGCTTTCTATAAACACAAGCATTTAAACATATATTCCGGAAGCTTTCTGAACAAAAAAATTCTTCACAAGAAGAATGTAATCTTTAAGATTTTTCAGAGTGCCAATTTAACGAGGAATTACGTTTTTTACTGGCACCATCCAACATAAACTCTGATTAACTTCAGCTACTTAGAGCTATGTAAAGCAAAACGTTTGTTTTTCATGACTAACTGTCTACATACATCACCACTGTTCATGGGTGAGGTGTTGTGATCCCAAATCTGAACGCCTCCACGCAGGTGTCATGTTCTATGCACCTCATCTCTCGCCAAAACAAGTATGAGGGATCTCTCAACCTGACTACCTCCAACTAGATGGCAAACAGCTTCCCCTCCCCAAGACTCCACAGACCATGAAGAACAGTAGTACTCTGATAAAATCACTTTAGATACTGGAGTTGTGCATTCCAATATGAATACTGAAAATACCTTAATGTTTAGACATGTTGGAACAACCAACAACATAAACCAGTCTTTAACAGATGTTTTACATTGCTAAATATCGAGAACATAATACACAGAGAGAAAATGAAAAGCTCTGTAAACCAGACTGTATTCCTAATCTTTCAGTATAGGAATCGAATGGGTATGTACTTGCCTTCAAGACAAATATCCATAGAAGAACCATATTGTGTAATTAATCAAAACACTTTTATTGAAGACCCACCCATATTATGCTGCAAACAGTTGGCATTCCTTACAGACAGATGAAAAGCATATTTCAAAAACACTATATTTGGGGGAAAACCCAAAAGTCAGCAGCAAAGGGTGTATCTCATTTTCTATGTGGTAATAAAAAAGAAGGTGATATTGGAGTGCATCATTCGTGATGAAAATATTCTCCGCTAACTTGCTGTGGGCCATGGATGAGTTGTGACTGGAAAACAACCATCGTTGACTCAACCTCTACAAGGCCGCTCACACTCCTCTTCTCTTTCTTTACTGAAGAGCCCTCTTACGGCTGTTCACACTTCTGATTTGTATTGTAAGTAGCTCATAGTTATTCTGAATGCTGAATGCTATCTGCAAGCTCCTGCAGCTTACTCTCTTTCGGAAAACAGAAAAACATTACACTTTGTGCAAAAAATAAAAAAGTACATGCCAATGAAAACAAATCCAATAGTGGGCCGATTTACATTCAAGGGTCACTAGAAACAATATGGGCAAGACTCATGTATTTTACAGTAATTTCTGTCTTGTTCCATGCATGCATTACCGGATTAACTACTAAAACATGAGTGTATATAAAACGCAATGAATAGTTGGGTAAACATTTGTACTGAAGGCACAAAAGGCGTTTATAATGGTTTCTTTGCCTTCTATGAGCCCTATAAAAACGTCTTCAAGTCTTCATTCACTTCTGACCAACTGTTAGACTCACTATTTATTTCTGATGGTATGCTTTTGCAATAAAAATCTCTGCAATCACTATTCATCACTGCATATGGTGTGAACAGTGGTTTTTATGTAGTAAGACATTTCTTCTACATTTGATCCATCAGCACACACTTCTTCAACGACAGCTTTCGGTTTCAAAGGGACAGAAAACAACTGTTTGCCAGTGCTAGCTTTGATAAGAGCAGGACATCCATCCCCATACAGTGGGCATTCTCTCTCTTTCCAGCCCCTGACCTGCAGAAAACAGAGTGGAACCAAAGCACATAAAGATTGTTAGAAGGGTTCCTAATAAAACGGATTCCTCTTCTCCTTTTGTGAACGTCAACTGCTGGTCTGCACTCTGTATTATGTACAGTATCTGATTATAAATAAGAATTTGTTCTTAATTGACTTGACTAGTTAAATAAAGGTTAAATAAAACAATTCTAAGACATTGGTATGGCGCATATAAACCCTTGTTTAACAACCCAAGTACATTGAACTGGCGAAGTGGATGGATTCATTCAATCAATCAGTCATATCAGATTTCAAAGAGGATAACTTTGCATGCTATACTCAGCTATTTGGTTACATTGACTTTTTTTTTCACTAAAGATCATAGTGACTTGCACCCCTGTCATCACCCAACCCTTGCTGGGGATTACTTCAAGTGAAATAAGAGATGGTGAGAGTACTTTGGTTAAAAAAGGGCGAGAAGAATGGAGTTAAGGGTTATGATCTGTCTAAAGAATGAGCACATAAGGGAGATAGGGATATTTCAAATCCGTTGGGTCAATCAGCACTTCGAAAGTGTAGACATAACAGTAGCCTACTTAGAAAGTGACAACCTGTGGAAAGAGTCGAGGCTGGGTTTGGAGAAAACTGTTATCAGACAAATCACATCATAGCAAATGCTTGACAGCACTCCAAATCAATGTTGAGAGGAGCGTAGTTCATTTAAAATACATAGGCGCACTGTGCACGGGGGTTCCAAACCAATTTACGCGTCATTCAAAATCATGCATTGAATCGGTCCAATGTAAAAGAGGGGCTGCGTAGATTTATCATAGTCTATGCATTTAGAAAGATTTGGACAAAGTCTGACACTTCTGTGATAACCCTAAGAAAGGCATGGGTGTCACACGCGACCAAGGGCTCCTCCTTTGGGAGGAGCGCAAGGGTGTATTGCACGGGGAGTAGGCTATTTATGCGCATTCAAATCTTCAGGTCACCAAAGTTGCTCATTACACTGCACGCGCGGAGAGACACTGCTCTTTCAGTCACGATGTCTACTTACTACGAGGTGAGTTGACCATTTCATTCATTCAAAAACGTAGCTAATACGCTCTAACGATGTAATATAGGGACAGGGCTATACATCGTTTTTCTATCAAATCAATTAGACTATGTTTCTCAAATTATATCGTCAATAATTGGCCGCTATTTTTGTTAGTATTTAATTTTCTCCAAGTAAATTATGGACGTTTCTCAAATAAAATAGATGTAGCCCCATAATAGGCATACATTATTCCATTATTACGGTCTTCGTTTTATATGTTCACAAACAGCCAATGAATAGATGTAATAGACTTATCATATACGACTATAAACTTACACTTTCTCCCCCTTTTTGTTTTTCTGCAGACCATCATTTTTTCCAACGAAAACAGCTCGGAAGAATCAGGGGATTACGACTACGAGGAGACGTGCAACAGAGTCAGTGGTGATGACTTTCAAAGGATCTTCTTACCGACAGTTTACGGAATAATATTCCTGTTAGGAATCGTCGGAAATGGACTGGTGGTGATAGTGATGGGTTACCAGAAAAAGGTCAAAACGATGACTGATAAATACAGGCTGCATCTCTCCGTGGCTGACCTCCTATTCGTCTTCACGCTACCTTTCTGGGCAGTGGATGCAGCCAGCAGTTGGTACTTCGGCGGTTTCCTCTGTACCACCGTGCATGTGATCTACACCATCAACCTGTATAGCAGTGTCCTCATTCTGGCTTTTATCAGTGTGGACAGGTACCTTGCAGTGGTGCATGCCACCAATAGTCAAACCACAAGGAAGTTGCTTGCAGACAGAGTGATATATGTGGCTGTATGGCTACCCGCTGCGGTTCTCACTGTGCCTGACATAGTGTTCGCCACAGCTCAGGATGGAGACTCCAGAACCATCTGTCAACCCATCTACCCCGAGGAGACTAGCTTCTACTGGATGGCAGCGTTCCGTTTCCAGCACATTCTGGTGGGCTTTGGCCTTCCTGGGTTGGTTATCCTCACCTGCTACTGCATCATCATCGCAAAGCTGTCCCAGGGGTCCAAGGGTCAGGTGTTGAAGAGAAAGGCTCTCAAGACCACTGTCATCCTCATCGTGTGCTTCTTCAGCTGCTGGCTGCCATACTGCGTGGGGATCTTCGTGGACACCCTGATGTTGCTCAATGTTATCTCCCATAGTTGTGCCCTGGATCAGAGTCTGCAGACTTGGATCTCAATAACAGAGGCTCTGGCATACTTTCACTGCTGTCTCAACCCTATCCTTTATGCTTTCCTGGGTGCTAAGTTTAAGAAATCTGCCCGGAATGCACTGACTGTCAGCAGTAGATCAAGTCATAAGATACTGACAAAAAAAAGAGGACCCATTTCATCTGTGTCTACTGAATCTGAGTCTTCAAGTGTCCTGTCCAGTTAACAGTAACCAACCTATGACTTTTAACCTTCAGGGTAAAATAAGCTTTATTTTCAGGGACTAACTACATTTTGTACAGTTGTAAACACGTTTTGTACATTTTATTTTTTACTTTTCTATTTGTAGTTTCCACTTGAGTTTTCGTTCTCCGTAAATAAGATAGTTGTATGTACTGTACATAGACGATTTGAATCTACAGGCAGAGCCTGATGGCCATTGACTTGTCAAATGTATATATGACTCCTCCTACGTTTCCTTAGGATGCATTGTTCTAACAATATGCAATACTTGCAATACTTCTTCATACCTGCTATGACATACTGTTTTCTTTAAAAGATCTGTACATAGTTGTTTGCCTTTGTGTTCGTACTTAAGTTGTGTGATAAGAAGGTATTATTTATTGCTGTCGCTCACGCTGAATGTTTTTTGAATAATTATTTCGTATTTTGTTATTACGTGTTTGTATAATTTCAAAGTCATTGCATTTTTTTTTCAATTGTTCTAAAATAAAAATTTGAGAAAGGACATGTAACGGCTGTGTGGTGTAAATTTCTTCCCAATTTGTTTTCTTTCGTGATGTCCCCTGGGGGGCAGGGAGAGGTCGGAGTAGAGGGGGAGGTGTGTCAGGTCTCCAACACAAATGCCTCCACCTTATCTGACTGAGGAGGACTGACCAAAGAGCATTGTAATTGCAAGAACATCTGTGCACTTTTTACATCTTCATCAGCCGCGGCAGTACAACAGCGCGGAGGTCGAGACAGAATGAGCACCAACATTGCTTCTGCTGGAGTAAGTGAATAATGCGTGTTTAGACTAAAACGTGTTTATAAGACCGACTGCACCCCTCCCCCAAAACTATACTTAGCGCTTAATGGTCCAGTGCGTCAACTCAGTGATGTCATTTTTCAACTATCTGAGTTCATGTTTAGAGATGCTCAACGATGTCCACCAACCAATCCCAGATTGGTGTTTTGTTGACATTGACGAACAAAGATTGAGATGAATAATAGATTTCTTGAAATTGTTATAATCAAACAATAGGGAACACTGACTATTGTTCATGGACTTCATGTAGGCACATAGTATTTGAAATAGAACGAATAAGCAGACATACACATTAATCGTTCCGATGCCATTGGTGAATGTTGAATGTACTCATTTGAAATGATGAGAGGCTGATGATCAAGTTGTAGACGGGAGGAAGCCAACAACAAAGGATGCCATGGCGAATGAAGTAGCTGTATGGCTTCACTGCATTGTGGTGGTCACAGTCATTTCACCAGAGTCCAACTAGGAGGCATTACCATATCTTTACATTAAAAAAAGGCATCAAGTACCCCCATCAGTCCCAGAAGTTTATGGTTATTTTTTAGTCTAGGTTCTTACAGTCTGCTCACAATAAAACAGGATGAAATAAGAAATGCTTTTTCATTTGTTAATGTGTTGGAATGGTCCACCAATTAGCATAAGAGGGAGAACCGTGCCATTCACACTCCATTGAGTTAGATGGGCTCACCACTTCTGCTTCTTAACCTTAACCTGGGGACAGATAGAGGTAGCCAACACGGGCATAAAGGAACTCAGTCTTACATTGTAATAGTGGAACCTTAATTACTTTGATATGGGATCAGAAATGTATTATATTGAAATTATACAGAAATTATTTGCTTATTTTGACAGAAGAAAAATTCATTTTTAATGTGACCGTCACAAGCATCACTATCCTCTAATTTAGACAGAATAATTTAGATTGACCTGGATTACCACACAAACCAATGGTTTCAGATTACATTTTAGTTTTTTCGCTTTAAGGAAAACATTTGACTAAATATTTTGAGTCAACATTTGAATAGGATGCTTTGTTCTTCTCAGGGGTTAAAGCTGTTGACATACACAAGACATTGTTTATGACCTGGCATTGTTAGGGAATAGCAAGATTACCTTCATATTAACCTTATGCAAGTGTGATATTGTGTTGTGAGTTGGAGGCTTTGGTAAAACAAACAGACAAGGTACCTCTGGGGCGTTAACCTATTATTAACGGTACATTGTTTTAGTTGGGAAGTGACCAGCAGGAAGACTGTTTCCTGCATCAGGAGCTCCTGTGGCCAACAGCCTGTGAAAATATGCCTGCTCCCCCAGTCATTAATGTAAAAGAAAATGTCAGTGGTAATCACACACTGGGGAAAAACAGTACTGTGTACATCTCTGTGTATCGGACCTGGGTCAAACACATAAACTACTTAATACTCATTTATTTCAAATACTTGAGCAGTACCTAATTTAATATGACTGGTACAATAGATGGATTAGCTGACAACGTCACGAAAACGATGCGCACCTTCAATAGGGCAGAAGTCCGTGAGTTGTTGTGATTCTGGATGGCAAGATCGCTACCAACAATGACAAAAAATGCAATATGGGGAATCTTAAGTGGCTCGTTTCAGCTAGTTTCATCTTGTTCTTGTTTTGAGGTGTTCTGACTGATCTCATGCCAATGCTAATATAGCTAAAATGTGCAAGCGAACTAACAACTGTAATTATGTATTTGGGAGACAATAAGTGCTCATTGTGCAAATGTATTTGTTTTCAAAAAACATTGGAGACGAAATATACACTACATGACCAAAAGTATGTGAACACCTGCTCGAACATCTCATTCCAAAATCATGGGCATTAATATGGAGTTGGTCTCCCGTTTGCTGCTATAACAGCCTCCACTCTTCTGGGAAGGCTTTCCACTAGATGTTGGAACATTGCTGCGGGGACTTGCTTCTATTCAGCCACAAGAGCATTAGTGAGGTTGGGCTGACGCTTGGCATTGCGCATGGTGATCTTAGGCTTGTGTGCGGCTGTTCAGCCATGGAAAACCATTTCATGAAGCTCCCGACAAACAGTTCTTGTGCTGACATTGCTTCCAGAGGCAGTTTGGAATTAACAAATAGTCTAAATCACGCATCAATGTCATTATCATGGACATATCCAAGTGAATGCCAATAGAAAATGCAGCTAGTGTACTGTAATTCCAGGTTCAATATTTGACATGAGTGAGTTAGCTGAAGTTGGCTAGCCAGCTAGCAAGTGACCAGAAATGTTAACCAGCCTGCATAGCAACCATTTTGTTCAGAACAGACAACCAATGCTTTTGGATAGCAGCTATGCAAAACGAATGAAAGACTGGGTCGCGTCTGTAGCAACATGACCAAAAGAACTAAGAGAGAATGCATAGAGCCCCAAGTTGATTATCCCTTTTATACCATGGCTATAATTTAACACATTTTCTGGTAGAAATGTGTTCAACATCCATTGAAGTAGCTAGCAAGTTTACTAGATAGCTACAGTAGTTGCCGTGGTAACCAAACACAAGCTAGTTTAGCTAAACCGTTGAGTCGTGCCAAAGAACAGCCCTTGGCCCACATCACGTGGTATTTTGGCATCTTTAAATGAACTATAGCCATTGAATTCTACCGTGCAAATATACCGTGCGTTATAGGGAAATAATGCACGCTCTAGAATGCCCTTCAAGCCAATCAGAAACAAGTATTCAACAATGCCATGGTATAACGTTAATGAAAAATATATAAATCATTGTTATTTAAATGGGTTGACTGGCCCTCAGGTAAATAGGTTGACTGGTCCTCAGGTAAATGGGTTGACTGGCCCTAAGGTAAATGGGTTGACTGGCCCTCAGGTAAATAGGTTGACTGGCCCTCAGGTAAATGGGTTGACTGGCCCTCATGTAAATGGGTTGACTGGCACTCAGGTAAATGGGTTGACTGGCCCTCAGGTAAATGGGTTGACTGGCCCTCATGTAAATGGGTTGACTGGCACTCATGTAAATGGGTTGACTGTCCTGACGCGATACAATGCCATTTACCTGTGACTGTATTCATGATATAGCACTGCCTCTTTTGCCTTATTGTTTAAATAAAAAGCAAACATTCATATTATCAATCTTTCATTATCTTTCAAAAATGACAAGTTGAGATTTACACAGCTATGGCAGAACTATTGTTCTTTGCCCTGGTTTCTACCCGGATTGAGTGAAACTATTTTCCTGTGCATCAGGGAAGCAGGTCCTCCTACCACCCGTGCATCAGGGAAGCAGGTCCTCCTACCACCCGTGCATCAGGGATCAGGTCCTCCTACCACCTGTGCATCAGGGAAGCAGGTCCTCCTACCACCTGTGCATCAGGGATCAGGTCCTCCTACCACCCGTGCATCAGGGATCAGGTCCTCCTACCACCTGTGCATCAGGGAAGCAGGTCCTCCTACCACCTGTGCATCAGGGATCAGGTCCTCCTACCACCTGTGCATCAGGGAAGCAGGTCCTCCTACCACCTGTGCATCAGGGAAGCAGGTCCTCCTACCACCCGTGCATCAGGGATCAGGTCCTCCTACCACCCGTGCTCTGTGAACAGCTGATGTGGTGACTCTATCAGGGAATAATAGTCAAGAAACGTTACATAGAAAACGCCAAGAATAGCAAAAACAGGTCAGATTTAGCTAACTTAACTAGCTAGCTAGCTACATGTAAACCATGCATGCCTATGTCTTCTGACCGTGCCATCATGCACCATGCTTTGCTCAAATTAAATCATGCCATTTAAAGTGTAAATCTATATCATATGAAACACAATATGTGATAGAGGTAGCCAGCTGTATTTGTATTGCATCATGTTATCAATGTATTGCTTCAAATTACACTGGTGTGCGTTCTGTCCCACCAATCAAATGGCCCTTGGTGACATTTATTATTGGCTGTAAAAACTCTACAAAAGGTGACTAGTCGTAACCTGTCCATCCATCCATACAAACTCCACCGGTTGATTGACCAGTGGCAGTTTCCCCTCAGGACAAGGAGCCTAACTTTGTCATGAAGAGAGGTGTTTTCCTTATAATAGGTCTAGGCAAGGGTACAATTTTGTTTTGGGACAGATATAGCATGTATTTGCAACATCAATGATTATATCTATCTAATCCATCTATCTAATCTATCTGTCTACTGTGCATTAAACAACTACAATTGGCGGTGTCATTGTAATGAAGAGCCATGTTCACTGCAGGTGTAGGCTAGTCAGCAGAGGGAAGGTGTCATGGAGGTGTCTCTTTCAGTCCCAAAAGAGTGGAAACACCTTGATAAGGGAAAGTTGTGAAGTGGCCTATTCATGATGAAAATTAGGAATGAGTATGGTGCCTAATCAATCAGTTTATGACATATTTGACTTTAACTTAGTCAATTCTTTGTTTTCTGTTAATGAATAGTAATCTATTAGTCTATGCATGATGGCACATGTTAAAGTAGTTACACTGTCTCCCCGTTCAGGGGTCCTACCACCTATTTCCTCCTCTCCTCTCAAGTTAGTTTAGGAAATATTGCCTAGTGTCTTCTCATTCTGTTGGTAACAGAATGAGAAGACATATATTTCTGTTACCAACAGAATGAGAAGACACTTTCTCTCCCCCATTAGGAGGGAGGATTATGAAAGTACAGGTAGACCTACCAATTAGTTTGTGTTTTTACTGATACAATTTTTGTTGATTAATTATTAAAGCCCCATTGCAGTCTATTTTTAAATCCTCACTGTATATCTAATAAATCAATGTGTGTTTATTTAATGAAAATAACTCAAAAATATATATTTTTATAATGTATTTACCTGAGCCTCCTATGTCCCTTGAAATGCTCCGCCTGATCGTGTGGGAGTTAGGAAACAAATGTTAAGATATTTACATACACAGCCCTGATTGGTTAATAGGATTGTCTAGAGCCCACCCCCTTACCCATAGGAACAGTCATTGGTCTATTATAATCAGATCACATTGTGACATCATGATGTGGGCCAAAAGTTCCATCCCACCTGAAGAGGTTGAAATTCCAGAATGATTTTTCAAACAGCCCTTTCACAAATAGGGCGTTATCATAATTTTCACTATTTCATTGTTATTTTGACTAAAAAAAACAGGAAAATCACATTTTTAACTGCACTGCCCCTTTAAATGATTAAAACTCATCAATTGGAAATCATAGTAGTTCAAAACCACAGTTGCAGTACAGTTTCATCACAGTAGAGCCCACATGAGGAGAGTACAGTACAATGTAATATACTCTAATGATGGGGGGAATCCATACAATTACTTTTATTTTTTATTTTTTGCTACTATAGGTAGCGTTAGCTAGCGCTAGTCGGCTGTACCTTCTTCCTATAGCTTGTTCTCCATCTTCTTTTTAAGTTGTGAGCCAACATGTTTTGAGTGCTTTTTTCCCCCTGACTGATTAAAACTTGTTTTGTCATGCTCTCTCTTGTCTCTCTGCAGCAGACATACACTGAGTACACCAAACGTTAAGAACACCTTCCTAATATTGAGTTGCAACCCCCCTTTTGCCCTCAGAACAGCCTCAATTAGTCGAGGCATGGACTTTACAAGGTGTCAAAAGCGTTCCACAGGGATGCTGGCCCATGTCGACTCCAATGCTTCCCACAGTTGTGTCAAGTTGACTGGATTTCCTTTGGGTGCGTTGCAGTTCTTGACACAAACCAGTGCGCCTGGAACCTACTACTATACCCTGTTCAAAAGCACTTAAATATTTTGTCTTGCCCATTCACCCTCTGAATGACAATCTATGTCTCAATTGTCTCAAGGCTTAAAAATCCTTCTTTAACCTGTCTCCTCCCCTTCAACTACACTGATTGAAATGGATTTAACAAGTGACATCAATAAGGGACTATAGCTTTCACCTGGTCAGTGTATGTTTTGGGCTCCCAAGTGGCACAGTGGTCTAAGGGTCTGCAGTGCTAGAGGCGTCACTACAGACAACCTGGTTCGAATACAGACTGTATCACAACCGGCCGTGATTAAGAGTCCCATAGGGCGGTACACAATTGAATGAACTCAACACAGCAAACTACTGTGATGTGCTGTACTGTAATCTACTGTGATGTGCTGTACTGTAATCTACTGTGATGTGCTGTACTGTAATCTACTGTGATCTACTGTGATGTGCTGTACTGTAATCTACTGTGATGTGCTGTACTGTAATCTACTGTGATGTCCAAACTTGTGAAACTTAGATGTTTATGATTGGTACAGATTTGGTCCGGTCTGGACCAACCGAATTAGGTCTTGTTTGGGGGCGGAGCTCATTAGAATAATACCCAGACATGCAGGGGAGGATATTTCATTTTTCTGCCGTTGTGTACCTATTCAGGATACATCAACATGAAGAGAATGACATGAATAACGATGCGTTTCTGTAATGATACAGTTCAAGGACCCATGATGTCATCATGTTATCATGAGTGTTGATCCACTTCACTTAATGTAGTTCAATATCCAATATATATATATATTTTTTTTTAAACTCAAGGTGTCATTTCATAGCTGACATCCCATTATTTCTGCAGACATCTTTGAATCTGAATTTGACGTAGATATTAACGTTTTTAGAAAACGGGGTCACATAAAAAACGGAGAGATTTGACTATCATTCTGTAACTTTGCATCTGCACTGTTCATCAGGTAAATGTGTTCTACTAAAATGTTCAGTGGCAATTATTCACAATAGTCTTCTGCATATAGGTGTATGGTTCGTTAAACTTTGCAATCAATGGGTTTTTTTTGGCATACGTTTTAAAGTGAAAAAGCTATTAAGAATTCCTTTGCGAAAGGAAATAAGTGCAACGGAAAATGGTGTAAAAACACTGGCAGATGCTTCAGGTCGTTCTTTTGAAGTCATCTGCACAACGTCATCTGTTGCTGTTCTGATTGTTTATATCACCGTTCTCCCTTGGATCAGTGTTATTTCCTGTAGGCCATTTACTGTCTGAGTACAATGAAACAGCCTGACTATCACAGGTTGTGTATTAGAAAAATACCTCCTGTCCTGCGACACCTAACTGGTTACTAATATTATTGAGGAAGTGCAAAGTTCAACTTATTTTTCGTGCAATCTTTGACCTCAGTCTGGAGTCTGCAGACTGAGGCTGCGTTTACACATGCAAATAGGCCTACCACTCATTGGAGCTGACTAGTCATAATACAGGCTACACACCCTTGTAGTCCTTAATAGTCCTATTAATAGCTGTGTTTGGTGTTAGGTTGTTGAGTCATGTTACTTACCAGGCTATGTCTCTAGCTATTAATGTCCACATCCTTATTTTGTCTTCACAGTGGACTGATTATATTCTATCCAGCTCCCCTTGAGTTATTGAATTGTCAGCATAACACATTGTTTGCAAATAAAGGCACCACTAGTTATCCAGATGAATGCTATACTAACAAGATAATCAGCATTTACTATTCATTTCGAGGGCTTTTCTCCTGTGAGGGGAGAAGAGAGGAATAGCAGCATTGTTCCACTCCCCAGCTCATACCTGCTTTGTGTTTATCCATCTAATCTCACTGTGTGACAGTGTAAACACCTTTTCCCCCTCCATCCCAGAGTTCACAAGCTAACTGCTGTGTTTGAAAGCATGTGAAAACACGCAGAATGAAGGTAGCCTGGCAAGCTATAGAGGTGGTGATGGCTGGAATTAGCCGGTCAAAAACTTCCTACAGGAAGCTGGAGAAATAGACCTAGGAAGTTGACTTATATGTTTTGCGTTGTTCTGGACTTCCTGTTGCAGGGCCGCGGAGGAGGCGGACCAGGCCCAGTCGAAGAAAGGCTTGGAGAAACAGCAGAAGGAAGCAGAGAAAGCGACGAAGAAGGCTGAGAAGCAGGCCAAGCTGGTCAGTGGCTTTTATCTGGTTCTCTGCCCCTCACAGCTGTTGACATGACGTGCCGAGGCCACAATCAGGCGAGGGAGGGGGGGGGGGGGGGTCCATTGTTTATCAGTTATATTTGTCAGTAATATCAGTCCACTAGCTGGTTCCAATATAAGGCCCTTTATCAGGATTTTTCAGGATGTCCCGTTGCATTAAACTAACTGTTTTGCCTCTATTGTTTTCAGGCTGCTGACTCACAAAGCACAGATGAAGATGTAAATATCCTGGAGGATCAATTCATCCATGTTTTAGTTTTCAGATATGACTTATTTATTTACACCTATTCTATACGGTGGAATGTTAAAAGAATATGACATTTTATGCACCTCTCGTGTTTCCGATAAAGCCATTGTATTTAAATAGCATATTATTTCTTATTTGTGCAGGACTTTGCCAAGGATCAGTACGGTGTCCCCCCAATTTTCCAGTCCCAGCAGAAAATGGGTTAGTACAGTCGGCAATTTCCTCCTCTTTGTTCTTCAACACTAACATATTATTTACAGAGGATATCTCCATTTCAACAACCATGTTTACTACTACGTGTTAAGTAATGCAGACAACGTGATTATATCCGAGCGACTCAGGGTTATGGCTTCAGTAGTGGCAGTAGTAGAGACGGCCGAGATATCAACGATGATTGTGGTGACTAATAGCGTGCAATTGCTCCCAAGTAAACGTGAAAGAGACTTGGTCGTCCACCTGTCTGCCTGC
Source organism: Thymallus thymallus (assembly GCA_023634145.1). NCBI lineage: Eukaryota > Metazoa > Chordata > Actinopteri > Salmoniformes > Salmonidae > Thymallus > Thymallus thymallus. The sequence goes on along the minus strand of CM042407.1, from coordinate 2,559,431 downwards.
TCTTTCAGCTCCAATGGCAGAGAACAAAGTTGGCTTCTCACCTGCATGCCTGTCCACAGGGATGAGGAACGATAGAGACAGCCAGCCTGCCTTTCATGTGGGTGGAATCAGGGTCTGCCAAAATGGGCGGCTCACAGCCGTCGGGACGCATGAGGCCGCTCTGTCTCAACTAGCTGATAATAACAACGTTAGGCATGCGTCAGAGCGACACAGGGCAAAGCGTTTCATATTTATGATGTCTGTTCACCTTGTAATATGAGTGTCTGTGCGTGTGTAGGCAGAGGGTGGAGGGGGTCATATCTTTTAAGTAATATTGAAAGGCACACTTTTCCACCCTTTGAGCAAGACAGGGTGTTGGTGTGTGTCCAGGAGCCGACACCCGAGAAGGTTGAGCAGCTGATCTGCGTGCGTGCCAGGATTCACACCAGCAGATCTAAAGGTGAGACTCTCCATCTTTGTCCTGCTCCATAACATACTTTAGTCATCAGGCCACAGCCAGGCTTCTAATCTAAATGGCTCCGTAACTGAACCTTGGGGTTTACCAAAAAGATGACCAACTGTCCTTGGACCTAATAGTCACTCTCAGGGCCTAATATTACTACATAACAAGATGGATGAGTTGGAGGGACTTGTTCGTGGACAAAGGATTTATCGGGAAACGAGCCTAATGCTTTTTACTGAGACTTGGCTGAACGATAACATCCCCATACAGAACGTCACTATCGACGGTTTCCAGACCATCAGAGCGGACAGGGATAGCGTCTCTTCCGGTAAGAGTAAGGGTGGTGGGCTGGCTTTATTAGTTAACAACAGATGGTGTTATCCGAACCATATTACTCTTAAGGAACAGTTTTGTAGCCTGGACATTGAACTGTTAGCCGTTAGCCTGAGACCCTACTATTTGCCGAGGCGGCCACTGCTGTTATTGTTTACATCCCGCCCTCCGCGGACGCAAACACAGCGTGTGACGTCATCCACTCTGTTATCGCGAGATTACAGACAGCACATCCCAGTGCTTTCTTTGCCATTTCGGGGGATTTTAACTCTTCAACGCTGCCCACGTTCAAACAGTTTGTGAAGTGCCCAAACAGGAATAATACAACTCTGGACTTGTTATATGCTAATGTGAAGGATGCATACAACTCCACTGCACTCCCTCCCCTCGGTAGATCGGATCACAACCTTGTCCACCTCACCCCACTCTACAGGCCTTTGGTCCAACAGCAGCCTGCGACCACTAGGACCATTAGGAGATGGTCCCCGGAGGCGAATGAGGCCCTACAGGACTGCTTTGAAACAACAGACTGGGATGTGCTCTGTGAGGCTCATGGGGAGGACATCGATGGACTCACTGACTGCATAACAGACTATATTAACTTTTGTGTAGACAACACTGTACCCACCAGGAAGGTACGCTGTTTCCCAAACAATAAACCCTGGGTCACCAGCGACCTGAAGGCCCTGCTGAATGAGAAGAAGAGGGCCTTCAAGGAGAGGGACAAGGATAAGGACAAATTGAAATGCGTCCAGAGGAAGCTGAAGTTGCGGATTGCTGAGGGGAAGAGAGTGTATAAGGAGAAGATGGAGGACAAGCTGAGGCAGAGCCAGGTGAGAGAGGTGTGGAAGGGTATGAGAAATATCACTGGCTTCAAAAAGTCAAACAGTGGGCAGACGGAGGGGACCCAGGACAGAGCCAATGAGCTGAACCAATTTTTTAACAGGTTTGATACTGGCCCTGTCCACCTCCCCTCCAGCTCCCCAGACCACACACCCTCACGGCTGTCCCACCCCCACTTTGCTCACAACACCTCTGCTGAGACAATCAGTGACCCCACCTCCGCCCCTGCTCCCCCTGGACTGATCCTCAACACCCCCCTTCCCCCCACCTCCCCACCTGGGCTGGCTTTCACCACCAACCAAGTGAAGAGAGAGCTGGAGAGACTACATCAGTGGAAAGCGGCGGGCCCTGATGGCATCAGCCCAAGGGTGCTTAGGGTCTGTGCTGACCAACTGTGTGGAATACTCCAGCGTCTTTTCAACCTTAGCCTGAGCCTAGAAAGGGTCCCTGTGCTGTCGAAAACATCCTGCCTCGTCCCAGTGCTCAAGAAGGCACACCCCACTGTCCTGAATGACTTCAGACCCGTAGCGCTAACATCCCACATCATGAAGACCCTGGAAAGGTTAGTCCTCGCTCACCTCAGACCCCTGGTGTGTTCATCAATGGACCCCCTGCAGTTTGCATACCAGCGCAACATCGGGGTGGATGATGCAATCATCTACCTTCTGCAGAGGGCCAAATCTCACCTGGACAACGCAGGTTGCACTGTGAGGGTTATGTTTTTTGACTTCTCCAGTGCCTTCAATACCATTCAGCCCCTGCTACTGGGTGAGAAGATGAGGAGGATGAAAGTGGAAGCACCCTTAGTCTCCTGGGTCACGCACTACCTGACCGGTAGGCCACAATTTGTGCGACTACAGAGCTGTGTGTCAGAACGGGCAGTTAGCAACACAGGGGCCCCCCAGGGAACGGTCCTGTCCCCCTTCCTGTTCACCCTCTACACCTCAGACTTCAGATATAACTCTGAAACATGCCACCTACAGAAGTTCTCGGATGACTCTGCTATTGTAGGGTGCATCAGGGGTGGGCAGGAGGAGGAGTACAGGAGCACAATCAGTGACTTTGTGTTGTGGTGTGAGCAGAACCACCTTCAGCTCAACATCAGCAAAACAAAGGAGATGGTGGTGGACTTCAGGAGAACCAAGGCACAACTGACTGCAGTCCCTATACAGGGGATGGATGTGGAAATGGTTGGGTCATACAAGTTCCTGGGAGTCCATATGGACAACAGGCTGGAATGGGCTGGTAACACCGGGGCCCTGTACAAAAAGGGCCAGAGCCGACTCTACTTTCTGAGGAGGCTCAGGTCCTTCAATGTGTGCAGTAAACTACTGCATACCTTCTACCAGTCTGTGGTGGCCAGTGCCATCTTTTTTGCAGTGGTGTGCTGGGGAGCAAACATCAAAGCCGGTGATGCTTCTCGGGTAAATAAGCTGATCAGGAAGGCTAGCTCTGTCCTGGGGATGAGCCTTGACACTCTAGAGGAGGTGGCGGAGAGACGGATCCTGGCCAAACTGCTGGCCATCATGGACAACGTCACCCACCCTCTGCACGCTATGGTTATGACGCAGAGGAGCACTTTCAGTCACAGACTGATCCCACCACGGTGTGCCAGAGAGCGCTACAGGAGGTCCTTCCTGCCGGCGGCTATTAGACTATATAATGCCTCATCGGGGTGCCGTGCCGTCGGCAACATAGATCTGGAACTGTTGGGGTGCTAGGACCTAGTTTAACAATTATGCATCCATCCGTGAGTAACTCTGGTCCGTCAGCACTCATTCACTCAGGACCTACTTATTCATACAGGTCTGTATATACATACTCATGTACAGTTGTTATATCATATCACGTGCAATATTGCTAGTAATTCTTGGACCTAACTTACGTAGGCATTCACTCAGGAATGCATTTTAGTATCCTGTCAATTGCACCTTTTCTCATTGCTTTTAGTATATATCGAATGTGCAATACGTGCAGTTGTCTGTAATTAAACCCTGCGCACTAAGGACTGTATTTTAAGGGAATTACTATTATTACCCCAAATGATATCATACACACATTTAGCTATTAAAGTTTCTCTTCCTGTCATTTACCTGTACAGTTTGTGTAACCATGCAAGTATTCACTTATCTGTAAATATAACTGTATACTTAACTGTACAGCTAATTTAACCATGCAAAACTTACCTGTTCATTTACCCAGTCTGTCTATTAAGTAAACTATTATTACCCTCACTCATATCATACACATTTTTAGCTACTGAAGTTTTTCTCTGCCATCGACCTGTATAGTATAGTTAACCATCCAACATCCACCAATGTATAGTGTACATATTCAGCCAACCACCCATACTATGCATATAGCTTTTTTGGCACTCCAGATATCTTGTATTTCTATACTTTTTCATACTGCCGCTCTATGTATCATGTGCCTATCTATCTATCTATCTATCTATCTATCTATCTATCTATCTATCTATCTATCTATCTATCTATCTATCTATCTATCTATCTATCTATCTATCTATCTATCTATCTATCTATCTATCTATCTATCTATCTATCTATCTATCTATCTATCTATCTATCTATCTATCTATCTATCTATCTATCTATCTATCTATCTATCTATCTATCTATCTATCTATCTATCTATCTATCTATCTATCTATCAACGTTTTTGTCCATCAGCCACTGCGGCAGGTAGATACAAATTATCTACCAGCCACTCAGATCTTTTACCAGCAAAAATATTTATTTGCCATAATTACATAAAAAAAACAGATGACCATGCTTTGTAATGTTTCTGAAACAAGCTTTGTAATGTTTCTAAAACAAGCTTTGTAATGTTTCTGAAACAAGCTTTGTAATGTTTCTGAAACAAGCTTTGTAATGTTTCTGAAACAAGCTTTGTAATGTTTCTGAAACAAGAAATGTATTAGTAATATTGTGTCAATATGTCATTTACCTGTACAGTTTGTGTAACCATGCAAGTATTCACTTATCTGTAAATATAACTGTATACTTAACTGTACAGCTAATTTAACCATGCAAAACTTACCTGTTCATTTACCCAGTCTGTCTATTAAGTAAACTATTATTACCCTCACTCATATCATACACATTTTTAGCTACTGAAGTATTTCTCTGCCATCGACCTGTATAGTATACAGATATCTATCTATCTATCTATCTATCTATCTATCTATCTATCTATCTATCTATCTATCTATCTATCTATCTATCTATCTATCTATCTATCTATCTATCTATCTATCTATCTATCTATCTATCTATCTATCTATCTATCTATCTATCTATCTATCTATCTATCTATCTATCTATCTATCTATCTATCTATCTATCTATCTATCTATCTATCTATCTATCTATCTATCTATCTATCTATATATCTATCTATCTATCTATCTATCTATCTATCTATCTATCTATCTATCTATCTATCTATCTATCTATCTATCTATCTATCTATCTATCTATCTATCTATCTATCTACGTTTTTGTCCATCAGCCACTGCGGCAGGTAGATACAAATTATCTACCAGCCACTCAGATCTTTTACCAGCAAAAATATTTATTTGCCAATGTTTGTAATGTTTCTGAAACAAGCTTTGTAATGTTTCTAAAACAAGCTTTGTAATGTTTCTGAAACAAGCTTTGTAATGTTTCTGAAACAAGCTTTGTAATGTTTCTGAAACAAGCTTTGTAATGTTTCTGAAACAAGAAATGTATTAGTAATATTGTGCTATATTGCTCAATTTCATTTATTTTTGTTACCTGCATCTTTTAACCAAAATGTTCAGCTGCCCCTTTAAGGGTGTGAGGTTACCGTGGTAATGGGCCACTCAAGTCCGTTGAGTCTTCGCTATCAGGTGAAGCAGCCGACTCAAACTAACGCTGAAAAACAACCAAGCGTGTGAACAAACAATGTACATTTTCAATGCGTTGGGCCTGTAACCGATAGGTCGCTCGTTCGAATCCCCGAGCCAACTAGATGAAATATCTGTCTGTGCCCTTGAGTAAGGCAACTTAATCCTAATTGCTCTTTGCTCTTGTAAGTCGCTCTGTATGAGAGAGTCTGCTAAATTATTGAATTTAAATAGCCAAAAAACACGACTACACATTTTCACTTTGTAGACTTTCGAGTAAATTAGACCAATTTCTATGGCTGTGCACAGCGCCTCCAAAAATGAATCTATCAGCACTTCACTCAGTGCACACAGCTTCCCTGCCAGGCAGTGTTACTTTGCCAGGGGGGATATATATTTCTTTGTGCGATTAGCAGCTATGAAAACAGCTCCTGCACCTTTTTTTTTAACCCTAACTTGCACATGCTCATACTCACACTGTAGAGCCTTGCATGTTTACCACTTTATGCCCTGGTCCATTACTCAGAGAAGGGCAACACACATGGCACCAGACTTTTCACCTTATTTGCAGCCCGGGTGGAGATAGGGGATGGGGGTCACAGAGTGCAACGTTTTTTCTATTATACACTGAACTAAAATATAAACGCAACATGCAACAATGTCAAAGATTTTACTGAGTTACAGTTCATATAAGGAAATCAGTCAATTGAAAAAAGGTATTAGGCCCTAATCTATGGATTTCACATTATTGGGAATACAGATATGCATCTGTTGGTCACATATACCTTTAAGTAGGGGTGTGGATCAGAACCAGTCAGTATCGGGTGTGACCACCATTTGCCTCATGCTGCGGGTCACTTCTACTTCGCATAGAGTTGATCAGGCTGTTGACATGGTGCCGTGCATATTTTATGCTGGAACATGAGGTGATGGCGGCAGATGAATGGCACGACAACGTGCCTCAGGATCTCGTCACGGTGTCTCTGTGCATTCAAACTGCCATCGATAAAAAGCTATTGTGTTCGTTGTCCGTAGCGTATGCCTGCCCATACCATAACCCCACCGCCACCATGGGGAACTCTGTTCACAACGTTGCCATCAGCAAACCGCCCATACCATAACCCCACCGCCACCATGGGGCTCTTTGTTCACAACGCTGACATCAGCAAACCGCTCGCCCACACGACGCCATACAGCTGTCTGCCATTTACCTGGTACAGTTGAAACCGGGATTCATCCATGAAGAGCAGTCAGGTCACGACCCTGGTGAGGATGATGAACACGCAGTAGAGATTCACATTCTTCAGTTGTTTAAACCCACAGTTTCATCAGCTGTCTGAGTGGCTGGTCTCAGACGAACCACAGGTGAAGAAGCCGGATGTGGAGGTCCTGGGTTGGAGGCGGCTTATGGTGGAGAAATGAACATTCAATTCTCTGACAACAGCTCTGGTGGACATTTCTGCAGTCAGCATGCCAATTGCACCTCTCAAAACTTGAGACATCTGTGGCATTGTGTTGTGTGACAAAACTGCACATTTAAGAGTGGCCTTTTATTGTCCCCAGCACAAGGTGCACCTGTGCAATGATCATGCTGTATAATCAGCTTCTTGATATGCCACACCTGTCAGGTGGATGGATTATCTTGGCAAAGGAGAAATGCTCACTAACAGGGATGTAAACAAGTTTATTCACAACATTTTAGAGAAATAAGCTTTTTGTGCACATGATACATTTCTGGGATATTTAATTTCAGCTCATGAAACTTGGGATCAACACCTAAACATTACGTTTATATTTTTGTTCAGTATATATTTTTTGTATTTTGTATTACACAGGTACATGCTGGTTCCTTTTTGAAAAGTTTGAAAACTCATACCAAAACTCAGTTATTTAAATGGATTAAATTGAGTTATTTTCTGAGGCTTTAATAAAATGAACTCATTGATCTTTGCCTTAGTCGGATCACATCCAGAATGATTTGAAACATTGAGTTCGTACACGTGTGCTAACAATATGCTAATCATTAAACCATTGTATTATGATGATCTCGTGGCGGCTTCCTTACAGGAAAACTTCCACGTCAAGAGCTAATTTATCTCCCCCTGTTCATGCATTCAGCTCGGATGTCCTTGAGAGCAGAATAACATCCTAATTTACACTGGGATGAAGTGACTGTTATTTGTGATCAGTCAATGGACAGAGGAAACCACATCAAAGCACTTGGGTGGTCTCTGATGTTGGCATGTTAGTTGACAAACCTGGTTTACACAGTCTCAAGGTGTTTGGTTGGGAATTGGCTCTCAACCTCCCTCCATATACCTTTCTTCAAAGGCTCGTCCGTTCACTGCTCTCTGACAGTTACCTGGAAATGCGGTGGTGGTGTCTAAAGCATGTATGACCTCTGCCATGTTGGCCTGAGAGAGTGACATGGCATTGTATAGAACCATGGCTCCTGCATTAGGAGTTGTTAGACCCAATTAGAGGTACCCTGCTGTTGTCTATTGTGTTGTTTTAGGGAAGCAGTGCTTCTTGGTCCTGCGTCAGCAACAGTTTAACGCGTAGGCCCTAGTCGCCGTGGGGGAGCGTGCCAGCAAGCAGATGGTGAAGTTTGCCGCCAAGTGAGTACAAGACTGCGTTTCCTGGAGGCCCTTGATGGCCCCTGACAAACAATGGTGGGAAAAGCTAGCTCCTAATGGGCTCCCCATTCATTTTCACACATTCTGAAAGAATTATTCAGCTCCCGACAAAAGGGTCCACTTTCAGATGGGATACAGTACAGAAGTGTTTCATGGAGCCGTTCCTGCCCAGATAACAGAGCAGACAGAGTAGAGTACTTAAGAGCCTGAGCACCATCAGTCATTCTGGGGTCAGTCAACTTGGTCCATTACTGGAGCTTTTTATGAAACACATGACAACAAGAGCATACTGTACTGTGATATGTTCTAATGAATGACTCTTTAACACTCATTACAAACTATGAATGGAGTGTAAACAGGAGGACGAGATAGGCCAGTAAATCAGTCCAATACGCTTGGAAAGACACACATCAAAAAGTTCACATTACTGGAGACACCTTGCTGTTTGGAGACAGTGTAGCGTTGGATAGCAAAGACATTTGTGGTGGTTAATTAACGGTAAATAAGTGAATTGTTTCGACCCACGGTTAGCAATTGCTATTACACCCTTATTCTAGGTACAATAGCGCCGCTCTGCCAATAACGTGTCTCCAAAAATGACCGCGTCTCCAGTTGTTTACATTTAGCGATTGTGTCACACCTTCCATGAGTATTTCCACTTAATGTCACGTTGGCCGAAAAAGCTCTTACCAGGTCTCAGCCACTTGTTGGCTTCCTGCTGAACTTGGACTATATGAGACATAGACTGGTAGGGAAGGAAACTGACCCCAAATAAAGGCCACACAAGTTATTAAGGCCATGGCCAAAGTCACACTGGTCAACTTCATTGACGGGAACCTCTGACCGACCTTGTGTCCGAATGGTTTGACCATTCTGTTTCCTCTCAACCTCTTGTGTGTGATGATACAATCAAATACAATTTTTGCGGGCGTAGCTTGAAATCTCAAGGTTGCTTCAGAGCTTGCTCGTATTCATTAGTGCACACCGTAGCAAAACACTTTTGCAACCGAGAACAAAAACAATCGCTTCTTATTGGACAAATTCAGGTAGGCAGGCCCCTGTTTAGTCCATTAGCGTCCACTTGGTTCCTAGTGAATACAACCCTGTTTTTACTACTTTAAGGACAGTAATGCTCTGGCTTGATTTTCTCTATTGGATTGTGTGTTTTGTAGAAATCCTGTGGCCTGATTGCTCCAAAATTATTTGGTTCCCTTTTCCATTGCTTGTGTAATGTCATGTGGTTTGATATGGCAGTTGATATTCTATTGCACTCATTGCATGCAACCACTTACCCCATGGATGGCTCCTTCCCTAATAGCACCCTGTTCCCTGCATAATGTACTACTTTTGACTGCTCTGGTCAAAAGTAGTGCACTATATAGGGAATAGGGTTCCATTTGGGGGGAATAGGGTTCCATTTGGGACACTACCCATTAATCCATAACTAAGCATCAGTCATAAACCAGCTTCTATCAAAGCACACTCAAGACAAATGCATAGTAAGGGTTGAGGCCCTCAGCTTCCGTTATAAATCCTCAGAAATCATCCTGCCCACATCATCCTGCCCACATCATCCTGCCCACATCATCCTGCCCAAAATCTTACCAATCCACACAATGCATACTGCACTCTTGCCAACAACATGTGACCTGCAAAATTATTGGCCCTAAGAAGTTGATCAAATCAAGCCTCTTAATGTTCTATGTTCTTTGAATTATATGAAAGCTTAGTAAGATTTGCATTACAGGAGTCCTTTCATAATCATCAAGGTTGATCCAGGCCAGTGGTGACATAGGGAAGAGCGTGTAACACCTGTCAACTTCCCCACACAGAGTTCAATTAGGGTTAGTGTATCCTCTGCGCCCCCGTCAACAATTTCCTCCCAGTATCACGTTTTACTTTCTATTAGTAGAACGTGTTAAACAATGCATTGAAAGGTTTCACATATCTTTATAACACATAGTCAGTTGTTGGCTAAGAGTATAGTAAGTAGCCTTGTCTGAGCCAGAGTGGTCCATAGGATTACCTTGTTTCTGTAGCGTCAGGCAGCTTGATGTACAGCCCATGGACAGGACGCTAGTCCGGTCAATCAAAAACCTAACTTGTATCACTTAGTTGATGGGCAGTGTTTATTGTCCCGAGGCAGGGAGGAGGTTATTATTTGTCTAGCTGATCCTCGTAGTGGATGTCTGTGACTGAGGCAGCTGCAGAGGACTGACTGGGATCACCAATCACCACTGTCCTGTCTCTCATTACGTCTTTTTAATGAGAAGAGGTGAAGGATTACACTGGGCTTGTTCTATCTGGCCCCATGCTATGTGACAATTGGTATTGACAGTTGATCGTATTTCTACAAGGCTCTGTTGGATCTGAGACAGTGGGAAAGTACAGCGGTGGCCTGCTCTGGTGTTCTCTCAAGATGTCTTTCAGATTGTTCTTTAACCTCTGTCTTATTGTTGTGAGGACACTGGTGTTTCACATTGTTTTTTTACGCAGTGTCGCAATCGGCTCATTCAATCTTCAAAAGAAACAGGAAATATATCTGTCCAGATGGTCATATTGAATCCATCAGCATGGGCCTGAGACATTTTACCTCAGGAAGAGTAGTGTCAGCTGCTCAGGCCAGTGTGAGAGCTGCTCTCAGCAGGATGTGGAGCTGCACATTGAGAGGGTAGGGCTGTCTGATGCTTTATCTGACCACACCACAGACCAACAGACTGACTGAGACGAAGGGACAGCCATTGACTCTCATCATTCACTCTCATTATATATCAGAGGAACTACTGGTTAAAATATAACTAACTGACTTTCATTGCTTTCTGATTCTGGAATTGTGGTACTTTCCATTCCACTCAGAAGTTCAACTTGGAAAGTACCATGAATTTAGATGTTCTCTAACTGTACATCTATTTGAACCAACATCTTTTTTCCCTGTCTCAGATTTTTGTGATCAACCAGGCTGAGCCTCGACTGCCCCTGCAGCTAGAGGATTGTGTGAGGCCGGAAGGAGAGGATGAGGGCCAGGGCTCCTGGGCCTCCTGCAGGCAGCTCTCTGTAGCTGATCAAAGGTCAAACTCATTGCATTCAGAGATTATCCTCTCTTTTCCAGTTCAACACAGGTACTGGATGAAAAATACATGACTTGGTTCTCTCACTCAAGGCCTGTCGCTGTTGTTTTGGAGCAGTGTTGGTTTTATACTGCCATGTTCTCGGTCGGTGTCTGTCTAAAGGGTCGTCTCTCTCTAGTATGGTTCAGTTCAGACAGCTGAAGGGTGTAAGTGTTTATGCAATAAGCCAAACCCAGCTGCAGTTGAGGCCCAGGTGTCGTCTGTCTGTCAGTAAGTTACAGCACCTGTCGTTGTGGAGGAGACTCTGGGCTGGGGCTGTCTGTCTGTCTTCATGTCTCTGACTCAATATGAGCAGGATGTGTGAAGCTTGTTCACAGGCTGTTTTAACCCAACATGAGTTCCAGGAAGCCTGACAACCTTGGGCATTGTGTTCTAGTGTTCTGTGTTCTTTTATATGATTGGAATTGGTCGTATTCAATACAGTTCGATGGTGATTGCGTCGTCCGTGTATCTGTTGGGGCGGTATGCAAATTGTAGTGGGTCTAGGGTGTCTGGTAAGATGCAAATTGTAGTGGGTCTAGGGTGTCGGGTAAGATGCAAATTGTAGTGGGTCTAGGGTGTCGGATAAGATGCAAACTGTAGTGGACCTAGGGTGTCGGGTGAGATGCAAATTGTAGTGGGTCTAGGGTGTCGGGTAAGATGCAAATTGTAGTGGGTCTAGGGTGTCTGGTAAAATGCAAATTGTAGTGGGTCTAGGGTGTCGGGTAAGATGCAAATTGTAGTGGGTCTAGGGTGTCGGATAAGATGCAAACTGTAGTGGACCTAGGGTGTCGGGTGAGATGCAAATTGTAGTGGGTCTAGGGTGTCGGGTAAGATGCAAATTGTAGTGGGTCTAGGGTGTCTGGTAAAATGCAAATTGTAGTGGGTCTAGGGTGTCTGGTAAAATGCAAATTGTAGTGGGTCTAGGGTGTCGGGTAAGATGCAAATTGTAGTGGGTCTCGGGTGTTGGGTAAGATGGAGGTGATATGGTCCGTAACTAGCCTCTCAAAGCCCTTCATGATTACAGAAGCTACGGGGCAAAAGTAATTTGCTTCAGTTACCTTCTCTTTCTTGGGTACAGGGTCGGTTGTGGACATCTTGAAGCAAGTGGGAACAACAGACTGGGGATAGGGAGAGATTGAATATGTCCATAAACACTCCAGCCGTCTAGGCCGGCAGCCTTGCAAGGGTTAAATGTCTTATTCACATCGGCCACGGAGATCGGGAGCACACAGTCCTTGAGAACGGCAGTGGCCCACGTCAGCGGCTTTGTGTTTTCCTCGAAACGATCAAAGAAGGTGTTTAGTAGGGTTGGGCGGTATCCAGATTTTGATAATATCATACCGTCCTTCTCGCATCCCGGGAAGGACGGTATGACAAAATAGATTTGATTCTTCAGAGTAGCCACTATTTGCATTGATGACAGCTTTGCACACTCTTGGCATTCTCTCAACCAGCTTCACCTGTAATTATTTTACAACAGTCTTGAAGGAGTTCCCACATATTATGAGCGCTTGTTGACTGCTTTTCCTTCACTCTGCAGTCCAACTCATTCCAAACCATCTCAATTGGGTTGAGGTCGGGTGATTGTGGAGGCCAGGTCATCTGATGCAGCACTCCATCACTCTCCTTCTTGGTCAAATAGCCCTTACACAGCCTGGAGGTGTGTTGGGTCATTGTCCTGTTGAAAATCAAATGATAGTCCCACTAAGACCAAACCAGATGGGATGGCGTACGCTGCAGAATGCTGTGGTAGCCATGCTGGTTAAGTGTGCCTTGAATTCTAAATAAATCACAGACAGTGTCACCAGCAAAGCCCACACCATCACACCTCCTCCTCCATGCTTCACGGTGGGAATCACACATGTGGAGATCATCCGTTCACCTAAGACAGCGGATGGAACCAAAAATCTCCAATTTGGACTCATCAGACCAAAGGACAAATTTCCCCTGGTCTAATGTCTTCCACCCCTAACAACACAACTGATTGGCTCAAAACGCATTAAGAAGGAAAGAAATTCCAGAAATTAACTTTTAACAAGGCACACCTGTTAATTGAAATGAATTCCAGGTGACTACCTCATGAAGCTGGTTGAGAGAATGCCAAGAGTGTGCAAAGCTTTCATCAATGTAAAGGGTGGCTACTTTGAGGAATCTCAAATATAAAATACTTTTTTGGTTACTACATGATTTCCATACGTGTTATTTCATAGTTTTGATGTCTTCACTATTATTGTACAATGTAGAAAATATTAAAAATAAATAAATAACCCTGGAATGAGTAGGTGTGTCCAAACCTTTGACAGGTACTTTAGGTAGAATCTACCGAATGTCGTTTTTGGTGAGTTTGGACATTTGTGAATGAGACATTGTGCGAATGGACAAAGTTTTGACGCATGCTTGTCTGAATGAAGAACTATACTGGCTCTGAAGCAGCTTGTGTACAGCTGTGACTGTGTGGAGTCTGGAGTTGCTAGGGCAACAGGCTCGCCTGCTCTGCACAGAGAAGAAAGGGGAGGAGCAGAGCAGCTATACAGATAACTCGTTCGATGGGCTTTGACTTCTCAAACGCGGCAGAAAGTGAACACTATATGATGCCCTGTCATCCTATTTATTCAGCCACTTGCTTAGATAACATGGCCCCTAAGTTCAACTCGCAAGTTAACACAGAATTCAGTGTTTTTCACAAAGGAATAAATTATAAAACTCATAAGAAATATCTTCCTGCGTTTTGTAAACGCTGATCTAAAATGCTTCTTGTATTTTCTGCTCTTCATCAGACACATTTTGGGCTTCAGTTGCAGAATTCACGAACGGGCATTCTTATCAGCAGACAGCAAAATGCCAGAACGAAAATACACAAAAGACAGATACACGATACACGATACACGATACATAGAGCGGCAGTATGAAAAAGTATCAAAATACAAGAAGTCTGGAGTACAAAAAGCTATAAAAAGACATTGCATAGTATAGGTGAATGGCTGAATATGTACAGTCGTGGCCAAAAGTTTTGAGAATGACACAAGTATTGGTCTCCACAAAGTTTGCTGCTTCAGTGTTCTTAGATCTTTATGTCAGTAGTTACTATGGTACACTGAAGTATAATTACAAGTATTCCATAAGTGTCAAAGGCTTTCATTGACAATGACATTCAGTTTATGCAATGAGTCAATATACATCCTGACTGATGGCAGGCCATTCTTGCATAATCAATGCTTGGAGTTTGTCAGAGGTTGTGGGTTTTTGTTTGTCCACCCGCCTCTTGAGGATCGACCATAAGTTCTCAATGGGATTAAGGTCTGGGGAGTTTCCTGGCCATGGACCCAAAATGTTGACGTTTAGTTCCCCGAGCCACTTAGTTATCACTTTTGCCTTATGGCAAGGTGCTCCATCATGCTGGAAAAGGCATTGGTCGTCACCAAACTGTTCTTGGATGGTTTGGAGAAGTTGCTCTCGGAGGATGTGTTGGTACCATTCTTTATTCATGGCTGTGTACTTAGGCAAAATTGTGAGTAAGCCCACTCCCTTGGCTGAGAAGCAACCCCACACATGAATGGTCTGAGGATGCTTTACTGTTGGCATGACACAGGACTGATGGTAGCGCTCACCTTGTCTTCTCTGGACAAGGTGTTTTCCGGATGGCCCAAACAATCGGAAAGGGGATTCATCAGAGAAAATGACTCTACCCCAGTCCTCAGCAGTCCAATCCCTGTACCTTTTGCAGAATATCAGTCTGTCCCTGATGTTTTTCCTGGAGAGAAGTGGCTTCATTGCTGCCCTTCTTGACACTAGGCCATCCTCCAAAAGTCTTTGCCTCACTGTGCGTGCAGATGCACTCACACCTGCCTGCTGCCATTCCTGAGCAAGCTCTGCAATGGTGGTGCCCTGAACCCGCAGCTGAATCAACTTTAGGAGATGGTCCTGGCGCTTGCTGGACTTTCTTGGGCACCCTGACGCCTTCTTCACAACAATTGAACCCTTCTCCTTGAAGTTCTTGATGATCCGATAAATGGTTGATTTAGGTGCAATCTTACCAGCAGCAATATCCTCGCCTGTGAAGCCCTTTTTGTGCAAAGCAATGATGACGGCACGTATTTCCTTGCAGGTTACCATGGTTGACAGAGGAAGAACAATGATTTCAAACACCACCCTCCTTTCGAAGCTTCCAGTCTGTTATTCTGACTCAATCAGCATGACAGAGTGATCTCCAGCCTTGTCCTCGTCAACACTCTCACCTGTGTTAACGAGACAATCACTGACATGATGGCAGCTGGTCCTTTTGTGGCAGGGCTGAAATGCAGTGTAAATGTTTTTTGGGGATTAAGTTAATTTTCATGGCAAAGAGGGACTTTGCTATTAATTGCAATTCATCTGATCACTCTTCATGGCATTCTGGAGTATATGCAAATTGCCATCATCAACACTGAGGCAGCAAACTTTGTGGAGACCAATACTTGTGTAAAACTTTTGGCCACGACTGTACACTATACATTGTTACAGAGTGTTAGGTGGAAATAAAAAAAATAAAAAAAATGTAAATGATAAAAATGATGCAAGTTGATATAGATGAATAAGGAATATTTACATGGTTAACTATACTATACAGGTCGATGGTTAACTATATTATACAGGTCGATGGTTAACTATACTATACAGGTCCATGGTTAACTATACTATACAGGTCCATGGTTAACTATATTATACAGGTCGATGGTTAACTATACTATACAGGTCGATGGTTAACTATACTATACAGGTCCATGGTTAACTATACTATTCAGGTCCATGGTTAACTATACTATACAGGTCGATGGTTAACTATACTATACAGGTCGATGGTTAACTATACTATACAGGTCCAGGTTAACTATACTATACAGGTCCATGGTTAACTATACTATACAGGTCCATGGTTAACTATACTATACAGGTCCATGGTTAACTATACTATACAGGTCCATGGTTAACTATACTATACAGGTCCATGGTTAACTATACTATACAGGTCCATGGTTAACTATACTATACAGGTCCATGGTTAACTATACTATACAGGTCCATGGTTAACTATACTATACAGGTCCATGGTTAACTATACTATACAGGTCCATGGTTAACTATACTATACAGGTCGATGGTTAACTATACTATACAGGTCCATGGTTAACTATACTATACAGGTCCATGGTTAACTATACTATACAGGTCCATGGTTAACTATACTATACAGGTCCATGGTTAACTATACTATACAGGTCCATGGTTAACTATACTATACAGGTCCATGGTTAACTATACTATACAGGTCCATGGTTAACTATACTATACAGGTCCATGGTTAACTATACTATACAGGTCCATGGTTAACTATACTATACAGGTCCATGGTTAACTATACTATACAGGTCCATGGTTAACTATACTATACAGGTCCATGGTTAACTATACTATACAGGATGATGGTTAACTATACTATACAGGTCCATGGTTAACTATACTATACAGGATGATGGTTAACTATACTATACAGGTCCATGGTTAACTATACTATACAGGTCGATGGCAGAGAAATAATTAAATAGCTAAATGTGTGTATGATATAAGTGAGGGTAATAATAGTTTATTTAATATACAGTCTGGTTAAATTAACAGGCAAGTTAATATTTTGCATGGTTAAATTAACTGTACAGTTAAATGTACAGGTAAGTGAATACTTGCATGGTTACATCAACTGTTCAGGTAAATGACAGGAAGAGATACTTAAATAGCTAAATGTGTGTATGATATAATTTAGGGTAATAATAGTAATTCCCTTTAAAGACAGTCCTTCGTGCAGGGTTTGATTACAGATAAATAAATGTATTGCACATTCGATATACTAAAAGCAATGAAAAAAAGATACAACTGACAGGATACTAATATGCATTCCTGAGTTAATGACTACGTAAGTTCAGTCCAAGAATTACTTACAATATTGCACGTGATATGATGTAACAACTGTACATGAATATGCACATACAGTCTGAATGAATGAGTGCTGAATGAATTAAGTCCTGAGTGAATGAGTGATTACAGACCAGAGTTACTCACGGATGGATGCACAATTGTTAAACTAACACCCCAATAGTTCCAGGTCTATGTTGCCGACGGCACGGCACCCCGGTGAGGCATTATATAGTCTAATAGGACCTGAGCCTCCTCAGAAAGTAGAGTCGGCTCTGGCCCTTTTTGTACACAGCCCCGTTGTTACCAGCCCATTCCAGCCTGTTGTCCGTATGGACTACCAGGAACTTGTATGACCCAACCATTTCCACATCCATCCCCTGTATAGGGACTGCAGTCAGTTCGGCCTTGGTTCAAGTCCACCACCATCTCCTTTGTTTTGCTGATGTTGAGCTGAAGGTAGTTCTGCTCACACCACACCACAAAGTCTTTGATTGTTTTCCTGTACTCCTCCTCCTGCCCACCCCTGATGCACCCTACAATTGCGGAGTCATCCGAGAACTTCTGCAGGTGGCATGTTTCAGAGTTATATCTGAAGTCTGAGGTGTAGAGGGTGAACAGGAAGGGGGACTGGACCGTTCCCTGTGGGGCTCCTGTGTTGCTCACTGCCCGTTCTGACACACAGCTCTGTAGTCGCACAAATTGTGGCCTACCGGTCAGGTAGTCCGTGACCCAGGAGACTAAGGGTGCTTCCACTTTCATCCTCCTCATCTTCTCACCCAGTAGCAGGGGCTGAATGGTGTTGAAGGCACTGGAGAAGTCAAAAAACATAACCCTCACAGTGCAACCTGCGCTGTCCAGGTGAGAGTAGGCCCTCTGCAGAAGGCAGATGATTGCATCATCCACCCCGATGTTGCGCTGATATGCGAACTGCAGGGGGTCCAGTGATGTACACACCAGGGGTCTGAGGTGAGCGAGGCCTAACCTTACCAGGGTCTTCATGATATGGGATGTTAGCACTACAGGTCTGAAGTCATTCAGGACAGTGGGGAGCGCCTTCTTGGGCACTGGGACCAGGCAAGATGTTTTCCACAGCACAGGGACCCTTTCCAGGCTCAGGCTAAGGTTGAAGGGTCACTGGAGTATTCCACACAATTGGTCAGCACAGACCCTAAGCACCCTTGGGCTGATGCCATCATTCCCCTCAGCAATCCGCAACTTCAGCTCCGTCTGGACGCATTTCAATTTGTCCCTGTCCCTCTCCTTCAAGGTCCTCTTCTTCTCATTCAGCAAGGCCTTCAGGTCGCTGGTGACCCAGGGTTTATTTTTTGGAAAACAGTGTACCTTCCTGGTGGGTACAGCGTTGTCTACACAAAAATGTATATAGTCCGTTATGCAGTCTGTAAGTCCATCAATGTCATTCCCATGAGCCTCATAGAGCACATCCCAGTCTGTTGTTTCAAAGCAGTCCTGTAGGGCCTCATTCGCCTCAGAGGACCATCTCCTAATGGTCCTAGTGGTCGCTGGCTGCTGTTGGACCAAAGGCCTGTAGAGTGGGGTGAGGTGGACAAGGTTGTGATCCGATCTACCGAGGGGAGGGAGTGCAGTGGAGTTGTATGCGTCCTTCACATTAGCATATAAGAAGTCCAGAGTTTTATTATTCCTGGTTGGACACTTCACGAACTGTTTGAACGTGGGCAGCGTTGAAGAGTTAAAATCCCCCGAAATGGCAAAGAAGGCACTGGGATGCGCTGTCTGTAACCTCGCGATAACAGAGTGGATGACATCACACGCTGTGTTTGCGTCCGCGGAGGGCGGGATGTAAACAATAACTGCAATGGCCGCCGTGAATTCCCTCAGTAAATAGTAGGGTCTCAGGCTAACGGTTAACAGCTCAATGTCCGGGCTACAAAACTGTTCCTTAACAGTAATATGTATCGGATTACACCATCTGTTGTTAACTAATAAAGCCAGCCCCCCTCCCAGGTGCATCAAAGCTGAGAGACTGAAAAACAGCTTCTATCTCCAGGCAATCAGACTGTTAAACAGTCATCACTAGACTGCCTCTGGTCACTTTTACATACTCTTTGTGTATTTACTGCTGTACTACATTTTATTAGAATGTAATGTTTTATTGTGTGCTTGTTTGACATTTTCTGCATTGATTAATAGGAACTAGGGACATAAGCATTTCGCTGCACCCACCACAACACCTGGTAAACTGTGTATTTGTTCATTTTCTACCCTGGAAATGAACCTCTATCCTGTTCTATGTTTAAACCTTATAGACCTGCTTTGTTTATAAACAAACACACATAGATATACAGTGTACAGAACATCAAGAACACTTTCTCTTTCTATGACATAGACTGAACAGGTGAATCCAGGGGGATGCAACTCAATATTAGGAAGGTGTTCTTAATGTTTGGTATACTGAGTGTACATACAGTATACTGTAGAACACATATAGAGCATTTAACACATTTGAATATCGTCCTGTAGGTACAGTTTGTCTAATTTAACGGTTTGTTCTGATGCTCTTCAGTTGTGTTAAATACTTCAACGTTTTGTAATGTGGTGAAATTATGGATGTGTTTCTACTACTCAGGATGGAGGAGCAACGGTCAACCAGGACACCAGACTGGACAACCGAGTCATTGATCTCAGAGTAAGTTCAACACTATCACACTTAAGCCAGTATTACCTTCTTAGAAGAAAAAATTATAATTACAAAGAAAATAAATATAATTAGTTTATTGGGTTTGAAGACACTACATTTGTATTAAAAATATTGTAATGATGAGATGCCATTTGTGACAGAATCATGACATATGTCCCTTTTCACGGCACGCCAGTTAGCCTGCTTGTAGAGTGCAGTATAGAACTGAGAAGGGATTCAGAGAGAAAGGAAAGGGTTGGTCTCATTGTTGTGCTCTGTTCTGATGCGCCCACACTGATGTGGCAGCAGCAGGAAAACGGCTCTAGCGTTCGCCTCAGCCTGGCTTTGTCACAACACCTGTTTCTACACAATGTCTCTTTGAGCTCATGGACTTGAGCCTGTTATCACAACCACACTTAAATGAACAGTAAACCCATAAACAGGTTTTCACACAGACTCCTAACCCCAGTCAACAATAAAGGGTCAAAATAAAAGAAAATGTTCCTAACACACCAGGTTCGGAGTGTTCTGAAAATGAAAGGATTATTTCACAGAATTTTTTGAAACTTCCTTTGAGAAATATACATAATAAATATATTAGCTAGACATTTTGCTGAAAATTAATTGCAGCACTCTGAAAGACAATATCAGTTAGGTACAATCTCAGTGGTGGCGGCATGAGACCAAAACCACAAGTCATGGGCCGTTAGACACTTTTGTTTTGAGAGCTTGAATGTCAACGAGAGTGACGCATTGAGCTATTTTGCACTCACTTTCTTTTATACCCTCCACCCTGGTGTGAGGATGTCGAAAGAGAAGGGATCTACGAGAACACCACAGCCCGCCCATCTGCTCACCCGTAGAGTGAAGGGTTTTGCACAGGAAATCCTTTGGAGTTATGTAAATTAATTTTGTTATGTCACTTCCTACTCAAGTTATCATAGCAGTTGGTTTGCTCGCTGGGTTGTATATCGTGTTCTTCAGAAGTGGCGGTTATTCATCAGAGCAGTAGTTATTTCCCAACCTCGGTCAACTATACATATAATCCATGAGCCAGGGGGGTCAGTTTCATGACCATTTCTTACAGGGCCC
>CM042407.1:1805984-1923484 GCA_023634145.1 Thymallus thymallus | reverse complement strand
TTAGGGTAATCGTGTGATCTGCCCTTTTCAGAGAAGCATGTGTGTGTGTGTGTGTGTGTGTGTGTGTGTGTGTGTGTGTGTGTGTGTGTGTGTGTGTGTGTGTGTGTGTGCATGCGTGTGTTTGAAATTAGTTTCTCTCATATACACGTTTATCTCGTATGGAGAGTTAAATTATTTTAACATAACATAACACCACTTCACCCGTAGTGTAGCCAGCCATGAAACAATGCTTGGATTTACTGCTTGCTAAGTGTTCCTCAATAGATATTAAGATAATTGGAAGATGGAGATGCGCTACAACAGCATGGCAGTGAGGGAGAAAACAAGCAAATCATAATAATTTAATCAGATACAATGTAACTTATCTTATAAATATAATCATAAGATAAGTTATAACAAAATAAAAATAAAAAACACTAACAGACAAATTGTATTCCAGAAACAAAAACACCTTCCAAGATACTAAGAATGTCATCTCTCGCCAGTGACATACTGTATGCATCCCAAATGGTACACTGTTCCCATATAGGGCTCTGGTCAAAAGTAGTACACTATATAGGCAATAGGGCACCATTTGGGACAAAACCACTGCCATCATAATTTCATACAGATACAGAGGGAATTCTCTCTGTGTTTCAAAGGGTTAACAGCATTCACAAAGCAGAGGTTGCCGTCGCTGTGGTTCCCATGGTAACTGCTCCCCATGACTGATCTGAGCACGCTCAGAACGTGCTCCTCTGTGAGACTCCTGCTGTAGCTGAAGGATCCTGGCTGTGGGCATGACACACACCAGCAAATACCACACACCCTAAACCTGAATTAGGATAAAACAGGTTGTGCCACAGCAGTTGTAATCCTGCCAGGCTTGTAATAGACTATACATATATTCCATACCTCTAAATGTTAAGCATGTGATCTATGAATATCCTGTGACTTTCATCCATTGTGTTTATTCATCCGTGAGCCAGGAGGAAAATTAGTTTAATGCCAATATCTCATTATCTAATTTAACCCGGAAATGAGATAAGACATTCCAACAGGTGTAATTGTAAATGACTATAGCACTTACGTTACACTATATTTGACAAATAAATACACAATTATTAATTATTCAATTACTATAGCGCTCAAAAGGCACTGATAACATTCTCTAAGAGCATACAGTGTGCCAACATCAAGCAACCTAAACCAACGCATAAATGAGCCATTTGGACCCCTATGGGCCCTGGTCAAAAGTAGTGTATCTGAGAATAGGGTGCCATTTGGGACGTAACCGTTCTCTTTTTGTTTCCCAACATTATCTCATAATATTTCCCTGAGCAGCCAAAGCGAGGGAACGTGGCGGACAGACAGGTTTCCCAACAGTCTTCTCTGTGATTGCAAATTCATGGCTCCTGATTGCTTTCCTCATCTGTCTGATGGCGCAGCTCGATCTAGCACTCCCAGCAGCCTAGCGAAGACCAGCATGGTTGCGTCCCAAATGGCACCCTATTCTCTATATAGCGCACTACTTTTGACCAGAGCCCATGGTCAAAAGTATGGGCCATGTTCAAAAGGTATGGGCCATGTTCAAAAGGTATGCACTATAAGGTGGAATGTAGACCATTCTACCAGCACAGCACAGCAGCCAGAATCATTCCTTCTTGTTAGCTAATTGCTGCTTTCTGTTGCTCTGGTAGCAAGTATATTAAATGTCAATTGATATAAAGATATAAACATAAGCGTGAGCTGAAGGTCGGAGAATGCCTCTTACCATACTTCACAGAGGGGCAAGGAGTGAGTATGCCTTCGTAAATCAACGGGCTGAGCGCATCGTTTTGTTATACGTGAGATGAGAATATACAAATCAGCAAAATGTTTCTCTTGGCAGGAAACACCAAGTAACACTAAGTTAAAAGTCAGTAATTGTCAGTTGAGCCAGTGTTGATAGGGATTTGTTGGCATTAGTGACAGATCTGATGCAGTGAGTGTGCCCTTGGCAATCTGACCATGTCGTGTCATTAGGCTTTTAAAAAGCAATGTCATCCACTCTAGTAGACTATGTAGTGCACTATAGGGAGTAGGGTGCCATTTGGGATGTAGACTTGGCCTCTACATTAATAATGGATGTGGCCTCGGCTTTTAGGATAACACTCAAACCCTAGGAGTCTTGTCTCAGGACGTTCTTGGCATACGTTAGTTTGCATCTTCAAACAAAGCTCTCAAATCCCCTTAAAGCCTAATAAAAAAAAAGGACTTTCTGATGTTTCCTGTTTCATGGTCTACATCCCAAATGGTACCATAGTGCACTACTTTTGACCAGAGGCTCTGGCCAAAAGTAGTGCACTATGTAGGGAATAGGGTGCCATTTGGGATGCCTCCCCGAGTTGTCCAAGTGGAGGCCACTTTTTGGGGCCAAGTGGCCCCGTCGGTCACTGTTAACAGGCATGTTCTTTTTGACCGCTACTTCATATCCAGCTCTGGTGTACCACAGCATCACCACTTCCCTTTGCTTAACTCCAATAAAAATATCTACTGTTGACTGCCAGAGTGATCCCACGGATCCTATCATCATGCATCATGTAGACGGGAGCCAGCCAGTCAGAAGGTAAACAGATCTTACTCAGAACACATGAATAACTCCAAATAGGCTTTGCAAAAGATTAGGGAGTGGCTGTTGGAAATAGTACAGGGTGTGAACTTAGGCCTACGCAGTGTGGAGAAGCTGCGACCCCTAAAGACACATCCCTACTGCCTCATACACCACTGGGACTAGCTCATGAATGATGTGTGTGTGTGTCTCACGAATGAAGACTCCATTAGGAGAGCTGAACCAAACAGAACTAGAGTCCCATAGACGAAACGTAGAGTGACTAGGGGCCCTGGGTAGGGAGCGATGGGTAGGATGGATTAGGGAGATCAGAACAAACCATCAATAAGTAGTTGGCCCTTTAAATCTTCCCCCTGTCCCAGTGCTCAAAGGGCTTGACTGCGTCCCAAATGGCACACTATTCCATTTATAGTGCACTGCTTTTGACCAGAGCCTGGGCCAAAATTAGTGCACTATAAAAGAGAATAGGGTGGCATTTGGAACTCAACCTTATGGAGCGCTGAAGAGCTGCTGGGGTAAGAGGGTGAATGACCATGCTGTCTAGGGCCATCTGTAGAGGGGCGACGGTGGGTGCCTTACTGATTTTATAGAACACTACTTTTGACCAGGGATATGGGTTATAGTAGTGCACTATATAGGGAATAGGGTGCCATTAGGAGCGGCTCTTGGATGGCTCACATCTGGCATAGATCAGGCTGCGCTAACTAAAGCAAAGACTCCCTTGCATACCTTAGTAATCTTGGTGTGATCCTTTCTTAAGGTCTGTCTGTCTGTCTGTCTGTCTGTCTGTCTGTCTGTCTGTCTGTCTGTCTGTCTGTCTGTCTGTCTGTCTGTCTGTCTGTCTGTCTGTCTGTCTGTCTGTCTGTCTGTCTGTCTGTCTGTCTGTCTGTCTGTCTGTCTGTCTGTCTGTCTGCCTGCCTGCCTGCCTGCAGTGATCAGGGACACTTACAGACAAGCATCTGAGGCTGCATGAACCCAAGCCTCAACCCATACCATGTATAATTAAGATCATCTGAGGCTGCATGAACACAAACCTCAACCCATACCATGTATAACTATGATCATCTGAGGCTGCATGAACCCAAGCCTCAACCCATACCATGTATAATTAAGATCATCTGAGGCTGCATGAACCCAAGCCTCAACCCATACCATGTATAATTAAAAAGGAAAAGGCGTCACTGAACCCCAGAACGTACACAGACATAGAAAGTGATCCATCCGGCAGGTCATGTAGGTTAGGGGTCGGGGATCAAAGGTCTTACCTCCTTGGTGTGGGTGTGAAAAGATACAGACATGTCCAGCAGAAGTTTCCTCTGCTCCACCCGCCGGACAAAGTCTTGGATCCTGACCTCCAGGTGCCGCGCTGCTTTGTAGATTTCCTCCGGGTCACATTCCCCAGTCTGCGCCAGCTGCTCTGCCGCCTCCAAGAGCTTGTCTGCGTTGGTGTAGGTGTTCTGGTACCCAGAGAAGACAGGCAGACAGCTCAATTAGATGAGGACAACACAAGTAGGTAAAGAACTGTATCTAAAGTCTCTGCTCTCTGCCCGGCCTGACTACTGCAACGCTGAGATGGTAGAGAATTGCGTCTGTATGTCTGCACTCAATCTCTCCACGCTTTGACTGACTACTGATGTCTGCACTCAGTCTCTCCACGCTTTGACTGACTACTGATGTCTGCACTCAGTCTCTCCACGCTTTGACTGACTACTGATGTCTGCACTCAGTCTCTCCACGCTTTGACTGACTACTGATGTCTGCACTCAGTCTCTCCACGCTTTGACTGACTACTGATGTCTGCATTCAGTCTCTCCACGCTTTGACTGACTACTGATGTCTGCACTCAGTCTCTCCACGCTTTTACTGACTACTGATGTCTGCACTCGGCCTCGCTAACAGACTACTGATGTCTCGCTCTATCCTCCACTGTCTGAGACAGACAGGACATCTATCTCCGATTGGCGCCTCTGCTAAACTGCCTCAAAACAATTCCATTAGATGTAAACAGCGGTGCAGAGTGGTAGGGTAAATCCCTGGCCTGTCCTCCCTACGTGCTAATCCCACCGCCTGGCAGGGGACAAGTGTTGTCTCTGGATGGACACAACAGTGGAGACCAAGTCAGTAAAGCAGCAGACATAGGGCAGGACAGATTCATGGATAGATAGCATGTAGCATGTAACACCGTGCAGATCCGGCTGGGATGGGATGGCCCCATGGTTCGGGACCTGGTGACCTTCTGTAAGGTCGTGGCAGGGAGTCACATGCACTGGGCCAAACACCACCCTATTCACTTTATAGTGCACTACCTTTGATCAGAGCGCATATAGCTCTGGTCAAAAGTAGTGCACTATATAGGGAATAGGGTGGTATTTGTGATTCATCCTGGGTCATTTAGTAATAGAGGCCAGAGGGGGACACTTTTAGTGCTTTGAGGTGGACAGGTGGACCCTCACCTAGTGACACACACCCTGGAGAAGATGTAACACTATGGGCCAAATCATAATCACAGTCATGTAAATAAACTCCTATCTGTCTCCCTATCTACCGTGTCTGACTATTTTTTTCGCCCTCAAAATATCCTAATCGATCTTTTTTTCCAAATAAACTGGACAAGATTTAACACAGACCCATTGAAAAACGGAGATAAAAAACATGTCGCTTTGGGCTTGTTGTGGATGTAGACTGATTCAGGCTTTGGGCTTGTTGTGGATGTAGACTGATTCAGGCTTTGGGCTTGTTGTGTATGTAGACTGATTCCCCTGTACTGTACTTTCAGGTTTATAGTCATATCGCAGAGCAGAATCCCACTTACACACACTCTCTGTGTCACATTGGCAGTAGCTCTGGCCCAAATCTAATGTATTCCCAGTGAATAGAGAGGATGAGTCCATTATATGGCGTACAAAGGAGGGTCAATTCAATGGACATGGATACAGTAAGCAGGATTACATTTGGAGCATCCTTATATACACTGAGTGTACAAAACATTAAGAACACCTTCCTAATATTGAGTTGCAACCCCCCTTTTGCCCTCAGAACAGCCTAAATTCGTCGGGGCATGGACTCTACGGTGTCGAAAGCGTTCCACAGGGATGCTGGACCATGTTGACTCCCACAGTTGTGTTAAGTTGGCTGTATGTCCTTTGGGTGGTAGACCATTCCTGATTCAAACGAGAAACTGTTGAAAACCCAGCATCGTTGCAGTTCTTGACACAAACCGATGCACCTAGCACCTACTACAATAACCCCTTCAAAGGCACTTCAATATTTGTATTGCCCATTCACCCTATGAATGGCGCACATACACTCAGTATACATAGATTCTACAAAACACCTGTTCTTTCCATGACAGACTGACCAGGTGAATCCAGGTGAAAGCTATAATCCCTTATTGATGTCACTTGTTTCATTCCACTTCAATCAGTGTAGATGAAGAGGAGGAGTCAGGTTAAATAAGGATTTTAAAGCCTTGAGACAATTGCAAAATGGATTGTGTGTGTGTGCCATTCAGAGGGTGAATGGGCAAGACAAAAGATTTAAGTGCCTTTGAACGGGGTATGGTAGTAGGTGCAGGGTGCACCGGTTTATTTCAATAACTACAACGCTGCTGGGTTTTTGCACTACTTTTGACCTAGGTCCTTATGGCTCTGGTCAAAAGTAGTGCGATGGATAGATGGATAGATGGATAGATGGATAGATGGATAGATGGATAGATGGATAGATGGATAGATAGATAGATAGGTACTTTATGGATCCCTGAGGGGAAATTTCATTGTCAAGCAGCTACAACAAAAACACAGGGCAGGTGCAAAATGCCACAACGAAAATACACAACAGACAGATACACGGTACATGATACATAGAGCGGCAGTATGAAAAAGTATAGAAATACAAGATATCTGGAGTGCTAAAAAAGCTATAAAAAGGACATTGCATAGTATGGGTGGTTGGATGAATATGTACACGATACATTGGTGGATGTTGGATGGTTAACTATACTATACAGGTCGATGGCAGAGAAATACTTCAGTAGCTAAAAATGCGTATGATATGAGCGAGGGTAATAATAGTTTACTTAATAGACATACTGGTTAAATTAACAGGTAAGTGAACATTTAGCATGGTTCAATTAACTGTACAGGTAAATATACAGTTAAACTTACAGGTAAGTGAATATTTGCATGGTTACATTAACTGTACAGGTAAATGACAGGAAGAGATACTTAAATAGCTAAATGTGTGTATGATATAATTTGGGGTAATAATAATATTAATAATAATTCACTTAAAATACAGTTGTTTAATTACAGATAACTGCATGTATTGCACATTCGATATACTAAAAGCAATACAACTGACAGGGTACTAATATGCATTCCTGAGTGAATGACTACGTAAGTTAAGTCCAAGAATTACTTGCAATATTACACGTGATATGATATAACAACTGTACATGAGTAAGTATATACAGACCTGAATGAATAAATATGTCCTGAGTGATTGAGTGATTATGGACCAGAGTTACTCACGGATGGATGCACAATTGTTAAGCTAGGTCCTAACACCCCAACAGTTCCAGGTCTGTGTTGCCGACGGCACGGCACCCCGGTGAGGCATCAAATAGTCTAATAGCCGCCGGCAGGAAGGACCTCCTGTAGCGCTCTTTGGCACACCGTGGTGGGATCAGTCTGTGACTGAAGGTGCTCCTCTGCGTCATAGCCATGGCGTGCAGAGGGTGGGTGACGTTGTCCATGATGGCCAGCAGTTTGGCCAGGATCCGTCTCTCCGCCACCTCCTCTAGAGTGTCAAGGCTCATCCCCAGGACAGAGCTAGCCTTCCTGATCAGCTTATTTACCTGAGAAGCATCACCGGTTTTTATGTTGGCTCCCCAGAACACCACTGCAAAAAAAGATGACACTGGCCACCACAGACTGGTAGAAGGTATGCAGTAGTTTACTGCACACGTTGAAGGACCTGAGCCTCCTCAGAAAGTAGAGATGGGCCCCGGTGTTACCAGCCCATTCCACCCTATTGTCCATATGGACCCATCCATTTCCACATACATCCCCTGTATAGGGACTGCAGTCAGTTGTGCCTTGGTTCTCCTGAAGTCCACCACCATCTCCTTTGTTTTGCTGATGTTGAGCTGAAGGTGGTTCTGCTCACACCACAACACAAAGTCACTGATTGTGCTCCTGTACTCCTCCTCCTGCCCACCCCTGATGCACCCTACAATAGCAGAGTCATCCGAGAACTTCTGTAGGTGGCATGTCTCAGAGTTATATCTGAAGTCTGAGGTGTAGGGGGTGAACAGGAAGGGGGACAGGACCGTTCTCTGGGGGGCCCCTGTGTTGCTCACTGCCCGTTCTGACACACAGCTCTGTAGTCGCACAAATTGTGGCCTACCGGTGAGGTAGTCCGTGACCCAGGAGACTAAGGGTGCTTCCACTTTCATCCTCCTCATCTTCTCACCCAGTAGAAGGGGCTGAATGGTGTTGAAAGCACTGGAGTAGTAAAAAAACCTGCGTTGTCCAGGTGAGAATAGGCCCTCTGCAGAAGGTAGATGATAGCATCATCCACCCCGATGTTGTGCTGGTATGCGAACTGCAGGGGGTCCAGTGATGTACACACCAGGGGTCTGAGGTGAGCGAGGACTAACCTTTTCAGGGTCCTCATGATGTAGGATGTTAGCGCTACAGGTCTGAAGTCATTCAGGACAGTGGGGTGTGCCTTCTTGGGCACTGGGACGAGGCAGGATGTTTTCCACAGCACATGGACCCTTTCTAGGCTCAGGCTAAGGTTGAAGTGACGCTGGAGTATTCCACACAGTTGGTCAGGACAGACCCTAAGCACCCTTGGGCTGATGCCATCAGGGCCCGCCGCTTTCCACTGATGTCGTCTCTCCAGCTCTCTCTTCACTTGGTCGGTGGTGAAAGCCAGCCCAGGTGGGGAGGTGGGGGGAAGGGGGGTGTTGAGGATCAGTCCAGAGTGAGCAGGGGTGGATTGGGGGGTTCGCTGATTGTCTCAGAGGTGTTGTGAGCAAAGTGGGGGTGGGACAGCCGTGAGGGTGTGTGGCCTAGGGAGCTGGAAGGGAGGTGGACAGGGCCAGTATCGAACTTGTTAAAAGATTGGTTCAGCTCATTGGCTCTGTCCTGGGTCCCCTCAGTCTGCCCACTGTTTGACTTTTTGAAGCCAGTGATATTTCTCAAACCCTTCCACACCTCTCTCACCTGGCTCTGCCTCAGCTTGTCCTCCATCTTCTCCTTATACCCTCTCTTCCCCTCAGCACTTCAGCTCCCTCTGGACGCATTTCAATTTGTCCTTGTCCCTCTCCTTGAAGGCCCCTTCTTCTCATTCAGCAGGGCCTTCAGGTCGCTGGTGACCGAGGGTTTATTATTTGGAAAACAGCGTATCTTCCTGGTGGGTACAGTGTTGTCTACACAAAAATGTATATAGTCCGTTATGCAGTCTGTAAGTCCATCAATGTCCTCCCCATGAGCCTCACAGAGCACATCCCAGTCTGTTGTTTCAAAGCAGTCCTGTAGGGCCTCATTCGCCTCCGGAGACCATCTCCTAATGGTCCTAGTGGTCGCAGGCTGCTGTTGGACCAAAGGCCTGTAGTGTGGAGTGAGGTGGACAAGGTTGTGATCCGATCTACCGAGGGGAGGGAGTGCAGTGGAGTTGTATGCGTCCTTCACATTAGCATCTAACAAGTCCAGAGTTGTATTATTCCTGGTAGGGCACTTCACAAACTGTTTGAACGTGGGCAGCGTTGAAGAGAGAGATGCATGGTTAAAATCCCCCAAAATGGCAAAGAAGGCACAGGGATGCGCTGTCTGTAACCTCGCGATAACAGAGTGGATGACGTCACACGCTGTGTTTGCGTCAGCGGAGGGTGGGATGTAAACAATAACAGCAATGGCCGCCGTGAATTCCCTCGGCAAATAGTAGGGTCTCAGGCTAACGGCTAACAGCTCAATGTCCGGGCTACAAATCTCTTCCTTAAGAGTAATAAGGCTCGGATTACATCATGTGTTGTTAACTAATAAAGCCAGCCCCCCACCTTGCTCTTACCAGAAGAAACGCTATCCCTGTCTGCTCTGATGGTCCGGAACCCGCCGATAGTGACGTTCTCTATGGGGATGTTATCGTTCAGCCAAGTCTCAGTAAAAAACATTAGGCCTTTGCCCACGGACAAGACCCTCAAGTTCGTCCATCTTGTTATGCAGCGATCTCACATTGCCCATAATGATAGACGGTATAGCCGGCTTGTACTTCCTCAGCTTTGCCTTACACTTCAATCCCGCCCTACGTCCACGCCGTCGCCTTTTCAACTCGTCCGGAATATCAAACTTTTCCCTGGGGTGCAGCAGCACTGCGTGTGCTAAATCCAGGAGCTGGGCTCGGTTGTAAATAATAATAATTGACGACTTCTGTAGACGTTCAGCTGCGAGAAAAATAAAAGTCCCACAGTGATAAAAAAAACCTTTGTAAAACCGTAGCACTCCATAATCCTGAACTATTATAGTTCAACTGTTGCAAAAAAACTCAATTTATGCACGAACAACGGGAGCTGCTTAACAGGCGACCACTCAGGGCGGCGCCAAATCGATACATATAGGGAAATGTGTGCCATTAGGGAGCCAAAGTGGTGTGTTGGGTGTATTCCACACAGCAGCAGCAGGCCTAGGCAGCACACAGATCTCATCCCATCAGGAGAACTCCTTCCCTGTCTCCAGTCTGTCTTTTCTTCTCCCTCCAGAGAGGTGAAAATCAATAACTCCATGCAGACATTCCCCTCACAGAGTTGGCTGGGCTGACGTGGATTTTGTTTTCGTCTCTCCCTTCCTCCCTCTCTCCCTCCCTCCCTCACTCTCTTTGTCTCTAGTCTTTTTTAATACTATGCTGGATTCCCTCTGTATCGATTTTATTCAATCTGTTCCACGAGCAGGACTTGTATGAGCATGATGCCAGAAACAAAAGCTGTGTCCCTACCTCTCTCTCTCTATGAAAGATGAAACAACTTCTGTTGAAGATGAAGAGAAAGAGGAGGAGTAAAGGTATTGTGAGAAATAGGTTGTGAGGAAGTAGGGAGACTCTTACTTATTATTTTTTCCCCTTATCCAATTGGTAGTTACAGTCTCTGCAACTCCTGTACGGACTCGGGAGAGGCGAAGTTCGAGAGCCGTGCGTCCTCCGAAACAGAACCCACCAAGCTGTACTGCTTCTTGACACAACGCACACTTAACCTGGAAGCCAGCTGCACCAATGTGTTGGAGGATACACCGTACACCTGGCTACCATGTCAGCGTGCATGCGCACAGCCCGCCATAGGAGTCGCTGCAGTGCGAGGCCAATGTGCGTTGTGCGTCGCCTCATGGTTCTCCCGGTCTACGACATAGACGTGGATCGAACCCGCATCTGCCTTAGACCACTGCGCCACTCGGGAGGCCCCGACTCTTACTTATTTAACTCAAAGTCCTGGTTGTCTGTCTGGTTGTCTGTCTGGTTGTCTGTCTGGGCACCAGTGGACTCAAATGTAC
The DNA here is from genome assembly GCA_023634145.1 of Thymallus thymallus. Lineage (NCBI taxonomy): Eukaryota > Metazoa > Chordata > Actinopteri > Salmoniformes > Salmonidae > Thymallus > Thymallus thymallus. The sequence continues at coordinate 1,912,351 of CM042407.1, read as the reverse complement.
CAAGGGCTAATTTGTCTCGAGGCTATAAACTATGATGCACAACTCTTCTTTCAGAAGTGGAGAAGTATGATTCTGAAGAGTAGATTTAGACTGTAGTACATGGTGTTGGCCCTTGGCATGACACTCACTTTACTGTATGCTGTCTTAAATATTTTCCTTTCTCTTTTGTCCTATCTCTGTTTTTCACCCGTAGTACTGAGTCCTCCAACCAGGATTTCTGGAAAACCTGTGAATTTGGGGGAAATTACAGGAATTTTTCAACTCTAACTTACTGTGACTTATAGTCCTTTAGCCTATTAAAGCAGACATGTTTTCTTCCTACAGATTGACTGTGATGAAAAGAGAAACTGTATTTCCACAGTGGACTGGTTCCTGCTTGTTCTTGCTTTGTCCAAGTCTTCTGGCCTCCTACTTTCCCATACGGACTGAAGCTACAATAGGCTACAAAAACCAAACCTGCATGCCAAGCCCATTAAAAAAAGAGTAATGCAAAAATGACTAAGTTTGGAATCCATGTGTGTGAGTCTCTTAACTCCAGTAATAATTTCTCATTCATACTACATTTCTGTCACTTGTCAATCACAACGAAACACGAAAAATTGTAACATTCCAATATTTGGAGTTTAAATGACATCCTCAACGAAAAATAGCAGAATATGCTACAACAACAATAAAATCATCCATCTGTGAATTGCATTTGATATGAACACTAGTAATACGCAGCTGTAAAAGAACAATAGAATCATATGTAATTTGGTTGTAACAACGTGCCAGTGCTCATTGACCAGTTCTCTTGGAAAGGTGTTCTGCTCATTCACTGACACCTTAAAGGGATACTTCAGGATTTTGGCAATGAAGCCCTTTATCTACTTCCCCTGAGTTAGATTAACTCATGGACACCCTTTTTAAGTCTCTGCATCCAGTATGAAAGAAGTTAGAGGTAGTTTCGCGAGCCAATGCTAACCTATGGTAACTAGCATGCTAGTTCCCGATTGTGCTAATGCTAGCTAGCAATTGCACTAATGCTAGTTAGCAACTTCCTTCAAATTGCACTCAGATACAGTGGGGAGAACAAGTATTTGATACACTGCCGATTTTGCAGGTTTTCCCACTTACAAAGCATGTAGAAGTCTGTAATTTTTATCATAGGTACTCTTCAACTGTGAGTGACGGAATCTAAAACAAAAATACAGAAAATCACATTGTATGATTTTTAAGTAATTAATTTGCATTTTATTGCATGACATAAGTATTTGATACATCAGAAAAGCAGAACTTAATATTTGGTACAGACACCTTTGTTTGCAATTACAGAGATCATACGTTTCCTGTAGTTCTTGACCAGGTTTGCACACACTGCAGCAGGGATTTTGGCCCACTCCTCCATACAGACCTTCTCCAGATCCTTCAGGTTTCCGGGCTGTCGCTGGGCAATACGGACTTTCAGCTCCCTCCAAAGATTTTCTATTGGGTTCAGGTCTGGAGACTGGCTAGGCCACTCCAGGACCTTGAGATGCTTCTTACGGAGCCACTCCTTAGATGCCCTGGCTGTGTGTTTCGAGTCATTGTCATGCTGGAAGACCCAGCCACGACCCATCTTCAATGCTCTTACTGAGGGAAGGAGGTTGTTGGCCAAGATCTCGCGATACATGGCCCCATCCATCCTCCCCTCAATACAGTGCAGTCGTCCTGTCCACTTTGCAGAAAAGCATCCCCAAAGAATGATGTTTCCACCTCCATGCTTCACGGTTGGGATGGTGTTCTTGGGGTTGTACTCATCCTTCTTCTTCCTCCAAACACGGCGAGTGGAGTTTAGACCAAAAAGCTATATTTTTGTCTCATCAGACCACATGACCTTCTCCCATTCCTCCTCTGGATCATCCAGATGGTCATTGGCAAACTTCAGATGGGCCTGGACATGCGCTGGCTTGAGCAGGGGGACCTTGCGTGCGCTGCAGGATTTTAATCCATGATGGCGTAGTGTGTTACTAATGGTTTTCTTTGAGACTGTGGTCCCAGCTCTCTTCAGGTCATTGACCAGGTCCTGCCGTGTAGTTCTGGGCTGATCCCTCACCCGCCTCATGATCATTGATGCCCCACAAGGTGAGATCTTGCATGGTGCCCCAGACCGAGGGAGATTGACCGTCATCTTGAACTTCTTCCATTTTCTAATAATTGCGCCAACAGTTGTTGCCTTCTCACCAAGCTGCTTGCCTATTGTCCTGTAGCCCATCCCAGCCTTGTGCAGGTCTACCATTTTATCCCTGATGTCCTTACACAGCTCTCTGGTCTTGGCAATTGTGGAGAGGTTGGAGTCTGTTTGATTGAGTGTGTGGACAGGTGTCTTTTATACAGGTAATGAGTTCAAACAGGTGCAGTTAATACAGGTAATGAGTGGAGAACAGGAGGGCTTCTTAAAGAAAAACTAACAGGTCTGTGAGAGCCAGAATTCTTACTGGTTGGTAGGTGATCAAATACTTATGTCATGCAATAAAATGCAAATTAATTATTTAAAAATCATACAATGTGATTTTCTGGATTTTTGTTTTAGATTCCGTCTCTCACAGTTGAAGTGTACCTATGATAAAAATTACAGACATCTACATGCTTTGTAAGTAGGAAAACCTGCAAAATCAGCAGTGTATCAAATACTTGTTCTCCCCACTGTACATACAAATTCATCTGACTGGGGAAGTAGATAAATGGTATCTACGAGTTCATCTGACTCTGGGGAAGTAAATAAAAGGTATCTACGAGTTCATCTGACTCTGGGGAAGTAGATAAATGGTATCTACGAGTTCATCTGACTCTGGGGAAGTAGATAAATGGTATCTACGAGTTCATCTGACTCTGGGGAAGTAGATAAATAGTATCCATACGTTCATCTGACTCTGGGCAAGTAGATGAAAGGTTTAATTGACAAGATTCTGAAGTATCCCTTTGACATTATACAAAAAAACAGCTTACAGGGTTCAGGTTTAGTACAACACTGCAGAAAACCCAGCCTTCCTTGATATTGCACAGTTGATGTAGCTAACATTCCACTCCTTGCCACTCCTTGTCGTTGCCAAAGAGACTGGCCTTTTGGCAATCTCACCATTCAATATGCAGCTGCTGATTGGTAATTGGAAACAACATTCATATTTTCCATGACAATGAACAACAACAACACACAATCCCATTACGACCTGCTGTGGTAATTCCCTTGTAAGAAGGCAGTGTCAATGCAAGATCATGCCTGAATGGACACACACACACACACACACACATTAATCAAAGCCACCAGCGCACCTCAGACACACACAAATCACATTTCTCCTTTCCTAAAAACATATTCAAAACCTAGGCTCACCTTCAAATCTTGGCTGTAGTCCATCAGAAAGTAGGTCTAGGCTACATTATAGTCTAATGCTAAAATAATGTTGCCTATCAAATTAATTGACAAGGAAAGTTTGAAAGGGGGAGAGCGAGACAGCGGTTATGTAATTATTATCCAAGACGGAAGCCTGGTGGTTTTTATTCTAGGCATGAAGATATTTCAACAACTAGATGATCAAAGGCTACAATGATCACTCATGATTGGCTGCAAAAAGTAGGCTAGAGGTGTCCCCATTGGTCTAATATTTAAATAGAGGAAATGTGACCATAATCAGTAGACTTCCCTCCTAATCCTGCTGAAAACAAAATGGGGATTCCCTGCTTTGCGATCTGTTGTCTACGTCAACACCCAGGTTTCATTAAATAGGCCTAGGCACTATATTTTTTTATTGAAAAATATTGTTTTGTCTCTGGCTTGCATAGCACAGGTGGTGGTCGTCTAAATTCACTGTAGGGTTAATTTATAGTGGTGGATTAATAGACCAGCCTATGAATGAACTTCTAACGTACACATCTCTCCTCAGAGGGTTCGAGACGGACTCAGACGAGGAGGAGGAGGAGGAGGAACCAGTATCACTCCCTATGTGGACGATGCCGAGGCCGAAATACCGGAGGGAGGAGTATGAGAGGATAATGGAGCTATGTTGGCGTAATATGGAGGAGTGTGAGAGCGAGAGGAGGGAGCTGGAGTTAGTGGTGCCCAAGGTGAGCATCCCCAGTCCGGGTCCGATCGTCTACTCCACCCCCATGCCAGAGCAGTCCGCTTCACTGATGTCCAGTCCAGGTCCGGACCTCTGCTCTACTCCCCGCACCCGACCTCCAGTGCGTGCGCCCAGCCAGGTGCTTTCTGTGCCAGCTCCACGCACCCGACATCCGGTGCGCCTCCCCAGTCCGGTACGTCCCGTGCCGGCCTTCCGTAGCCCGGAACCTCCAGCAAAGGTCCGCAGCCCGAAACCTCCCAAAGTCAACACCGCTCTGTGGTTGGAACAGTCCGCTCCACCGGTGCCCAGTCCGGGTCCAGCCGTCTGCTCCGCTCCAGTGCCTGAGCAGTCCGCTCCACCGGTGCCCAGTCCGGGTCCAGCCATCTGCTCCGCTACTGAGCCAGAGCAGTCCGCTCCACCGGTGCCCAATCCGGGTCCAGCCGTCTGCTCCGCTCCAGTGCCAGAGCAGTCCGCTCCACCGGCGCTCAGTCCGGGTCCAGCCGTCTGCTCCGCTCCAGTGCCAGAGCAGTCCGCTCCACCGGTGCCCATTCCGGGTCCGGCCGTCTGCTCCGCTCCAGTGCCAGAGCAGTCCGCTCCACCGGTGCCCAGTCCTGGTCCGGTGGTCTGCTTCACTCCATGGCTGGAGCCGTTTACCCCACCGGTGCCCAGTACATGACTATGTAGCCATGGTCAGAGTCTGACAGTTCTATTCTTTCTGTTTCTGGTGGTGGTTTGTGTGGGATCCCTAATTAGAGGCAGCTGTAGCGCATCGTCTCTAATTAGGGATCCTGCATAGGTTTGTATGTTCCACACAGGGGATGTGGGTCATTATTGTATATTTCGCTATATATTTTGCAGTCACGGTGACAGTAAGTGTGCCTATCTATCTATCTATCTATCTATCTATCTATCTATCTATCTATCTATAATCCATGTGTGTGTGTGATCTATCTATCTATCTATCTATCTATCTATCTATCTATCTATCTATCTATCTATCTATCTATCTATCTATCTATCTATCTATCTATCAGTGCTCACAGCAAGAACTGGTAAATCTGGTGCAGTCCATGAGGAGGAGATGCACTGTAGTACTTAATGCATCTGGTGGCCACACCAGATACTGACTGTTACTTTTGATTTTGACCCCCCCTTTGTTCAGGGACACATTATCCATTTCTGTTAGTCACATGTCTGTGGAACTTGTTCAGTTTATGTCTCAGTTGTTGAATCTTGTTCATACAAATATTTACACATGTTAAGTTTGCTGAAAAATAAACGCAGTTGACAGTGAGAGGACGTTTCTTTTTTTGCTGAGTAATATACAGTTGAAGTTGGAAGTTTACATACACTTAGGTTGAAGTCATTAAAACTCATTTTTCAACCACTCCACAGATTTCATGTTAACAAACTATAGTTTTGGCAAGTCGGTTAGGACATCTACTTTGGGCATGACACAAGTAAATCTTCCAACAATTGTTAACAGACAGATTATTTCACTTATAATTCACTATATCACAATTCCAGTGGGTCAGAAGTTTACATACGCTAAGTTGACTGTGACTTTAAACAGCTTGGAAGGCTTTAGAAGCTTCTGATAGGCTAATTGACATAATTTGAGTCAATTGGAGGTGTACCTATGGATGAATTTCAAGGCCTACCTTCAAACTCAGTGGCTCTTTGCTCAACATCATGGCAAAATCAAAAGAAATCAGCCAAGACCTCAGAAAAATAATTGTAAAGTCTGGTTCATCCTTGGGAGCAATTTCCAAACGCCTGAAGGTACCACGTTCATCTGTACAAACAATAGTACACAAGTATAAACACCATGGGACCACGCAGCCGTCACACCACTCAGGAAGGAGACGCGTTCTGTCTCCTAGAGATTAACGTACTTTGGTGCAAAAAGTGCAACTCAATCCCAGAACAACAGCAAAGGACCTTGTGAAGATGCTGGAGGAAACGGGTACAAAAGTATCTATATTCACAGTAAAACGAGTCCTATATCGACATAACCTGAAAGGCCGCTCAGCAAGGAAGAAGCCACTGCTCCAAAACCTCCATAGAACAGCCAGACTACGGTTTGCAACTGCACATGGGGACAAAGCTCGTACTTTTTGGAGAAATGTCCTCTGGTCTGATGAAACAAAAATAGAACTGTTTGGCCATAATGACCATCGTTATGTTTGGAGGAAAAAGGGGGAGGCTTGCAAGCTGAAGAACACCATCCTAACCGTGAAGCATGGGGGTGGCAGCATCATGTTGTGGGGGTGCTTTGCTGCAGGAGGGACTGGTGCACTTCACAAAATAGATGGCATCATGAGGAAGGAAAATTATGTGGATATATTGAAGCAACATCTCAAGACATCAGTCAGGAAGTTAAAGCTTTGTCACAAATGGGTTTTCCAAATGGACAATGACCCCAAGCATACTTCCAAAGTTGTGGCAAAATGGCTTAAGTAGGTTGGCGCCGCCCTGCTGGCCGACTGTTAAGCAGCTCACATTATTTGTGCGTTAATTGTTGTTTTAGTATGTTTTTCGTGAGGTTATTTTTTGTTTTGTTTTGCAACAGTTGAACTATAATAGTTCAGGATTATTGAGTGCTACTGTTTTACAGGTTTTAACGGTCCTTTTAATCACTGTGGGACTTTTTATTTTTCTCAGCGCCGAACGTACACACGATCCCTGCTGCACCCCAAGGATAAGTTCGATATTCCACACGAGTTGAAAAGGCGATGGCATGGATGCAGGGCAGGTCGGAAGTGTGAGGCAAAGCTGAGTAAGTACAAGCCGGCTATACCGTCTATCATTATGGGCAACGTGAGATCACTACATAACAAGGTGGACGAGCTTCATGGTCTGGTCCATGGACAAAGAGACTACCGGGAAGCTAGCCTATTGTGCTTTACAGAGACATGGCTGAATGATAACATCCCCATATAGAATGTCACTATCGGCGGTTTCCAGACCATCAGAGCGGACAGGGATAGCGTTTCTTCCGGTAAGGGTAAGGGAGGGGGGCTGGCTTTATTAGTTAACAACAGATGGTGTAATCCAAGCCATATTACTGTTAAGGAACAGTTTTGTAGCCCGGACATTGAGCTGTTAGCCGTTAGCCTGAGACCCTACTATTCACTGAGGGAATTCACGGCGGCCATTGCTGTTATTGTTTACATCCCACCCTCCGCGGACGCAAACACAGCGTGTGATGTCATCCACTCTGTTATCGCGAGGTTACAGACAGCGCATCCCAGTGCCTTCTTTACCATTTTGGGGGATTTTATCCATACATCTCTCTCTTCAATGCTGCCACGTTCAAACAGTTTGTGAAGTGCCCAACCAGGAATAATAAAACTCTGGACTTGTTATATGCTAATGTAAAGGATGCATACAACTCCACTGCACTCACTCCCCTCGGTAGATCGGATCACGACCTTGTCCACCTCACCCCACTCTACAGGCCTATGGTCCAACTGCTTTGAAACAACAGACTGGGATTGATGGACTTACAGACTGCAAGTCCATCAATGTCCTACACCTGTTGTATTCGGCGCACGTGACAAATAAACTTTGATTTGACATAGTGGTATTCTCACCTGTGCCACCTCCTCAAAGTCATCGTGCCGTTTCTGCAGTGCCCTGGCGCGGTGGAGGGACTTGCCCACGCCTGTGTGTTTGCTGAGGAATGCCTCTCCGTGGTTCTCTATCCAGTCCATCACCTGTACACAAGACACACAGAAAGACACTCATGTTAGCCAATGTTCTGATCAGCCCATGTTCCAGCCCTCACCCCCTAGACAAGACAGGCATGTGAGGGTTCCAGGGCCAGATACACCACTGTCACTCTGTCAGCCTATATCAGGACAGCAGTCCATCTTCAAGGAGGAAGAGGAGGTTTTGTGAACTGTTTCATCCAAACTATGGAGGGTAACAGAGGTTCTCTGAAATACAGACTAGCTTCATTCTCTCCTGTTGCTGGGCTTTCACTTAGCCTGGGAATACTTTCATTTTAAGTTATATACTGTATCTCGACGGCAGTCAATGAGACAGAAGCCAAATGTGCGGTGAAAAGGGTAGCCAGAAAGTGCTGTGAACGCATAACTCCCCTCTAGAGTCCCATTGAAACTGTTGCTTGACTAAACATGGTCGGCAGAATACCCAGTGCGGCCTAATTTACAGTGCAAGATGTTAATGAGTAGATGAGAGGTCATAAGATGAGATCATCTGTGTGTCCCTGTGGGTATAAGCAAACAGCGTCTGTCTGAAACAGAGCAGAGCACAGCAGCACCCAGTGGCAGTGGCTTTCAACATTCTGGCAGACCTGGGTTCAAGCACTATTCTAAATAATTAAAAATACTCTGTGCTTGATTGAGCTTGCCTGGTGCAATGGAACCAATAGAATTCTCCTAAAATGGTAAACCCTGCCCATCTGGCACTCTAGGCAGGCTAGAGCAAACACTTAACATATTTGAAAGATTTCAAATACTATTTGAACCCAGGTCTGTTTTTGTATTACCGTTTCTAATAACTCTCTCTATGGTCGTTTGGGGGAATGGGGAACCAAAGCTTGCCTGTCCTGCCCCACTTCAATTATCTTGTTATCCTGTGTTGTCCTCAAGTGTAGCCTCCCTGTCTTGCCTGCGTGTGTGTGTATAGTTGCATGTGAGTGTGTGTGTGTGTGTGTGTGTGTGTGTGTGTGTGTGTGTGTGTGTGTGTGTGTGTGTGTGTGTGTGTGTGTGTGTGTGTGTGTGTGTGTGTGTGTGTGTGTGTGTGTGTGCGTGTGCGTGTGCGTGTGTGTGTGTGTGTATAGTAGAAGCTGGGAGGGGTCCTCTGATTGCGTGTGGTGTACAGGAATGTTTAATAAACATGTCAGTGGCTGAGCAGACAACTCTTGTTTTCCCCTGACGGATTAGAGTTGCTGCATCCACAGGAATAAGCAAGAGTCTAAAAGTAGCCTGGCTGGAACATGGTGAACAAAACATGGTGAACAAAACATGATGAACAAAACATGATGAACAAAACATGATGAACAAAACATGGTGAACAAAACATGGTGAACAAAACATGGTGAACAAAACATGGTGAACAAAACATGGTGAACAAAACATGATGAACAAAACATGGTGAACAAAACATGGTGAACAAAACATGGTGAACAAAACATGGTGAACAAAACATGATGAACAAAACATGGTGAACAAAACATGGTGAACAAAACATGGTGAACAAAACATGGTGAACAAAACATGGTGAACAAAACATGATGAACAAAACATGCTGAACAAAACATGCTGAACAAAACATGATGAACAAAACATGCTGAACAAAACATGCTGAACAAAACATGCTGAACAAAACATGGTGAACAAAACATGGTGAACAAAACATGATGAACAAAACATGATGAACAAAACATGCTGAACAAAACATGGTGAACAAAACATGGTGAACAAAACATGGTGAACAAAACATGGTGAAAAAGTTGTCACACAAACATGGAAAGGGCTGAGAATAGAAGAGATATTATTTCCTAAATAGCCCAAATGACCCTGGTCAGAAGTAGTGTTATCAGTGATGTCTCAGCGGTCACTCAACACTAAGATGATATTCTAGTTATGATGATGAGGAAGGGTCCATGATAAGAGTCACTGACTCAAAGCCACAAGAGGGTAGAACATATTTCAAAGGTTGCTTGTTAGGGGGATGAAGTTGCAGAAACGTTGGAATGGTTTAGTCGAGTTCCTCAATAGTTGGATGCAGTCTGTGTTCATGATGCTGAAGCCCCACATTACTGACAAATCAGAGGAAAAGTACAGTACATGAAAAGTACAGTTCCCTGGAAATGTAGTACGCAAGTACATGATACACCAGAAGCCTGGGGCATAAAAACAAAGATGCCCTGGACAGAACCATAAAAGAAAACAGAACCATAAAAGAAAACAGAACCAAAAAACTAAACAGAGGAAGCTGGAAAAACAGCAGGCGAAACCCCTGGACTATTTTCTTGATTAAAACTCAGGGTCCATAACAAAGAGGTGCACTTGTGTGAACATTGTGGTGCTTAACATAATCTTGGTCTAAATCTGTTAATTGTTCCGGGTATACACATACGATCCAAGCCCCTAAGGAGTTTCTTTTGACAGTGTATAAGTGAAAGCTGTCCTCAGTTCCTGGCTTTATGATGGCCATAGAAAAGAGAAAACAGGGTGCGTCCCAAATGGCAACCTATTCCCTATATAGAGCACTACTTTGACTAAAGCCTTAGTCTCTGGTCAAAAGTAGTATAGTACACTATAGACACAGTATAGTAAATAGGGTGCACTTTGGGACGCAGACAGAGGCAGTAAAACTTAATGAAAAGACCATCATTTTTAGACACGCTATGCCCAGCTAGTACATAACGTTCTGATAACCATACGATTTGTAGAGCTTGGTGAGAGCGTGTTTGTCCTGTGTTTATTTTACATACAACCTTACCAGAACTTTTTTGGAATGGTGCAGGATAGCTGCTTGGCTTTGGAACATTCTCAGCACATTAAAGGAACTTGACAAAAAAACATAATTTCTTGGTATTTCATTATTTTAACTGAACATTTCCTAAAAGTTTGAACATGGTTAGGGCTGTGAGTTCTAGGAAACTCTATGGGGTTTTGTGTTTGGTCCACAATTAGAGGCAGCTGCTATAGGTTGTCTCTAGTTGGGGACTTTATTTCCACCTGTGAGTTGTGGGTTATTGTGTTGTGTTAGGTGCCTGTGTGCCTACAAGCTGTTACATTCCTGTCCTCTCACATTAATGATAAAGATGTGGAACTACTTCAGTGCTGAGCCTTGGTCTGTCTACTCTCCACATCGTGACAATGCAATAAATAAATATTCCAAGCATAGTCTGGGACAGTTGTGGGATGCAATAGATCCCAAATTAATACAACCACTAGCAATAAAAATATATATTTTTTTAATTATTTAAACTATTAGGCTATTTCTTCACATTATAAGCACAGTAGGCTAGAAGCGTGAATGTTCCAAAATGCTATCAATTTAGCGGGAAAACACCATTCTCAAAAGTGACGGCAAATGCTATTATTTATGTAAGGCTTCTATTATAAAGGTGTATTTTTATGGTGAACATTATCTTCCCCAAAATGTAAACTCATGCGCTGCGTATGTCTGCCAGTTAGGCTCTACATTCCTATAGGCTAAGCAAATGCGTGAGAAACCAGAGTTTTGATGGCCTCTATCAAAAGAGGAGGATCCCATCAGCTATCTATAGGCTAGGTCTACTAGAATTGTTTCTCAACTTTCCAAATATTAAGCCATTGCTTCTCATTACAACAGGAGTATAGTTTACCTGACTGGCATGAAAATGAACCATGGGAAAAGCGTCCTCCATTCACTTGTTAAGTTCATAGATGACATGTATTTTTTTCCCCTCCCTGTTCCGAGACAGGTGCACGATAATGGTCCATTCAAAATCAAAACTAATTTCACATGTAAATTCATGATTAAATCAATAATATTCTGATGGGTGACAATATTAGCCTATCACTTGTGAATGATATACTATCACTTGTGAATGATATACTATCACTTGTGAATGATATACTATCACTTGTGAATGATATACTATCACTTGTGAATGATATACTATCACTTGTGAATGATATATTATCACTTGTGAATGATATATTATCACTTGTGAATGATATACTATCACTTGTGAATGATATACTATCACTTGTGAATGATATATTATCACTTGTGAATGATATACTATCACTTGTGAATGATATACTATCACTTGTGAATGATATACTATCACTTGTGAATGATATATTATCACTTGTGAATGATATATTATCACTTGTGAATGATATACTATCACTTGTGAATGATATACTATCACTTGTGAATAATGCCCAGCTTGTGTGCAATAAGGCAAGAAACAGAGCAGATGCCTTTTTTTGTGACTTTTTCAGATCATAGTCCCACACCTCATGTATCCTAGCCCATGTTTTGATGAGGTTTGTATCACAACTAAAGTGGACAAATACCTTCTTAAAATTAAACACGTTAAGCCGCTTTACAACGGGTGTAGAGCCTAACTGGCAGACATACGCAGCGCGTGAATTTACATTTTGGGGAAGATGGTTTTCAACATAAAGATGAACCTTTTAATAAAAGTGTTACATAAATAATAGCATTTGCGGTCACTTTTGAGAATGGTGTTTATATTCTGTTCTCATGTAGTCCAGAGAACGTTAAGAAACAACATGCTTCTGTGGGAATCAGCATTATGTTTCCTACAGGTTTCCTCATGGTTCAATTTAAAGTCATGTTCTCAAATTGTTCCAAGAACGCTAAGAAAACGTTCCATAAAAACCACAATAAAAACGCATCATTTATTACGTTCTAAGAATGTTATTTAAAACATACAGTATACATTCTGTTCTCAGTGTGTTCAGGCCACACCTGATCTCAATGAGTGCTTGTTTCCTTTGAAATGGGATCTGTTTGAATAGGCAAATGAAAAGCTTAGTATGAGATAAAAAGATATGGGATTCTAGCTCCATCCTGGTGGCACAGTGGACTAATTCCATGGATAGACAACAGAAGACCCTGGGTTTGAATCTCATTGGCACCGTGCCAAAATAAAAAATGTATATGTTTGCATGATTAATGTCTAAGCAAATTAATTTCCTTCAAAACAGTTAACCAAAACTAAGCTAGTGGTTTTATAAACATTTCTCAGAACTAATGTCCGTTCTCAGAACGATAATAAAAAACAAAACAGGAAAACCTTCAGGGAACCATGGTAAAGCGTTCTCAGAACCTCCCTGCAACCAAAAAATGTATGTTCCCAGAACAAGCAAAATGTTCACTACCGTTCTCAGAAAACGTTCAGTTTTACCGGTCAGGAAACGTATGGATTTGTTTGAAGAACCAATGGGAAACCAAAAAGTACATACCCACAACTCCCAAGTAATCAAATGTGCTAGCTGGGTGAAAAGAACAGTGAGGTAGAGAACTGCTGACCTTCACAAAGTAACAGTTGATTTAATTTGAATGCTATCCCTTTCATTTGTTATCCACTGCCACATAAACCAGAGTGAAAGCATCACTATATCTTACCCATATCCCCAAAAATATGAGAGGAATGTCTTTAGATTAACACAAATGTGGAGGGAGGAGAGTATAGAGAAAGACCCAGGTTTCCCCAACTCTTTTTAAATCTGGCTACAGTTATATAGCAGATGACCTTGGATAGCGCTGAACTTCCTCCATGTATCCTCCAACACTGCTTCGTCCAGACAAGCCCCTTGCAGTTGGAAGCCCAAAGTATTTCCCCATCCCAAATTACACACTATTCCCTACCTAGTGGACTTCTTTTAACCAGAGCCCTATTGGGAATAGGTCACTTTATAGGGAATAGGGCGCCATTTGGGACACACGCTATGAGTCAGCGACTTGAAATGCGTCCCATTAACACTGTCTGCTGCTTGGGGGTGCAGCGCGGTGCTCTGCTGATAACCCCAGCCCTGATCTGCCATGGCGGAGGCTTCAATCACTGACCAAGCCCAGGCCTATTCAGTAAACCTAGAACAAAGGATTACTTTTGATTATCTCTGTGCTCAACATCTAAAGAAAAAGGAGAGAGACAAAGAGAGAGACAAAGAGAGAGACAAAGAGAGAGCGAGAGAGAGCGAGCGAGAGAGAGAGAGAGAGAGAGAGAGAGAGAGAGAGAGAGAGAGGGTGGGGGAGAGAGGGTGGGGGAGAGGGGTGGAGAGACAAAGCATCATCTTGTCTTGCTAAACTGCAGACAGGCTAATCCAAATAAGAGAAAGAGAAGCTGTGCCAACTCATATGAGAAAGATATCTCTGGAGTAACAGAGATTATGGGAGTCTGCAGGCCCTGATACAGTCTGTCAACAGAGACAAAAAAACACTGCAGAAAGCAGTGGAGTCAAGGGATCATCTCAGCTCATTGTTATTGAGTCTCATTGAGTCATTTCACAATCGTTGATGCAGTTATTCTCTCGCTTAAATAGAACAACAGTGCCTTCAGAAAGTATTCACACCCCTTGACTTACAAAGTGGGATTAAAGAAAATGGTGAAAAACATACACAAAATAATATATATATATATATATTTTAAATATTATTAATGTAAAATAAAACACTAATATATCTTTATTAGATAAGTATTCAACCCCCTGAGTCAATACATGTTAGAATCACCTTTGGAAGAGATAACAGCTGTGAGACTTTCTGGGTAAATCTCTAAGAGCTTTGCACACCTGGATTGTTGCCGCTTATTCTTAAAAAGATTCTTCAAGCTCTGTCAAGTTAGTAGTTGATCATTGTTAGAGAGCCATTTTCAAGTCCTGCCATAGATTTTCAAGTCGATTTAAGTCAAAACTGTAACTCGGCCACTCAGGTACATTCAATGTCATCTTGGTAAGTTACTCCAGTGTATATTTGGTCTTGTATTTTAGGTTTTTGTCCTGCTGAAAGGTGGATTTGTCTCCCCGTGTCTGTTGGAAAGCAGTGAACCAGGTTTTCCTCTATGTCTTTGCCTGTGATAATCTCTATTCCTTTTCTTATTATGCTAAAACAATCTATAGTCCTTGCTGATTATAAGAATACCCATAACATGATGCAGCCACCACCATGCTTGAAGATATGAAGATACTCAGTGGAAGTGTATTGGATTTGCCCCAAACATAACACTTTGTATTCAGGACATTACTTTATTGTCTTATTGTAAACAGCATGCATGTTTTAGAATATTCTTATTCTGTACAGGCTTCCTTCTTTTCACTCCATCAATTAGGTCACTAATTGTTTTAATGTCACCATTGGCCTCATGGTCAAATCCCTGAGCGGTTTCCTTCCCCTCCGGCAACTGAGTTAGTAAGGACGCCTGTATCTTTGTAGTGACTGGATGTATTGATACACCATCCAAAGTGTAATTAATAACTTCACCATGCTCAAAAGGACATTCAACGGTTGCTTTTTTTTAAATGTATTTTTTATCTACTAATGGTGCCCTTCTTTGCGAGGCATTAGAAAAATGTCCTGCTCTTTGTCATTGAATCTGTGCTTGAAATTCACTGTTCGACTGAGTGACCATACAGATAAAGAGATGGGGCGGAGCCAGAGGGGTATTCGGGGTGACACCCGTGACATCTGATTGGCCACCCCGGGGGCCACCCCAAAATTTCATTCGCTACTGGCAGTTTGATGCTGATTGACATTTCACCTCTTGTTGAAAGAAGCATTTATTTTAAAGTTTGGCGGCGCATTTTTTAAATCGAGGACGAGGAAGAGAGAATATTAATGTTGTCTACGAAAGACTTTTGAGAGTAAATATGAGTTCATCATAGGAGAGCTGTAG
Organism: Thymallus thymallus; assembly: GCA_023634145.1. NCBI lineage: Eukaryota > Metazoa > Chordata > Actinopteri > Salmoniformes > Salmonidae > Thymallus > Thymallus thymallus. The sequence goes on along the minus strand of CM042407.1, from coordinate 1,896,877 downwards.
CTCCGCCCAGCGGCGCAGAGCATGCTGGGCGATCTCTAACTGAGGAGAAGGCAGTAAATAGAGGAAGTAATAGTCACAGCCATCTCCTGTGACTACCTTTAGTTAGCATTCTTTGTTTTAGCCAAGGCCAGTGCTTGCAAACCCTGTTGTTTCTGTCATCTCATTTTAGACATTTAGCATTTCAGTGTCTAGTCTTATATGCCCTTTTATATAGATGTATACTGTATGGATTATGTGGGTATTTTGTTAGCAATGAGCCTTGTGGATGCATTATACATTCATGTTCATGCAGTTGTGTGAGGATGATGGTGTTGCTCAGTAGTGCTGTGTTGTTGCACTCCTCTGATCATTCCTTAGTGAAGTCACAAACTTTTGTTAGGTTGTGTTAAGTGTCAAAGGCTTTCCTTGACAATGACATTCAGTTTATGCAAAGAGTCAATATTTGCAGTGTTGACCATTCTTTTTCAAGACCTCTACAATCTGCCCTGGCATGCTGTCAATTAACTTCTGGGCCACATCCTGACTGATGGCAGGCCATTCTTGCATAATCAATGCTTGGAGTTTGTCAGAAGTTGTGGGTTTTTGTTTGTCCACCCGCCTCTTGATGATCGACCACAAGTTCTCAATGGGATTAAGGTCTGGGGAGTTTCCTGGCCATGGACTCAAAATGTCGATGTTTTGTTCCCCGAGCCACTTAGTTATCACTTTTGCCTTATGGCAAGGTGCTCCATCATTCTGGAAAAAGGCATTGGTCGTCACCAAACTGTTCTTGGATGGTTGAGAAGTTGCTCTCGGAGGATGTGTTGGTACCATTCTTTATTCATGGCTGTGTTCTTAGGCAAAATTGAGAGTGAGCCCACTCCCTTGGCTGAGAAGCAACCCCACACATGAATGGTCTCAGGATGCTTTACTGTTGGCATGACACAGGACTGATGGTAGCGCTCACCTTGTCTTCTCCGGACAAGGTGTTTTCCAGATGGCCCAAACAATCGGAAAGGGGATTCATCAGAGAAAATGACTCTACCCCAGTCCTCAGCAGTCCAATCCCTGTACCTTTTGAAGAATATCAGTCTGTCCCTGATGTTTTCCCTGGAGAGAAGTGGCTTCTTTGCTGCCATTCTTGACACCAGGCCATCCTCCAAAAGTCTTCACTGTGCGTGCAGATGCACTCACACCTGCCTGCTGCCATTCCTAAGCAAGCTCTGCACTGGTGGTGCCCCGATCCCACAGCTGAATCAACTTTAGGAGATGGTCCTGGCGCTTGCTGGACTTTCTTGGGCGCCCTGACGCCTTCTTCACAACAATTGAACCTCTCTCCTTGAAGTTCTTGATGATCTGATAAATGGTTGATTTAGGTGCAATCTTACCAGCAGCAATATCCTTGCCTGTGAAGCCCTTATTGTGCAAAGCAATGATGACGGCATGTGTTTCCTTGCAGGTAACCATGGTTGACAGAGGAAGAACAATGATTTCAAGCACCACCCTCCTTTTAAAGCTTCCAGTCTGTTATTCTGACTCAATCAGCATGACAGAGTGATCTTCAGCCTTGTCCTCGTCAACACTCTCACCTGTGTTAACAAGACAATCACTGACATGATGGCAGCTGGTCCTTTTGTGGCAGGGCTGAAATGCAGTGGAAATGTTTTTTGGGGATGAAGTTCATTTTCATGGCAAATGAATTAATCAATGAATTGCAATTCATCTAATAATAAATTCAATTTGTATAGCGCTTTTCACGAACTCAAAGTCGCTTTACAGGGGAGGTAAATAAACAAGACAAGACAAACAAGACAAGACAGAGAAAAAAATAAATAAATATATACATATATATATATATAATTGGGAGTGGCATGGGGCTAAGGATAGGCAGAGGTGAAGAGATGGGTCTTGAGGCGTGACTGGAAGATGGTGAGGGACTCAGAGGTGCGGATCTCATGGGGGAGGGAGTTCCAGAGCCTGGGAGCTGCCCTTGAAAAGGCTCTGTCCCCAAAACTGCGGAGCTTGGACTTGTGGATGCAAAGGAGACCGGCTGAGGCGGATCTGAGGGACCGTGAGGGTTGGTAGGGGGAGAGGAGGTCAGTGAGGTATGAGGGGGCCAGGTGATGGATGGCTTTGTAGGTAAGGACCAGGATTTTGTATGTGATCCGGTGGGAAATAGGGAGCCAGTGTAGTTGTTTTAGGACTGGAGTGATGTGGTGCCAGGATTTGGAGCGGGTGATGAGTCGGGCGGCTGCGTTCTGGACCAATTGGAGTCTTTTTATGTAGGTCGAGCTGATACCAAGGAGTAGTGAGTTGCAGTAGTCCAGTCGTGAGGAGATGAAGGCGTGAATGAGTCTTTCAGCAGCAGGGGGTGTGAGTAAGGGTCTGATTTTGGCGACGTTGCGGAGGTGAAAGAAGGAGGTTTTAATGACATGACGGATGTGGGGCTCAAGGGAGAGGGTTAAATCAAAAATCACGCCGAGGTTGCGGGCCTGGGGAGATGGAGAGACAATGGTGCCGTCGATGGTGAGAGTGGGGTTATTGGTTTTGCTGAGTGTGGATTTCGAGCCTATGAGGATGAATCCTTGTACCTTTTCATCTGATCACTCTTCATGACATTCTGGAGTATATGCAAATTAACATCATCAACACTGAGGCAGCAAACTTTGTGGAGACCAATACTTGTGTCATTCTCAAAACTTTTGACCACGACTGTAGTGTGTGTGGTGTGTGTTGTGTGTGTGTGTGTGGGTGTGTGTGTGTGTGTGTGTGTGTGTGTGTGTGTGTGTGTGTGTGTGTGTGTGTGTGTGTGTGAGCGAGCTGCAGTTCCGAGGTAGTGACACTAACTAGTCATAGTATGTTAAAGAATACTAGTGAAGTAACCCTTTTGGACCAAACTATCTGCCACATTGAAGAACTCCGGGATCAGAGAATTATCACTTCTTCCTTCATTCATGCTCCTTAGATGCCAGGTTAGAGTTACACACACATTTTCTGTCATGGTCTATGAACCCCCTGAAGTAACCTTGGCCCCCCCATGTATAAAACTCTAGTTCCACCACTGGTTAAACACTACTGCACACAGTTAGTCGATGCAACTCATTATCTGACATTTTTACTCCTAAAGCTATATAGGCCATAACTAAGGGGTTGAATAAAAACTGACTAATATTTCTAAAAACATAACTAAATCCAGGCTAAACATGGAAAAGGTCAAGGGACGTGAATACTTTCTGAAGGCACTGTCCGTACTACATGGAAGTAAGCTCAAGGACTTAACCTGCACATCAGGCCGAGATAAGAAAGAGAGAGATATAAATATCAATGAACTACCATGGTGTGGTTGCCTTGGGAACGTATTCAGACTACATTTTGTTGTTACAGCCGTATTCTAAACTTGATTCCTCATCAATACCCTATAGTGATGAAGCAAAAACAGGATTTTTGAAATTTTTGCTAATTAATTATAATACAAAAAATGAAATATCACATTTTAAATAAGTATTCCGACCTTTTACTCAGTCTCCCAGTCCTTTGTGTTGAATAACATCATGATGCTGCCACCAACCATGCTTCACCGTAGGGATGATCTGAGTCCTTTAGGTGCCTTTTGGCGAACTCAAAGCGGACTGAGGTGGCTTCCGTCCGGCCACTCTACCATAAAGGCCTGATTGGTGGAGTGCTGCAGAGATGTTTGTCCTTCTGGAAGGTTCTCCCATCTCCAAAGAGGAACTCTAGAGCTCTGCCAGAATGACCATCGGACCATTGGTCACCTCCCTGACTAAATCAAATCAAATCAAATTTATTTATAAAGCGCTTTTTACATCAGCCGATGTCACAAAGTGCTATACAGAAACCCAGCCTAAAACGCCAAACAGCAAGCAATGCAGATGTAGAAGCACGGGGGCTAGGAAAGAAACCTAGAGAGGAACCAGGCTCTGAGGGGTGGCCAGTCCTCTTCTGGCTGATTATAACAATTTATGGCCATTAAGGCCAGTTCTTTCTCCAAGATGTTCAAATGTTCATAGATGACCAGCAGGGTCAAATAATAATAAAAGTAGTTGTGGAGGTTGCAACAGGTGAATGTCACTTGGTTTTTCAGTGCAATAGAGCGAGAGCGAGATGAAAACAGCAGGTCTGGGACAAGGTGGCACGTCCAATGAACAGGTCAGGGTTCCATAACCGCAGGCAGAGGAGTGAAACCGGTGCAGCAGCACAACCAGGTGGACTGGGGACAGCTAGGAGTCATCAGGGCCCTACTCCCCAGATTGCTCAGTTTAGTCGGGCAGACAGCTCTAGAAAGAGTCTTGGTGGTTCCAAACTTCTTCCATTTAAGAATGATAGAGGGCACTGTGTTCCCCAGATCCGTGCCTCGACACAATCCTGTGTCGGAGCTCTACGGACAATTCCTTCGACCTCATGGCTTGATTTTTGATCTGACATGCACTGTCAACTGTGGGACCTTATATAGACAGGTGTGTGCCTTTCCAAATCATTTCCAATCTGTTGAATTTACCACAGGTGGACTCCATTCAAGTTGTAGAAACATCTCACAGATGATTAATGGAAACAGGATGCACCTGAGCTCAATTTCGAGTCATAGCAAAAGGTCCTTACAGTAGTTTACATTAAAACTCATTGTTCAACCACTCCACAGATGATGTTAACAAACTAGTTAGTTTTGGCAAGTCGGTTAGGACATCTACTTGGTGCATGACAAGTAATTCTTCCAAAAATTGTGTACTTGTGGATGTATTTCAAGGCCTGCCTACAAACTCATTGCCTCTTTGCTCGACATCATGGGAAAATCTAAAGAAATCAGCCAAGACCTCAGAAAAAAAAATTGTAGACCTCCACAAGTCTAGTTCATCCTTTGGAGCAATCTTCAAATGCCTGAAGGTACCACGTTCATCTGTACAAACAATAGTACGCAAGTATAAACACCATGGGACCACGCAGCCGTCATACCACTCAGGAAGGAAATGCGTTCTGTCTCCTAGAGATGAACGTACTTTGGTGCAAAAAGTGCAAATCAATCCCAGAACAACAGCAAAGGACCTTGTGAAGATGCTGGAGGAAACAGGTACAAAAGTATCTATATCCACAGTAAAACGAGTCCTATATCGACATAACCTGAAAGGCCGCTCAGCAAGGAAGAAGCCAGACTATGGTTTGCAACTGCACATGGGGACAAAGATCGTACTTAAAAAAAAAAAAAAAAAACTGTTTGGCCATAATGACCATCGTTATGTTTGGAAGAAAAGGGGGAGGCTTGCAAGCCGAAGAACACCATCCCAACCGTGAAGCACGGGGGTGGCAGCATCATGTTGTGGGGGGTGCTTTGCTGCAGGAGGGGCTGGTGCACTTCACAAAATAGATGGCATCATTAGGAAGGAAAATATATTGAAGAAACAGTCAGGAAGTTAAAGCTTGGTCGCAAATGGGTCTTCCAAATGGACAATGACCCCAAGCATACTTCCAAAGATGTGGAAAAATGGCTCAAGGTATTGGAGTGAAGGTACTTTCCAAAGGCACAGTAAACCAGGGAACCATGTGTATACAGTGTGTACTAACTAAATGTACGGTACAGTCCATGGATGTCTGTTTCTATCAATATGTAATTAGTTACCCCCCCTATCACTGAGCTCAACTCTGACTGTGGGCAGAGGGCCAAGGGCAGGGGCCAGACACACAGTGGACTCACTGGACTGCACACTACACTGTTTCTGTTTCAGCAAGTCCAGTGTGGCTTTCACTGTGGTGTATTCTACCTAGTACATTGTTGTATTACACTAGTTGCGTCCCAAATTACACCCTATTGCCTACTGAGTGCCCATAGGGCTCTGGTCAAAAGTAGAGTGCATTACAGGATGCTATTTGGAACAAAAACACTGGCTCTCGGTTCTGAAGCTCCACACCCACCTAGCACATAACGTTCTGCAAAACGTATGGTTTCACCCAGCTAGCACATAACGTTCTGCAAAATGTAGGTTTCACCCAGCTAGCACATAACGTTCTGCAAAACGTAGGTTTCTTAGAGCTTGGTGAGAGCGTGGTGAGAGCGTGGTTGTCCTATGGCTGTTTTGCATACAACCTTCCTACAACTTTCTGGGAATGGGGCAGGAAGAAAAATCAAATAACTTGGCATTCTCAGCACATTTAAGGAACTTGACAATAAAACATTATTTTCTTGGTATTTCATTACTTTAGCAGAACAGTTCAAACATAGTAACATTTAAAAGACATTTGGGTAATGCTCTAGGAACGTTCTGCAACTAGTTTGACAATAGTAATAGTTCAGAGAACATTAATAAACAATGTTCTTCTGTGGGAATTCCAGTACTTAGAAGCTAGAGGTTCCTATCTCCCTCACTAACTTTAAGCATCAGCTGTCAGAGCTGCTTATCGATCACTGCACCTGTATATAGCCCTTCTGTAAATAGCCCATCCTACTACCTCATCCCCATATTTATTTTTTAACTTCCGCTCATTTTGTACTCCACTATCTCTATTTGCACATCATCATTTGCACATTCCATCATTCTGTAATTTATTTCGCCACTATGGCCTATTTATTGTCTTCCTAACCTTACTGCATTTTGCACTACATTTGCACTCTGTATATAGATTTTCTATTGTGTTATTGACTGTACGTTTATTTCCCATGTGTAACTCTGTATTGTTTTTTGTCGCACTGCTTTGCTTTGTCTTGGCCAGGTCTCAGTTGCAAACGAGAACTTGTTCTCAACTGGCCTACCTGGTTAAATAAAGGTGAAATAAAAAATTAATAAAAATAAAAAACTTCATCATAACGTTTCCTACAGGTTTCCACATGGTTATTTAATGTCATGTTCTCACATTGTTCCGATAACGTTCCATAAAAACCACAAGAAAAATTTAGTAACGTTTAGAGAACATTCTAAGAATGTTATTCAAAAATACAGCTGAAGTCGGAAGTTTACTTACACCTTAGCCAAATACATTTAAACTCAGTTTTTCACAATTCCTGACATTTAATCCTAGTAAAAAGTCCCTGTCTTAGGTCAGTTAGGATCATCACTTTATTTTAAGAATGTGAAATGTCAGAATAATAGTAGAGAGAATTATTTTATTTCATTCATCACATTCCCAGTGGGTCAGAAGTTTACATACACTCAATTAGTATTTGGTAGCATTGCCTTTAAACTGTTTAACTTGGGTCAAATGTTTCATGTAGCCTTCCACAAGCTTCCCACAATAAATTGGGTGAATTTTGTCCCATTCCTCCTGACAGAACTGGTGTAACTGAGTCAGGTTTTGTAGGCCTCCTTGCTCGCACACACTTTTTCAGTTCTGCCCACAAATGTTCTATAGGATTGAGGTCAGGCCTTTGTGATAGCCCCCCCACCCCCCGCTTCTCCTTCACCCAAATCCAGATAGCTGATGTTCTGAAAGAGCTGCACAATCTGGACCCCTACAAATCAGCTGGGCTAGACAATCTGGACCCTTTCTTTCTAATTATCTGCCGCAATTGTTGCAACCCCTATTACTAGCCTGTTCAACCTCTCTTCGCATCTTCTGAGATCCCTAGAGATTGGAAAGCTGCCGCGGTCATGCCCCTCTTCAAAGACCCAAACTGTTACAGACCTATATCCATCCTGCCCTGCCTTTCTAAAGTCTTCGAAAGCCATGTTAACAAACAGAACACCTAAGATTTAGAATCCCACCGTACCTTCTCCGCTATGCAATCTGGTTTCCGAGCTGGTCATGGGTGAACCTCAGCCACGCTATCATAACCACCATCGATAAAAGACAGTACCGTGCAGCCGTCTTCATCGACCTGGCCAAGGCTTTCGACTCTGTCAATCACCGCATTCTTATCGGCAGACTCAATAGCCTTGGTTTCTCAAATGACTGCCTCGCCTGGTTCACCAACTACTTCTCAGATAGAGTTCAGTGTGGCACCTCCGATTTGACACACTGAACTCTGTTGTCCGGACCTCTGGCAGTCTCTATGGGGGTGCCACAGGGTTCAGTTCTTGGGCCGACTCTATTCTCTGTAAATATCAATGATGTCACTCTTGCTGCTGGTGACTCTCTGATCCACCTCTACGAAGACGACACCATTCTGTATACATCTGGCACTTCTTTGGACACTGTGTTAACAAACCTCCAAACGAGCTTCCATGCCATACAACACTCCTTCCGTGGCCTCCAACTGCTCTTAAAATGCTAGTAAAACTAAATGCATGCTCTTCAATCGAATGCTGCCCGCACCCGCCCACCGGACTATCATCACTACTCTCGATGGGTCTGACTTAGAATATATGGACACCTACAAATACCTAGGTGTCTGGTTAGGTACACTCTCCTTCCAGACTCACATTAAGCATCTCCAATCCAAAATTAAATCCAGAATCGGCTTCCTATTTTGCAACAAAGCCTCCTTCACTCATGCTGCCAAACATGCCCACTTAAAACGGACTATCCTACCGATCCTTGACTTTGGTGATGTAATTTACAAAATAGCCTCCGACACTCTACTCAGTAAATTGGATGTAGTCTATCACAGAGCCATCCGTTTTGTTACCAAAGCACCATACACTACCCACCACTGCGACCTGTACGCTCTCTTTGCTAGGTAAATCCCCACCTTATCTCAGCTCACTGGTCACCATAGCAACAGCCACCCGTAGCATGCACTCCAGCAGGATATTTCACTGGTCATCCCCAAAGCCAACACCTCATTTGGCCGCCATTCCTTCCAGTTCTCTGCTGCCAATGACGGGAACGAATTGCAAAAATCATTGAAGCTGGAGACTCTTATCTCCCTCACTAACTTTAAGCATCAGCTGTCAGAGCAGCTTACCGATCACTGCACCTGTATACAGCCCTTCTGTAAATAGCCCACCCTACTACCTCATCCTCATATTGTTATTTTTGCTCATTTGCACCCCAGTATCTCTATTTGCACATCATCACCTGCACATCTATCACACTAGTGTTAATGCTAAATTGTAATTATTTCACCACTATGGCCTATTTATTGCCTTACCTTCCTAATCTTACTACATTTGCACAGACTGTACATAGATATTCTATTGTGTTGTTGACTGTAAGTTTGTTTATCCCGTGTGTAACTGTGTTGTTGTTTTTGTCGCACTGCTTTGCTTTGTCTTGGCCAGGTCGCAGTTGTAAATGAGTCTCAACTAGCCTACTTTCTGTTTTACCTGTCAGGAAACTTATGGCTTCGTTCCCATATCCAATGGGAAACCAAAAACTTACTTTCCCACAACTTCCAAGGAACCAAATGTGCTAGCTGGGCAGACACACAGGTTGAAGGAGTTCTATTTCCCAGGTGAAACTAGAGACATGGATTGTCTCTCTTCGTTTCTTGGTGAAATTAATGTGTGCAGTGCAGCGAAACAGGGTTCAATACATTCTCAGAGGAGAGAGAGAGAAAGGTTGGTTTACGGAACAAATCAGAACATGAAAACACACGTCGGATACACAACACACTGAAGCTGATCGGATTGAAATGAAGGAGAAAAAGAAAGGCATACATACTGTAGCTGCAAAAATACTGTTGCTGCATACATACTGCTGCTGCATACATACTGCTGCTGCATACATACATACTGCTGCATACATACATACTGCTGCTGCTGCATACATACTACTGCTGCTGCATACATACTGCTGCATACATACTACTGCTGCTGCATACATACTACTGCTGCTGCATACATACTACTGCTGCTGCATACATACTGCTGCTGCATACATACATACATACTATAGCTGCATACAAACTGTAGATGCATACATACTGCTGCTGCATACATACTGCTGCTGCATACATACTGTAGCTGCATACATACTGTGGCTGCATACATACTGCTGCTGCATACATATTGCTGCTGCATACATACTGCTGCTGCATACATACTGCTGCTGCATACATATTGCTGCTGCATACATATTGCTGCTGCATACATACTGCTGCTGCATACATACTGCTGCTGCATACATACTGCTGCTGCATACATACTGTAGCTGCATATATACTGTAGCTGCTGATGGCAGTCTGTGCTGTCAGAAAGATAATGGTGTTCATTAAACCACTCCAAATAAACATAATTGACGTGATATGAATATCAATGAACTACTCTGGTGTGGTTTCCTTGAGTAAATGTATTTAAACTAGGGCACTGAGTATTCTTTCTAGTACATTGGTGTATTATTGTAGTTGCGTCCCAAATGACACCCATTTCAAAACCCTCTCAGGGAAAGAGAGAAAGATAGGTTGGTTACGGAACAAATCAGAACATCAGAAAACACGTCGGAAGCACAATACACACCGAAGCAGATTGGACTGAAATGAAACTTGACCTACAGTCAATCTGTTTTTTGCTTGGTTTTTATATTGAATAGACCCTATTCAAGGAATGATACATCTGACCACACTCATTTCGCTGGCTGTTCTTGTGAAGTACTTTCTGGCACTTCATAATTCAGTTTGTACTTTCTTTAATGAGAGACAGACATTTTTCAAGGGTCTGGATTTTTCCTAGCCAATATGGCTCTGAAAAAATGTTTTGACTTGACAAGGCTCCTTTTTAATTTTTAATTTAACCTTTATTTAACTAAGAACAAATTCTTATTTACAATGACGGCCTACCCCCGGCCTCCCTTAACCCGGACGACGATGGGCCTAAACCCAAAGTACTGAAACAGCTAATCTACACTCACAGTGCTCATATCAATTGAGACTGTGTCCCAAATGGCACCCTATTCCCTACATAGTGCACTTCTTTTGACCAGAACCTAGGGGGCCTGGTCAAAAGTAGTGCACTATATAGGGTTATAGGTTGCCATTTAGGATACAGCCACAGACTGAGGGTGTGATGTCAGGAAATTGCAGCAAACCCGCTGCATCAATGAATGGTGAGACCCAAAGTATTCACTTCCTCCTTGTTTTTTTAGAACTACAGTTCTGTTTGGGGAGGTGACTGGATGTGTGTCCCCAAATGGCCCCTTCTTCCCTATATAGTTCACTACTTTTGACCAGAGCGCCATAGGCCAAGGTCAATAGTAGAATTCCTTAAAGGGAATAGGATGCCTTTTGGGACACACCCTGGATAATGACTAGTAGTGGACTCGTTATCACAGTGAGAAAGAGGTAGGGAGAGGAGTGGTGAAGTGAGCCATACTGAGAGAGGAAGAAGGTGTGAGAGACTACGTGTGATTTATGAAGCTCGCTGATACGCACAATCACACACACCCTACCACACACAAACACACCCTACCACACACACACACACCCTACCACACACACACACCCTACCACACACACACACACCCTACCACACACACACACACCCTACCACACACACACACACCCTACCACACACACACACACCCTACCACACACACACACACCCTACCACACACACACACCCTACCACACACACACACACCCTACCACACACACACACACCCTACCACACACACACACCCTACCACACACACACACCCTACCACACACACACACACCCTACCACACACACACACACCCTACCACACACACACACCCCCTACCACACACACACACCCCCTACCACACACACACACCCCCTACCACACACACACACCCCCTACCACACACACAACCACACACACAACCACACACACACACCCTACCACACACACACACACCCTACCACACACACACACCCTACCACACACACACACACCCTACCACACACACACACACCCTACCACACACACACACCCTACCACACACACACACACCCTACCACACACACACACACCCCCTACCACACACACACACACCCCCTACCACACACACACACACCCCCTACCACACACACACACACCCCCTACCACACACACACACCCCCTACCACACACACACACCCCCTACCACACACACACACACCCCCTACCACACACACACACACCCCCTACCACACACACACCCCCTACCACACACACACACACCCTACCACACACACACACCCCCTACCACACACACACACCCCCTACTACACACACACACCCCCTACCACACACACACACCCTACCACACACACACACACCCTACCACACACACACACACCCTACCACACACACACACCCTACCACACACACACACACCCTACCACACACACACACCCTACCACACACACACACACCCTACCACACACACACACACCCTACCACACACACACACACCCTACCACAATCACACACACCCTACCACACACACACACACCCTACCACACACACACACACCCTACCACACACACACACACCCTACCACACACACACACACCCTACCACACACACACACACCCTACCACACACACACACACCCTACCACACACACACACCCTACCACACACACACACACCCTACCACATACACACCCTACCACACACACACACACCCCCTACCACACACACACACACCCCCTACCACACACACACCCCCTACCACACACACACCCCCTACCACACACACACACCCCCTACCACACACACACACACCCCCTACCACACACACACACACACACACCCTACCACACACACACACCCTACCACACACACACACACCCTACCACACACACACACACCCTACCACACACACACACACCCTACCACACACACACACACCCTAACACACACCCCCTACCACACACACACACCCCCTACCACACACACACACCCCCTACCACACACACACACACCCCCTACCACACACACACACCCCCTACCACACACACACACACCCTACCACACACACACACACACCCTACCACACACACACACACACCCTACCACACACACACACACACCCTACCACACACACACACACACCCTACCACACACACACACACACCCTACCACACACACACACACCCTACCACACACACACACACACCCTACCACACACACACACACACCCTACCACACACACACACACACCCTACCACACACACACACACACCCTACCACACACACACACACACCCTACCACACACACACACACACACCCTACCACACACACACACACACCCTACCACACACACACACACACACCCTACCACACACACACACACCCTACCACACACACACACACCCTACCACACACACACACCCTACCACACACACACACCCTACCACACACACACCCTACCACACACACACACCCTACCACACACACACACACCCTACCACACACACACACACACCCTACCACACACACACACACCCTACCACACACACACACACCCTACCACACACACACACCCTACCACACACACACACACCCTACCACACACACACACACCCTACCACACACACACACACCCTACCACAATCGCACACACCCTACCACACTCACACACACCCTACCACACACACACACACCCTACCACACACACACACACCCTACCACACACACACACACCCTACCACACACACACACACCCTACCACAATCACACACACCCTACCACACACACACACACACACCCTACCACACACACCCTACCACACACACACACACCCTACCACACACACACACCCTACCACACACACACACACCCTACCACACACACACACCCTACCACAATCACACACACACACACCCTACCACACACACACACCCCCTACCACACACACACACCCTCTACCACACACACACACCCTACCACACACACACCCCCTACCACACACACACTCTACCACACACACACACCCTACCACACACACACACCCTTCCACACACACACACACACAGCCTACCACACACACACACACACAGCCTACCACACACACACACACCCTACCACACACACACACACACCCTACCACAATCACACACACCCTACCACACACACACACACCCTACCACACACACACACCCTACCACACACACCCTACCACACACACCCTACCACACACACACACACCCTACCACACACACACACCCCCTACCACACACACACACACCCTACCACACACACACACCCTACCACACACACACACCCTACCACACACACACCCCCTACCACACACACACACACCCTACCACACACACACACCCTACCACACACACACACCCTACCACACACACACACACCCTACCACACACACACACACACCCTACCACACACACACACACCCTACCACAATCACACACACCCTACCACACACACACACACCCTACCACACACACACACACACCCTACCACACACACACACACACACACCCTACCACACACACACACCCTACCACACACACACACCCTACCACACACACACACACCCTACCACACACACACACACCCTACCACACACACACACACCCTACCACACACACACACACCCTACCACACACACACACCCCCTACCACACACACACACCCTACCACAATCACACACACCCTACCACACACACACCCCCTACCACACACACACCCCCTACCACACACACACACACACACACCCTACCACACACACACACCCCCTACCACACACACACACCCCCTACCACACACACACCCCCTACCACACACACACCCCCTACCACACACACACACCCTACCACACACACACACCCTACCACACACACACACACCCTACCACACACACACACACCCTACCACACACACACACACCCTACCACACACACCCTACCACACACACCCTACCACACACACACACACACCCTACCACACACACACACACACCCTACCACACACACACACCCTACCACACACACACACCCTACCACACACACACACACACCCTACCACACACACACACACCCTACCACACACACACACACCCTACCACACACACACACACACCCTACCACACACACACACACACCCTACCACACACACACACACACCCTACCACACACACACACACACACCCTACCACACACACACCCTACCACACACACCCTACCACACACACACCCTACCACACACACCCTACCACACACACACCCTACCACACACACCCTACCACACACACCCTACCACACACACCCTACCACACACACACACACACACACCCTACCACACACACACACACACACACACACCCTACCACACACACACCCTACCACACACACCCTACCACACACACCCTACCACACACACCCTACCACACACACACACACCCTACCACACACACACCCTACCACACACACACACACCCTACCACACACACACACCCTACCACACACACACACACACCCTACCACACACACACACACACCCTACCACACACACACACACACCCTACCACACACACACACACACCCTACCACACACACACACACACCCTACCACACACACACACACACACCCTACCACACACACACACACACACCCTACCACACACACACACACACACCCTACCACACACACCCTACCACACACACACACCCTACCACACACACACACACCCTACCACACACACACACTAACGTGTTACACAGCATTGCTTTTTTAGGCCATTGAATCCCTGGTAACATTGTCAAAGATTATGCCTTGTAATTATTCCTGGTGTTTGTGAGGTAAGTGAGGCTGGAGTCCGCAGCGCTCCAGTGTCCCTGGTGGATTGGTTCTGCATTGTTTGGCTTGGTTGATCAGAGGTCAGATCTTGATTTGGCTCCCAGACTTGGCTCAGCGCTGCTGTTCGAATTAGAGCCGACTCGAACGGACCTCATCAAGGTTGTTCTCCATTGATTGTACATTTAAGCAATAAGGCCAGAAGGGGTGTGGTATATGGCCAACATACCACAGCTAAGGGCTGTTCTTATGCACAATGCAACGTGGAGTGCCTGGATACAGCCCTTAGCCGTGGTATATTGGCCATGTACCACAAACCCCAGAGGTGCCTTACTGCTATTATAAACTGGTTACCAACGTAATTAGAGCAGCAAATAAAATAGAGCATACTCGTGGTATACGGTATACCTCGGCTGTCAGACGATCAGCATTAAGGGCTCGAACAACCCAGTTTATATTATCCAATAGAACAGAGAGTAGAGGCGGTTTAGTTTCATCAGGGTTCGCCCACAATGGCCTCTATAGAGTCTTTTCCTCTTCCAAGTGTGGTGTGGAATTCTTCATCCAAATCGAGGTTAGCGATCACTGTTCTAAGTCCAGGAGCTCTTTTCGGTGGTGGAAACGATGGTGGAAACATTATGTACAAAAAAAGTTGAGAACAGTGTGAAAAACACACAATATATCATAATTGGTAAGGAGCCCGTAAAACCTACATGCCAGCGCCATTCTGTACGGGCCCTGGTCTGTAGCTTATCCTTCGCTAAAAGGGATACTAACTGCACTCCTGAGCACGTTTCCAGACGAGAAACATTCAACTGTAGAAAAGTATCAGGGTTAGGAACTCATGTTCCACAGAGCAGATTGACACCATGACCTACTAACCTCATACAGTTACTAAACTAGTGTGCCAGAAAGCATTTCTATAGGCTACATCTTTGAGTCCTTCCAACTCCCACAGCCCTGACTAGTGACTAAAAAGGTGAGGCACCAACATATGATTCAAGATACAGCATTTAAATGACACTGTGTCGTCATGGTTCAGTGTGTGTGTGTGTGTGTGTGTGTGTGTGTGTGTGTGTGTGTGTGTGTGTGTGTGTGTGTGTGTGTGTGTGTGTTAAAGTTGTTAATCAACTGTGAAATGTGAGGCAACAGAACCAGTTACAACTGAAGAACTGAAGTACGTGATCATCAATAGATTAGAGAAACCACCTGCTGTACGTAAGCCCCTGTTTGACAGCCTATGACATGTTGAAGATTCTTACTATAGCCTACTACAAAACCAAATTGTACATAGTCGCAAAAGTAGAAAGGTTGTTTGTTAAATAATCTTTTAAAAACATTAATGGAGCGAATTTGGATTATTTGCGGAGCGGGGAAAAATTATTGAGCGCCGGAGTGGTACACAAAGACCGTTCCGTGAGTTTCCAACCGCTCAACTCCTCTCACATACTCTGGTGTGTGCACGTGTGTATACACGCACGATGTTAGTTACCTGTTGGACATCTTGTTGGAACACACAGAGCTGTAGCCTCTGGTGTAGGCGGACCTTGCGGTGCTGCCAGATGCTCTCCAGGCGCCTCTGGTGGTGCAGGACCTCGTGGACCACATCCAGGATACAGTGGACTGCCTTGGAGTAGTTGGCTGTGGCCGTCAGAGACTCTGAGTTCCCCGGGCTCAGTGGTCTCTGGAGGACATCCAGCAGGGCCTTGCCATCCTGACTGACCTGGTGACAGAGAGGGACGCGAAATTAGGAGGGTTAGCCTAGCTCTAGACTAGTAACCCAAAGGTTAGTTCAAATCCCAGAGCTGACAATGTGAAACAAAATCTGCCCTTGAGCAAAGCGCTTAACCCTAATTACTCTAGGGTTACCGTCAATAACGGCTGATCCCTGGCAGTGACCCCACTCTTCGAGGGATATGCAAAAAAACCATTTCCATTTCACACCTCACACTTGTACAGGTTACCCACTCGTACAGGTTACCCATTAATATAGGTTACCCACTCGTACAGGTTACCCATTAATATAGGTTACCCACTCGTACAGGTTACCCATTAATATAGGTTACCCACTCGTATAGGTTACCCACTCGTACAGGTTACCCACTCGTACAGGTTACCCACTTGTTCAGGTTACCCACTCTTATAGGTTACACAGTCGTACAGGTTACCCACTCGTACAGGTTACCCACTCGTACAGGTTACCCACTCGTACAGGTTACCCACTTGTTCAGGTTACCCACTCTTATAGGTTACACAGTCGTACAGGTTACCCACTCGTACAGGTTACCCACTTGTTCAGGTTACCCACTCTTATAGGTTACCCACTCATATAGGTTACCCACTCGTACAGGTTACCCACTCGTACAGGTTACCCACTCGTACAGGTTACCCACTCATATAGGTTACCCACTCGTACAGGTTACCCACTCGTACAGGTTACCCACTTGTTCAGGTTACCCACTCTTATAGGTTACCCACTCATATAGGTTACCCACTCGTACAGGTTACCCACTCGTACAGGTTACCCACTCATATAGGTTACCCACTCGTACAGGTTACCCACTCGTACAGGTTACCCACTTGTTCAGGTTACCCACTCTTATAGGTTACCCACTCATATAGGTTACCCACTCGTACAGGTTACCCACTCGTACAGGTTACCCACTCATATAGGTTACCCACTTGTACAGGTTACCCACTCGTATAGGTTACCCACTCGTACAGGTTACCCACTTGTTCAGGTTACCCACTCTTATAGGTTACCCACTCTTATAGGTTACCCACTCGTACAGGTTACCCACTCGTACAGGTTACCCACTCGTACAGGTTACCCACTCGTACAGGTTACCCACTCGTACAGGTTACCCACTCATATAGGTTACCCACTCGTACAGGTTACCCACTTGTTCAGGTTACCCACTCTTATAGGTTACCCACTCGTACAGGTTACCCACTCGTACAGGTTACCCACTCGTACAGGTTACCCACTCGTACAGGTTACCCACTCGTACAGGTTACCCACTTGTACAGGTTACCCACTCGTATAGGTTACCCACTCGTACAGGTTACCCACTTGTTCAGGTTACCCACTCGTACAGGTTACCCACTCGTACAGGTTACCCACTCGTACAGGTTACCCACTTGTTCAGGTTACCCACTCTTATAGGTTACCCACTCGTACAGGTTACCCACTCGTACAGGTTACCCACTCGTACAGGTTACCCACTCGTACAGGTTACCCACTCGTACAGGTTACCCACTCGTACATGTATTGAAACAGGACAAATATAAGAACCCCTATATGACCATAGATATGTGTAGGGTTCCAGAGATGACACTAAAATAGAGGTGTTTATAGTGACCTTTACAGAGATGACACTAAAATAGAGGTGTTTATAGTGACCTTTACAGAGATGACACTAAAATAGAGGTGTTTATAGTGACCTTTACAGAGATGACACTAAAATAGAGGTGTTTATAGTGACCTTTACAGAGATGACACTAAAATAGAGGTGTTTATAGTGACCTTTACAGAGATGACACTAAAATAGAGGTGTTTATAGTGACCTTTACAGAGATGACACTAAAATAGAGGTGTTTATAGTGACCTTTACAGAGATGACACTAAAATAGAGGTGTTTATAGTGACCTTTACAGAGATGACACTAAAATAGAGGTGTTTATAGTGACCTTTACAGAGATGACACTAAAATAGAGGTGTTTATAGTGACCTTTACAGAGATGACACTAAAATAGAGGTGTTTATAGTGACCTTTACAGAGATGACACTAAAATAGAGGTGTTTATAGTGACCTTTACAGAGATGACACTAAAATAGAGGTGTTTATAGTGACCTTTACAGAGATGACACTAAAATAGAGGTGTTTATAGTGACCTTTACAGAGATGACACTAAAATAGAGGT
Source organism: Thymallus thymallus (assembly GCA_023634145.1). Lineage (NCBI taxonomy): Eukaryota > Metazoa > Chordata > Actinopteri > Salmoniformes > Salmonidae > Thymallus > Thymallus thymallus. The sequence goes on along the minus strand of CM042407.1, from coordinate 1,877,383 downwards.
GTTTATAGTGACCTTTACAGAGATGACACTAAAATAGAGGTGTTTATAGTGACCTTTACAGAGATGACACTAAAATAGAGGTGTTTATAGTGACCTTTACAGAGATGACACTAAAATAGAGGTGTTTATAGTGACCTTTACAGAGATGACACTAAAATAGAGGTGTTTATAGTGACCTTTACAGAGATGACACTAAAATAGAGGTGTTTATAATGACCTTTACAGAGATGACACTAAAATAGAGGTGTTTATAGTGACCTTTACAGAGATGACACTAAAATAGAGGTGTTTATAGTGACCTTTACAGAGATGACACTAAAATAGAGGTGTTTATAGTGACCTTTACAGAGATGACACTAAAATAGAGGTGTTTATAGTGACCTTTACAGAGATGACACTAAAATAGAGGTGTTTATAGTGACCTTTACAGAGATGACACTAAAATAGAGGTGTTTATAGTGACCTTTACAGAGATGACACTAAAATAGAGGTGTTTATAGTGACCTTTACAGAGATGACACTAAAATAGAGGTGTTTATAGTGACCTTTACAGAGATGACACTAAAATAGAGGTGTTTATAGTGACCTTTACAGAGATGACACTAAAATAGAGGTGTTTATAGTGACCTTTACAGAGATGACACTAAAATAGAGGTGTTTATAGTGACCTTTACAGAGATGACACTAAAATAGAGGTGTTTATAGTGACCTTTACAGAGATGACACTAAAATAGAGGTGTTTATAGCGACCTTTACAGAGATGACACTAAAATAGAGGTGTTTATAGCGACCTTTACAGAGATGACACTAAAATAGAGGTGTTTATAGTGACCTTTACAGAGATGACACTAAAATAGAGGTGTTTATAGCGACCTTTACAGAGATGACACTAAAATAGAGGTGTTTATAGTGACCTTTACAGAGATGACACTAAAATAGAGGTGTTTATAGTGACCTTTACAGAGATGACACTAAAATAGAGGTGTTTATAGTGACCTTTACAGAGATGACACTAAAATAGAGGTGTTTACAGTGACCTTTACAGAGATGACACTAAAATAGAGGTGTTTATAGTGACCTTTACAGAGATGACACTAAAATAGAGGTGTTTATAGTGACCTTTACAGAGATGACACTAAAATAGAGGTGTTTATAGTGACCTTTACAGAGATGACACTAAAATAGAGGTGTTTATAGTGACCTTTACAGAGATGACACTAAAATAGAGGTGTTTATAGCGACCTTTACAGAGATTACACTAAAATAGAGATGTTTATAGCAACCTTTACAGAGATGACACTAAAATAGAGGTGTTTATAGCGACCTTTACAGAGATGACACTAAAATAGAGGTGTTTATAGCGACCTTTACAGAGATGACACTAAAATAGAGGTGTTTATAGTGACCTTTACAGAGATGACACTAAAATAGAGGTGTTTATAGTGACCTTTACAGAGATGACACTAAAATAGAGGTGTTTATAGTGACCTTTACAGAGATGACACTAAAATAGAGGTGTTTATAGTGACCTTTACAGAGATGACACTAAAATAGAGGTGTTTATAGTGACCTTTACAGAGATGACACTAAAATAGAGGTGTTTATAGTGACCTTTACAGAGATGACACTAAAATAGAGGTGTTTATAGTGACCTTTACAGAGATGACACTAAAATAGAGGTGTTTATAGTGACCTTTACAGAGATGACACTAAAATAGAGGTGTTTACAGTGACCTTTACAGAGATGACACTAAAATAGAGGTGTTTATAGTGACCTTTACAGAGATGACACTAAAATAGAGGTGTTTATAGCGTCCTTTACAGAGATGACACTAAAATAGAGATGTTTATAGCGACCTTTACAGAGATGACATTAAAACAAAACAAACAAGGATAAGTCAGTGGAGCACAGAGGCATCTAGTGAAATGCTACACCATCACACATCTATCATCCTACAGGATCTTCTGCAGGAAGTAAATCTGACATTGAAGGACAGTGGTCAACATACTGTATAACAGGTCATGTGATGGATTCAATGTGACGGGAAAAGGTCATATTTGATATAAAACTGTACGGTAAGATCTGATTTAAGGACTTTTTGATTTAAGGGCAATATTTAAAAGTTATGTACAGTGTACATCCATGTTTAGATTGTCATAAGTTATCTAAACATTATTAAACAGTCTTTGAAAAACCATCATATTGCTGAAAATATATATGTCATATAAAAGCTATGTGGTGAGATAGTAACCTGTTCATATCTCTAACGGTCGCCCCAGCGTGACTTGTTTTATGCATGTGACGTCAGAATGCACTCAATGTTCCAAAATGTGATTGTTATGCAACAGGACAGTTAACACATGCTGCCTACTAATTATCTATAGGCTGTCTTTGAATTTGTCAATTTCAAATTATTTTCTAACAAATGTTCTATTCTAACTGTTACAGGCAATTTATGATTGAGGCTTTACTGAGGCCAAGCTCCTCCCCCATGTTTCCCTCAGATCCAGTATGCAGACATCTGGTCAGTCTTGATGAACTGGAACATTTTCTGGTCGGCGCTCGCATTACCTTCCTTGTTGTTTTCCTTACCAATAATACATTTGGACATGTGTACGCTGCTTTCAAAGTAAGTGAGCTCACCCGTGATGTGATGAATTGTAAATAGTAATTTCTATTTACATTTGCTAATTAGCTAATTCATATTGTGGTTTCTGTCAGCCCGAGAGTTAGCCAAATATGACCGCTTGTGTTACGTCAATCTTTCCTCAGTTAGCGCTAGGAGTAATGTAGGCTTCATATTTCCAGTTTGGATGATTGTGTATGCTGTTGTTACTTCTGTGAATGTCTGAATATTGCATCCAAAAATAAATTGGTCACATTCAGGACATAACTTTGGACTGTGTTTGTGCAAAATGTTTCTATGAAAAATCAGTGTGGCCAGCTCAAATGCTGATTGTTGCGTCAATCGAAACTGGACGTTAGAAATAAGCCCACTAATCACACCGGTTTGAGCGTACGCTGGAGGGACCACTGTAGAACGATCACACCCGTTTGTTGGTATTTGTGAAAAGGTTAAAATATCACAGAATGCCACTATAAACCTGAGTTGAGTTATTTGTCAGTGTTGGGGACAATACCATATCAGTTCCAGTCAATTCAGAAAGTAAACCAAATTCCTAACTGAAAAGCATTACAAATTATTTGAATGTTAGTGTCCTTCCTGAATTGACTGGAATTTAAATGGAATTAACCCCAACCCTGGTTTGTTATTTTGTGAGGGTGTCTCACCTCGGTGTAGGCCTGGGTCACCTGTTCGTAGAGGGTCTGGTGGTGGTGGATAGCCAGCTCCAGGTCCTGCATATCAGAGGGCAGCCCCCCCTCACTGCACATCTTACACCAGGCCTCCACCCCAGCCAGGAACTGTATGAACACAGACCAGGAGACACATTCACACAACAGAACAAAGACAGATAGAGCAATCAACAGAGCCCTGGGAGTAATTTCATAGACCGAGGCATGCAGGGAGGCATGCAGCGAGGCATGCAGGGAGGCATGCAGGGAGGCATGCAGGGAGGCATGCAGGGAGGCATGCAGGGAGGCATGCAGGGAGGGAGGCAGACCCTCTTTACGAGAGGCTAAGGTAACCCCGGACCCTGCCTGCCTGGCTCTATGTAAAGCAGCAGACAGGCCGACAGGCACACCTATAGCCCCAAACAGTCTTGCTCATAGCAGCTGCTGCCAAGGCAACGTAGGTCTATCTTAACTACCTCTACACAGCAACAGGCAACAGCCAGAGAAATACAGAACAACACTGATATTCCATCTCTCTCAGATGGCCTGTGGGCTTAAAGGATGGTCAAGCAACGCTTGAATTGTCATGCAAATGATTTTGACATCAGTACATGCTTTACACAAAGGTCAGAGTTACGTGCTCAGACTTCAAGGTAGGTTGGATTCGGGGCTATGTGACTGAGTGACAACAGTATGAGGGTTGCAGCCCGTAAGCCCTACTGTCTACTGCCAACCTGTTCCGATTTCTGGTGGAAGACGGCCGACATGGCCAGGATGGTGCTGCGTTCATCCAGTGCGGCAGCAAAGCTCTTCCACTCCTGGTCCAGCTGGGCCGAGATCTGTTTGATCTGCTGCGAGGCGTAGTGGCCCGCCTCCGACAGGCGCAACGCCACTGACATGATCCGGTTGATGTTCACATAGGCATTCTGCACCGAGGGAGGGACACACATAGAGCAGACATAATATATTATGGAAAGATTCAGGGTCTATATTAGGGGTATTCAACACGTACCCGACGAGGTCCGGAGATGGTTTTCTGTTCTACCTGATAATTCATTGCACCCACCTGGTGTCCCAGGTATAATCAGTCCCTGAAAAAAAGAAGTGAAACTGGCTTCGAGGCCCATATATCATTTAATTCTGTATCTATATAATTTAATTCAGGATATATTTAATTAAATTCAGGATATTTTACATCTATTTGCTCCTTATTCAAACATAGAGCCAGTCCGGCATGAAATGATGGTGTAGAGCTTAGCGACAACAAGCCTGACAGAATTCGCTCTCTCTCTGGCAGGCCACCCCTGATGTCTTTGACACTCCCACACAAACACACACACACACAGGCAGACATTCACATCCTCTGTGCTGCCATCTGGCTCTGTAGTCCCCAAAACCCACCCACCCATCCATCCATCCACTACAGGAGTTTTATCATCTCTGGCCGCTTTAGGACACACCATTTATCAGCTTCACATGATGCACCCACCGTGGGCTTTATTTACCACTAACCTGATTAGAACGGCTAACGAAGCCATCAAAGCGAACAGCTCGTTTGTTTAAAGCAGGTCTTAATGAACTACGCTCAGACATGGTAGCTGCATGCTGAACACGCTGAGCCAAGACTCACGTCAACACATAATAACAGCCTGATTTAGGAGTCTGTATGAGCAGAGAGAGGGTGTGGGGGGGGGGGGGTGAGGGAGCGAGGGAGCGAGAGAGAGTGGTTCTTCAGTGAGAGCCAAGCTGCCTCTGTGAGTGGGGAGGGTTTTTATTGTAAAAAAACTACCAATAAAAACCACACAATGAGAATCAAGGCAGGAAATGGCAATAGTGGTCTAGGATGGAGCTAAAAACAGACAACTGATTAGTATTGTAGAATATACTGTCTCCGTAAAATGTATTTAGTATATATAAGCTGTTGTTGTCCATTAGTTTACTCCAATTAGGGGTGGGGTGGAAGGGTTAGGGGAACATAATTAAAGGAACATATATTAATATATACACTGGGGGCCAAATGTTTGGAATATTACTCATTCAAGGGTTTTTCTTTATTTGCACTATTTTTTTATATTGTAGAATAAAAGTGAAGACCTCAGAACTATGACATAACACATATAGAATCATGTAGTAACCAAAAAAGTGTTAAACAAATCTAAATATATTTTTGATTCTTCAAGTAGCCTTGATGACAGCTTTTGGCATTCTCTCAACCAGCTGAGGAATGCTTTTCCATCAGTCTTGAAGGAGTTCCCACATATGCTGAGCACTTGTTGGCTGCTTTTCCTTAACTGCAGTCCGACTCATCCCAAACCATCTACATTTGGTTGAGGTTGGAACCAGAAATCTCAAATTTGGACTCCAGACCAAAGGACAGATTTCCACCGGTCTAATGTCCATTGCTCGTGTTTCTTTGCAGCAATTCAACCATGAAGGCCTGATTCACACAGTCTCCTCTGAACAATTAATGTTGAGATGTGTCTGTTACTTGAACTCTGTGAAGCATTTATTTGGGCTGCAATCTGAGGCTGGTAACTCTAATGAACTTATCCTCTGCAGCAGAGGTATTTCTGGGTCTTCCATTCCTGTGGCGGTCCTCATGTAGCTGGTTGAGAGAATGCCATGAGTGTGCAAAGCTGTCATCAAGGCAAAGGGTGTCTGAAGAATCTCAAATATAAAATATATTTTGATATGTTTAACCATTTTTTGGTTACTACATGATTCCATATATGTTATGTCATAGTTTTGATGTCTTCACTTTTATTCTACAATGTGAAAAATAGTGCAAATAAAGAAAAACCCTTGAATGAGTAATATTCCAAACTTTTGGCCCCCAGTGTGTATGTGTATGTATGAGTCTCTCTCTCTCTCTATATATATATATATATATATAAATATATGAGGGATTGATGCAGACAATAAGCCCCAATCTATCTACAATATTAAAGTTGATGTACCCCCTAAAGTAAAAGGAAATGTTAAATTGTAGTCTAGGTGCTAAAAGGCCTTTCCATGCCATTCAAATGTGTGTGTCTCTTGGTTTGTATCTGGTACATCAGTGCCGTGAAAAATGATTTGCCCCCTGTCTGTTTTTCTCTATTTGTGCATATTATTTATACTGAATATTATCAGAACTTCAACGAAAACCAAGGAAACCTGAGTTAACAAATAACAAAAAATATATTATTTTATTTATTTAATGAACAAAGTTCTGCATCACTAATGCCCCTGTGTGAGATGTTGTGGCAGGACTTGAAATGAGCAGTTCATGCTTGAAAAGTCCCAAACGTCGCTGGGTTAAAGTAGTTCTGCATGGAAGACTGGGCCAGAATTCCACCACAACAACGTGAGAGATCTGATCAACAACTACAGGAAGCGTTTGGTTGGTTATCGAGTTTAAGGGTGCAATTACTTTTTCACACAGGGGCGTTGTGTAACGACTGTGCCTCCGACCTCGACGGTGCCCCTCCCGCCCCGGCGCTCCGGCTCGCCGGTATACTAACCACTGGAATGAGTATGATGGCAGCCGCGCCCACACCTGATGCCCATCCCCTGATTCCACACACACACACACACACCTGCTTCCACTCACATGATTCCCCACCCTTTATATGTTCCCCTCCCTGTGGTGTGGGGTGGATTACTGTTCATGAGCTGTGTCTCAGACTGGTCAGTGAGTCATTCAAGTTTATAGATCCACTTCCTTCTTTATTGTTCTCCTTTTTGTTCCACCAGCCTCGCACTGTCACAGAATATTCCACCAGCCTCGCACTGTCACAGAATATTCCACCAGCCTCGCACTGTCACAGAATATTCCACCAGCCTCGCACTGTCACAGAATAATCCACCAGCCTCGCACTGTCACAGAATAATCCACCAGCCTCGCACTGTCACAGAATAATCCACCAGCCTCGCACTGTCACAGAATAATCCACCAGCCTCGCACTGTCACAGAATAATCCACCAGCCTCGCACTGTCACAGAATAATCCACCAGCCTCGCACTGTCACAGAATAATCCACCAGCCTCCCACTGTCACAGAATAATCCACCAGCCTCGCACTGTCACAGAATAATCCACCAGCCTCCCACTGTCACAGAATAATCCACCACCCTCACACTGTCACAGAATAATCCACCAGCCTCGCACTGTCACAGAAAAATCCACCAGCCTCGCACTGTCACAGAATAATCCACCAGCCTCGCACTGTCACAGAATAATCCACCAGCCTCACACTGTCACAGAATAATCCACCAGCCTCGCACTGTCACAGAATAATCCACCAGCCTCCCACTGTCACAGAATAGTCCACCACCCTCACACGGTCACATAATAATCCACCAGCCTCGCACTGTCACAGAATAATCCACCAGCCTCCCACTGTCACAGATTAATCCACCACCCTCACACTGTCACAGAATAATCCACCAGCCTCGCACTGTCACAGAATAATCCACCAGCCTCGCACTGTCACAGAATAATCCACCAGCCTCACACTCACAGAATAATCCACTAGCCTCACACTGTCACAGAATAATCCACCAGCCTCACACTGTCACAGAATAATCCACCAGCCTCGCACTGTCACAGAATAATCCACCAGCCTCACACTGTCACAGAATAATCCACCAGCCTTGCACTGTCACAGAATAATCCACCAGCCTCGCACTGTCACAGAATAATCCACCAGCCTTGCACTGTCACAGAATAATCCACCAGCCTTGCACTGTCACAGAATAATCCACCAGCCTTGCACTTTCACAGAATAATCCACCAGCCTCACACTCACAGAATAATCCACTAGCCTCACACTGTCACAGAATAATCCACCAGCCTCGCACTTTCACAGAATAATCCACCAGCCTCACACTCACAGAATAATCCACTAGCCTCACACTGTCACAGAATAATCCACCAGCCTTGCACTTTCACAGAGTAATCCACCATCCTCACACTGTCACAGAATAATCCACTAGCCTCACACTGTCACAGAATAATCCACTAGCCTCACACTGTCACAGAATAATCCACCAGCCTTGCACTGTCACAGAATAATCCACCAGCCTCGCACTGTCACAGAATAATCCACCAGCCTTGCACTGTCACAGAATAATCCACCAGCCTTGCACTTTCACAGAATAATCCACCAGCCTTGCACTTTCACAGAATAATCCACCAGCCTCACACTCACAGAATAATCCACTAGCCTCACACTGTCACAGAATAATCCACCAGCCTCGCACTTTCACAGAATAATCCACCAGCCTCACACTCACAGAATAATCCACTAGCCTCACACTGTCACAGAATAATCCACCAGCCTTGCACTTTCACAGAGTAATCCACCATCCTCACACTGTCACAGAATAATCCACTAGCCTCACACTGTCACAGAATAATCCACTAGCCTCACACTGTCACAGAAGTATCCACTAGCCTCACACTGTCACAGAATAATCCACCACCCTCGCACTGTCACAGAATAATCCACCACCCTCGCACTGTCACAGAATAATCCACCAGCCTTGCACTGTCACAGAATAATCCACCAGCCTTGCACTTTCACAGAATAATCCACCAGCCTCACACTCACAGAATAATCCACTAGCCTCACACTGTCACAGAATAATCCACCAGCCTTGCACTTTCACAGAATAATCCACCATCCTCACACTGTCACAGAATAATCCACCAGCCTTGCACTTTCACAGAGTAATCCACCATCCTCACACTGTCACAGAATAATCCACTAGCCTCACACTGTCACAGAATAATCCACTAGCCTCACACTGTCACAGAAGTATCCACTAGCCTCACACTGTCACAGAATAATCCACCACCCTCGCACTGTCACAGAATAATCCACCACCCTCGCACTGTCACAGAATAATCCACCAGCCTTGCACTGTCACAGAATAATCCACTAGCCTCACACTGTCACAGAATAATCCACTAGCCTCACACTGTCACAGAAGTATCCACTAGCCTCACACTGTCACAGAATAATCCACCAGCCTTGCACTTTCACAGAATAATCCACCATCCTCACACTGTCACAGAATAATCCACTAGCCTCACACTGTCACAGAATAATCCACCAGCCTCACACTGTCACAGAATAATCCACTAGCCTCACACTGTCACAGAATTATCCACTAGCCTCACACTGTCACAGAATAATCCACCAGCCTTGCACTGTCACAGAATAATCCACCAGCCTCACACTCACAGAATAATCCACTAGCCTCACACTGTCACAGAATAATCCACCAGCCTTGCACTGTCACAGAATAATCCACCAGCCTCACACTGTCACAGAATAATCCACCATCCTCACACTGTCACAGAATAATCCACTAGCCTCACACTGTCACAGAATAATCCACCAGCCTCGCACTGTCACAGAATAATCCACCAGCCTCACACTGTCACAGAATAATCCACTAGCCTCACACTGTCACAGAATAATCCACTAGCCTCACACTGTCACAGAATAATCCACTAGCCTCACACTGTCACACATTGGGTGTTGCATACTGTAACTTTGTTTAGGAAATAAAATAAATAACTATGTAAATGATGTTATTTGTTCGCTCAGGTTCCCTTTATCTAATATTAGGTTTTGATTGAAGATCTGATAACATTCAGTATCAAAAATATGGAAAAGTAGAAATTAGAAGGCAAGCCAAGACGTCTTCACAGCACTGACGTGGCTTGGTTTCCTATCCAAATACTACAAGACGTCTTCACAGCACTGACGTGGCTCGGTTTCCTATCCAAATACTACAAGACGTCTTCACAGCACTGACGTGGCTCGGTTTCCTATCCAAATACTACAAGACGTCTTCATTCTGTCAGAGTGGAGTAGAGGCCATTCCCTATTCTAAGGTGTGTCTCAAAAGGCACCCTATGCCCTATTTAGTGCAATTCTTATGACAGTGGCCATATAGGGAATAGGGTGCCATTTGGTAAATATCCTAAACAACAACAGTATTTGTAACGGCAGTGTAACTGGTGAGTAGAACCATAGGAAATCAAATCAACATTGAAGAAGTAGCCTGCTATTTCAGTAGAGCAAAAATAATCTGAGTGTGTGTGTTCATATGCAAAACGGACTTCTGCTCTCCATTGCCAGTGGCCTGCACTACATCAATGGTATCTGTACAAGCACGTTTCTTTTACAACTCTATTTGAAATACTAATACAGTAGTTGAAAGGCCTTTTGACCCGATCCTCGAACATCAGCCAGTCTGTCTTTCAATAACTCCGCTCTTAATTATACGAAGTGAAATCACTGAGCCATGACTCAAGGAGTATTGATGTCATCCATATTATCAGATCCCCCATCCCCATACACCGCAGAAAGACCTCACAAACCACAAACAGTTCTTACACCTCACATAGTCCTCAAACACCACATACAGGGCCTTCGGAAAGTATTCAGACCGCTTGACCTTTTCCACATATTGTTATTTTAAAGCCTTATTATAAAATGGATTTTAACAATAAAAATCCCCAGCAATCAACACATAATTACAGTGAAAACTGATTTTTAGACATTTTTGCAAATGTATTAAAAATAAAAAACAGATACCTTATTTACATAAGTATTCAGAACCTTTGCTATGAGACTCTAAATTGATCTCAGGTACATCCTGTTTCCATTGATCATCCTTGAGATGTTTCTACAACTTGATTGGAGTCCACCTGTGGTAAATTAAATTGATTGGACATGATTTGGAAAGGCACACACCTGTCTATATAAGGTCCCACAGTTGACAGTGCATGTCAGAGCAAAAACCAAACCATGAGGTCGAAGGAATTGTCCCTAGAGTTCTTAGACAGGATTGTGTCGAGGCACAGATCTGGGGAAGGGTACCAAAAACGTTCTGCAGCATTGAAGGTCCCCAAGAACACAGTGGCCTCCATCATTCTTAAATGGAAGAAGTTTGGAACCACCAAGGCTCTTCCTAGAGCTAGCTGCCTGGCCAAACTGAGCAATCGGAGGAGAAGGGCCTTGGTCATGGAGGTGCCCAAGAACCCGATGGGCTATAGAGTTCCTCTGTGGAGATGGGAGAACCATCTCTGGCCTTTATGGTAGAGTGGTCAGACGGAAGCCATTCCTCAGTAAAAGGCACATGACAGCCCGCTTGGAGCTTGCTCAAAAGCACCTAAAGACACTCAGACCATGAGAAACAAGATTCTGGTCTGATGAAACCAAGATTGAACTCTTTGGCCTGGATGCCAAGCCTGGTGCTATCCCTTCGGTGAAGCATGGCGGTGGCTGCATCATGCTGTGGGGATGTTTTTCAGTGGCAGGGACTGGGAGACTAGTCAGGATCGAGGCAAAGATGAACGGTGCAAAGTATAGAGAGATCCTTGATGAAAACCTGCTCCAGAGTGCTCAGGACCTCAGACTGGGGCGAAGGTTCACATTCCAACAGGACAATGACCCTAAGCACACAGCCAAAAAAATGCAGGAGTGGCTCTGAATGTCCTTGAGTGGCCCAGCCAGAGGCCGGACTTGAACCCGATCGAACATCTCTGGAGAGACCTGAAAATAGCTGTGCAGCGACGCTCCCCGTCCAACCTGACAGAGCTTGAGAGGATCTGCAGAGAAGAATGGGAGGAACTCCACAAATAACACTATGCCAAACTTGTAGTGTCATACCCAACAATAATTTATGCTGTAATCGCTGTCAAAGGTGCTTCAACAAAGTACTGAGTAAAGGATCTGAAAACGTATGTACATAATTCAGTTTTCTAGTTTTTATAAATTAGCTAACATTTCTAAAAATCTGTTTTTGCTTTGTCATTATGGGTTATTGTGTAATATATAAATATATATAAAGATATATAATAATTTAATACATCTTAGAATAAGGCTGTAACGTAACAATATGTGAAAACTTTCCGAAGGCACTGTAGTCCTCACACACCACATAGTCCTCACACGCTACATAGTCCTCACACACCACATAGTCCTCACACGCTACATAGTCCTCACACGCCACATAGTCCTCACACGCCACATAGTCCTCACACGCCACATAGTCCTCACACGCCACATAGTCCTCATACACTACATAGTCCCCACATTCCATATAGTCCTCACACACCACATAGTCCTCACACGCCACAGTCCTCACACACCACATAGTCCCCACATACCATATTCCTCACATTCCACATAGTCCCCACATACCATATTCCTCACACACCACATAGTCCCCACATTCCATATAGTCCCCACACACCACATAGTCCTCTCATTCCACATAGTCCCCACACACCACATAGTCCTCACAAAACACATAGTCCTCACATTCCACATAGTCCCCACACACCACATAGTCCTCACAAAACACATAGTCCTCACATTCCACATAGTCCCCACATACCATATTCCTCACACACCACATAGTCCCCACATTCCATATAGTCCCCACACACCACATAGTCCTCACAAAACACATAGTCCCCACATACCATAGAATTCATGGCGAAGTGATTGTGCTGCGTCTGGAGGTCTACGGCGTGCTGGTAGCTGACTCCGATCTCTGTGTGGCTCTGCAGGAACACTTCCTTATTGTGACTGATCCAGTCAAACATCTATGGTGGGAACAAACACAGACACATAAGGTTAGGTAAGGTTGCTGGTTGGGTTACTGGTCCTGTGTGGCTCAGTTGGTACACTATACCGCTTTTGGGTTCGATTCCCGTTGGGCCCACCCATAAAAAAATGAATGCACGACTTGCACACTTATATTTAACATATATAACGCATATTATCCATAATCAATCATTATAATGATTATTAGACATTCGCATTGATAGTTCACCTGTTATAACTCATCACGGCACAGAAGATAGACATTATTTCATTTTTTGGGTTTATTGGACAGGATAGAGAGAGGAAAGATTCAGCAGATGTCTGTATTTGAACACTTGCTTCAGCAATATATGTGAACCAGAAGAAGCGGCTCAGACCACTAGGCCATGGCAGACAAACATTCTGTGCATTACATGATACTGCAGTCCTCTCTCTGGTGTTAATTATACACTAGTCATTGGGAGGCTAGCAATCACTCTTTAAAATCCTGGACAGTACGCTCAACTATATAGTATGATCCAATATTAAATAACAGTGGAGTGTCATAGTGTGATTATAGGATCAGCCCTCCACAGCCCTGCTCTGAAGAGCCTGAAATATTAGAACAAATCTATTTAATCAGGTTTGAATCGAGCTGTTAATTAAACATTGGCGCTAGTGTGACCTCTCGGCGCTACCTTCCGATGGGAGTCATTATAAAAGGAATGAGTTGTCTGATGTGTTTGTACTGATATAACAGATTAGAGTGCAGGTGTTTCTATAGACAGTTTGCTTCGATTTAGACGTTTGTTTAATGAGTAACGCTATGGTAATTATTATCCTACTGAACCACGATCAATTTCAATCAAAAGTTTCAAATGGTGACTGTAAAAATGACTTTTCTTTCTATAAGCAATAACTTTAGCAAATTGAATGGGAAAAACAGAAAGATTACTAGGAAACAGTCCTTCGCATCTTTTGGATTTGATGCATATTTCTTACGCTTAAAGTAGGGTTTGATGAAATCAACTTTATTGTCAAAAGACCATATGGTTGAAACAATACATATAAAGTCCCTAACTTGTCATGCGTTTTAAATCACATCTTGACAGCTTAATCTATTAACTTACAAATCAAATAGAGAAGCTGGCTAAATAATTAATTAGCTCAATGACTGTTTGCTTTTCTATTCAGGCACTGTGGAGTTGCTGATAAATGGCTCCCTATCAGGTTCACTTGAAGATGAACAGTTTGCACTAAAAGTTTGCATGTCAGGAAAATCCTCAACAACAAAAGAGTGTTCCAAAGATTGATCCTACATCTGTACATCATTATCCTAAATGAACAACAACTTCTTCCTGATCACAAACTTGAAATGTACTCTGAAGAAATGCCATATTCCTTGAAAAAAAGCTATTGATTGCATCACAGAGGTAATGTTTTCTCTATGGAGCACAACATTGATTTGAACTCTCCTGACTAAAATCCATGTGAGATGATTACCTACAGCATGGTCAGGCAAGTTAATGTTTCCATTTTCGGATCTTCCTTTCATGGGCAATGATGCGCCAGGCCAGTTAACATGAGCCTACTACATCGAGCCACATGTTGAACGTCCATTCTCTCAGGCCACGGGCACAATGTATGAATGTATGGATGGATCACAATCGGTTATAATAATTGTCAAGTATGGAGCTGGCCCGAACCACCATTATCCAGAAAGTGTTGGATGCTTGACTAGAGGACGCAGATTCACAACCTCTCTACAAAGTTACTGGAGGCCAAATCTGGAAGCGGTGGAGTACTGTTCTCTCTGACAACATAGCAGCAGCTCCTAGGCTCCAGCTAAAAGAACGGCATCCATTTCCAGCAGCGTCAAGCCAACAAACGACAACATGAGCAAGCCAAAGGCAAACGGTAACATTTTCTGCACATCCAGGCACTCCGTGTTGCATTGTGGCTAACAACAACCTTAGCCGTGGTATATAGACCATATATCACACCCTCTCGTGCCTTACTGCTTAAATATACCATCTAGTTTATCCCCTGAAAGTTAGCTTGTTAACTAGCCATATTAAGCTAATCTGTTATTAGCGCGCTAGCCAATTTAATGTGGTCCATCAATCAATGTAGCCTATAATGTCTATCAGCGGCAATCGTGTTTAAACACTAAAAAACTATGTTGTAAAGGGATAATGTTAGCTAACTTCACTAAAGTAGAAGTGATGATATTACAACAAAAGTTAACATTCATTTAACAATCCCTTGAGGACGGCACTCAATTGTCACTGGTTTTAACAGAGCTTTGGCTCTCCTTGCCCACCGGCAGGCAAATCAAACACACAAGGCTGCTCCTTATTGTGACGTTTCATTGATGACGACCTATAGGTCCTGGTCAAAAGAAGTGCACTACGTAGGGAATACATTACAGAGGACCTCCTCCCCGGGAGGAAAAATAAACACGCCCCCTCCATTCTCCCCTGTCTGTTACTGTTTCCTTTTGATCCTGATCCACAAAGTTATGAAAGTGCCTTTCCTGGGTTTGCACAACGAGAATTTCAAAAATACCCTTATTATTACTTTAACTTCAAAAGGTGCCCTGTTACAATAAGCTCAGTCTTTACAATCGTTGTTCGGATGGCTGGAGTATAGGTGTGTAACCACACAAGGTTACTATGACTTTCAAAGTGCTTGGTTGGATCAGAATTAAAATAGTATTGTGGAATCTGAGCTTACAATATGACCAGTTGTTGAACTGCTGTAGCTATCCTGTTAGACTTGTGTGCGTTGTCTAACACATTGTCAGTACTGTGTTAGTAACCAATCACAGACCAATTGGAGAGGACACATGGAGGGACAGACACATTATGTGTGCCAGGCCTTGATTGGCATTGTCCCCAGGGAAATTAACCATTATCTGGGCCTGGCCTAATCAGTGGCACCATGGGGCTCCACTGTCATTAGAAAAGGTACTTATCCAAATGAAGGCCTTTGTCTAGAGTCCACCAGGCATTGGCCTACTACTTCATCATTGTAGGGTATATTGGGGGGAATATGGCATGTTTAGGAGAATTACGTTTTTCTTCCGTTCTCTCTGTTTTTACCATTTTTTTTTTTTTTTTACTTTAGTTCATTTGTCCGGTTGTTGTGACAAAACGGCAGATGACTTGGCAAATATTGTTTGTAATATGTGATCACATTGTCATCTAAATACAATCACTTTTTCTTACAGGCTCACCTGTGTCTCTGACCTTGCCAGAGTTGTATAGGTACTAACGTGAGGTCATACTGTTGATGTTGTTGTTGTTGTTGTTGTTGTTGATCCTAATGAGTTGTGGGGTATTTAACGTATATGAGGTTATCCTTTTAAAGCTTGGGAACTTTTCAGAGACCTAAAACATTATTTTGTTGTTATTGTTACATGTACCTTTGGGTTCATCTGGACAACATTACTGCCATTGTCAAGGGAGATGTGTGCGTAGATGATACATCGTTTTTAATACACACTTAGAAATACCTCACAAATTGGAAAAGTGGGCAAAATACATGTTTATTCCCTAAAAATAGCATCTCAGGGAATGATGCACTGAGCCGTTCTGTTTTCTCAAAATCTTGTAAAAGCACATATCCTTCTAAAAGCATAGGCTATTATTATATCCCATTTTTTATGCCTTTCAAATAAATAAACAAAATCACAGCGTTTATGTATTTAGGCCCTCCATAAACAGAGAAAGGCTGTGTCCCAAATGGCCCCCTATTCCTTACATAGTGCACTACTTTTGACCAGGGCCATAGGGCTCTGCACTATATACAGCAGGGGATTGCAGGCCATTTGGGACACCGCCTAGACCTCACATCACATCTAGCCCAAAGTATATTTGCTGTCATGCTGAGGACTTTCACGATGTGTCTCTAGGATAAATATCTGCATCTAAGGTTCAGGGATATTAATATGCGAAAAACCTCTCAATCAGTTTTAATATAAATTCCATGTCAACGTTCGTCTGCCTTACTGTATACAGGGCACACGTTTGGCAATTAGACTGGTCTTACTAGCTAAACACCCTGCATATTATATTATGAACGTCAAATCACCAGTGTCTTTAATGTACTGTGGGTTCATTTTTGTTATTCTGTTAGCAGAGATCATTGGTATAATCTATATCGTGTTGTCTGATGTTTTGTTTCTAATTTTACTTGTATTTACGAGTTAAAGACAAAAGTCCATTCCATAAAATATTTCAATGGACATAAATATTTTCAATTCAGAGGTCAACTCAGCTCAACTAGTTTCATTGTGACTCTGTTTCTAGACCTCTGGTCACTCACCTCCTCTGCATCCTGTTCAAAGAGGCGGAGCTGGAAACACTGGTCCAGCTTGAGCTTGCGGACGTGCCACATCTGGTGCAGGTGCTGTCTGGTGGAATGCAGCTTGTCCAGCAGGCTGGCGATCTTAGGCACCACGCTCTGGAAGTCAGCGCTACCCGAGATGCAGTTCCTCCCAGAAAACCCATCACTAGATCGAATACACTGAAGCAGCCTCTGGCCCTCCCTGTCCAGCTCCTCCACGGGAGCCTTCATCACCTTCTTCTTGAGCTGCGTGTGCTCTTCAATGAGCCGCCGTGAGCCCTCCACGTCCACTGGGAACTCCTTCTTGGCCAGCAGCTCCTGGAGGTCCTCCAGGCGAGAGAGGAGGTGCACGGCCGAGCCCATGAACTCCTCCAGGGCCACGCGCAGATCCATCCACTCCTCGTGGTTGTACTCCAGTGAGCCCTCAAAGTCATCCGTCAGCTGGGACGGGTCCACCAACTTAGTCAGGCCCTCCACTGAAACCATGCTAGTCTGTCAAATCAAAATCAAATCAAATGTTATTTGTCTCCTGCTTCGTAAACAACAGGTTTAGACTAACAGCGAAGTGTTTACTTACGGGCCCTTCCCCACAATGCAGAGGGAAAACTAGAAAGATAATAAAAAGATAATAACTTGAGTAATAAATCCACAATGAGTAACGGTAACTTGGCTGTATACACGAGGTACCAGTACCGAGTTGATGTGCAGGGGTACCAGGTCATTGCGGTAGATATGTACAGTACAAATAGGTAGGGATAAAGTCACTAGGCAACAGGATAGATACTAAACAGTATCAGCAGTATGTGGTGAGTCAAAAGAGTTAGTACAAAGAGGGTCCATGCAGATAGTCCAGGTAGCTATTTGGTTAAATATTTAGTGGTCTTATGGCTTGGGGTTAAAAGCTGTTCAGGGTCCTGTTGGTTCCAGACTTGGTGCATCGGTACCGCTTGCCGTGCGGTAGCAGAGAGAATAGTCTATGATTTGGGTGGCTGGAAATCTTTTGGGCCATCCTCTGACACCGCCTGGTATAGAGGTCTTGGATGGCAGGGAGCTTGGCCCCAGTGATGTACTGCGCCGTACGAACTACCCTCTGTAGCGACTTGTGGTCGGATGCCAAGAAGTTGCCATACCAAGCGGTGACGCAGCCAGTCAAGATGCTTTCAATGGTGCCGCTTTAGAACCTTTTGAGAATCTGAGGGCCCGTGCCAAATATTTTTAGCCTACTGAAAATTCTTCATTGAAGCTCTCGACCCGCTCAACAGCACACAACCAAGAGGTTTGTATGATGTTACCCCAGCCAAAACCTATACAGGCCTCATTGGATGTGTCCCAAATGGCAACCTATTCCCTATATAGAGCACTACTTTTTGACCAGAGGCATACGGGCCCTGGTCAAAGGTACTGAACTATAAAGGGACAAGGGAACCATTTGGGACGCAGGAAAATCTGTTTCTCATCAGCTCTACAGTTAACTGTGGAGGGTAGGAATGAGAAAGGGGAAGACTGAGGGGTGTAAGCTTAACCTCCCACTACCTAGCACACTACTAATGGCTGACCTCTATACAGCATTACATGCAGAGAATATGGGGGAGGGGGTAATCATTTTTTGCATTCTATTCTCACCAGTCCCTTTGAAAACATGGCTCTGTGCTTCCTTTCCACTTTAGAGACAGACCAAAATGAACGACTGTTGTCAAGTAGCGCTTATAGTCCTGTGATAAAATGGTGCTATTCAACTCTGGATGAAATACATAATCACCATAATCAAAAACAGGCTGACTATACTAGAGCAATATAAAATATTTTAACAGTGGGCAACCAGACATGCCAACCAAAATAAGGCTCAGTTTTTGCCCAAGCTGAGCTCTCCCTTACCTCAAAAGTGAACTTGGCACTGCCGAAGTTGGTCTTCTGCTTCTGCCAGAAGTTGTCCGGTTTGATGATGAGTGCCACGCAGATCTCAGCAGAGAAGGCTTCTTGCAGGGTCTTCAGTAGAGGCTTGATCAGGTCCCACTTGGAACCGCGCATATCAATGATCACTGTGAAGCCCCGCTTGCACACGTCCTCACTGGGAGATAGAGGAGATGAAAGAGTGAAGAGAGAGAGGAGGAAGAGAGAGAGAGAGAGAAATAAAAGAAAGAAAGAAAGAAAGAAAGAAAGAAAGAAAGAGAAATAGTGAGTGAGATAGAAAAGGAGAGAGAGAGAATGAAAGAGAGAGAAGGTGAGGGAGAAAGAGAGAACCAACCGTTAGTATGCAGCGTGCCCTACATGTCACACCCTCTCCAAGGGTGCCTGGGTCGGCTAGGGCGGCACTCCACACTATCCAACATCACCATCCAACACTCGCTACTTAATGTCCTTCAGCCAATTTAGATGTGAATTGGTCCCTTGGCTCCCCTGGACGCTGAACCAACCACAGTGATGCTAAAGCCATTACGCCACCGGAACTGTTTTAACTGCTGTGACCAAATGACAAGCGCTATTCATTTGGACTTGTTTTAAGCTAGCCTGCTGTTCTGTCTCCACAGTGATCGTTAACTCCCATGATTCAAACTCTCTGACAAGCCTGTCATCGACGTTAAGCTCATTTCACACATATCTAACCCTCTCCTCCAGGGCATGCCCTCTTTAGATGTAGTTGGCTTATAATGAAGGACCCCACTTTTCTACCAGGTTATGAGGCTGCAATAATATGAATGGTTTATTCTTAGGTCCCGATGCCTTGAAAGCACTTCACTGTGATTGGAAGATAAAAATAACCTGTAATTGCTTTGAGTCGCCACATGCCTTCCTCCTCAAGCCTCCACTACTTCTGGAATTAATATGTTCCTCTCCGCATTGGGGGGACAAACAAGAGAAATTGTCTGCAACCCAAATGGATCCCTATTCCCTATGTAGTGCACTGCTTTTGACTAGGGCCTGCAGGACAATATAGTGAATAGGGTGTCATTTGGGACACACACTTTATTACACAAAGCAGTGATCACCAACCTTTTTTGAACGTAAGCCTATGCAACATTAACCAATTAAAAACAGTTCTGTAGCAGTGAGGTTTGTCCGGTAGACTATAGGCCCAATACATTATCACTGCTGATTGGCTATGCTTGAATTACCCTGCCAATGTTGTTCTTCTCAGACCATTTTAAAATTATATTTCAAAACTTGAGGTACGATCACAATGGTCACTTGTTGTATTACTTGAGCATACATGTAATATTTTACAGGGCTGATGGAGCCTGCATCTGATGGTCAGTCTCTCAGCAAAAGGAGAGACGGAGAGAGAGCAGTTCAAGAGGCTGCCTCAGCATCCCTCAGCTCTCTTTCCATACGCTGAGACGAGACACTGTCTTCCAGCTGATGGTGAAACTCCAGTCACACTTCCTTATTTCTTCCTAATACACAAATTCATGTTTTTTACTGTTTCCAGAAAATGTGGAATATTCCTCTATATTAAAAAAGACAAGCCGCTAATAATAACAATGCAAGCCTATCGATACACTTTGTAGCCAGAGTGGATAGGGGGAAGTGTGTTTTATGGCTTATAAAAGTACTGAATAAAGTGTTTACTGTGCTGAATAAAAACATGGTTTTAAAAGTTTTTAAATGTCACAGTATCAACATAGCTGTGAGCTTGTGGGAGCTGCAGGCACGGTGATCTGAGCTATATGATTGGCCAGCAGTAGTCCTATAGATGGACTTGATTTGCTCTCCGGGCCCACCGGGTAGGCGGAGTTTGTACCTTCAGACACATAAAATGATAAAAATGGGAACAGTACATCCCTCAAATTTTTACTCTGATGTCTTACAAGGGTCCAGAACCTCCCTATCTGTAACAATTCTACTGATATTGCCCTTTTAAATAAATACTTTACCCAAGAGTATAATGATATTTCCCATTGACTGATCATGGTTTTTCAGATCCCTAAACAATACAGTTTGCAGGTCCATCTGAACCCTGATATTATGGTATAAAGTGCCTTCAGATTATTCATACCCCTTGATATATTACACATTTTGTCCCATCTACACACAATACCCCAGAATGACAAAGTGAAAACATGTTTGTAGAATTTTTGCAAATGTATTGAAAATTAAATACAGAAATAAATATTTTACAATACTGTACATGTTAGAATCACCTTTGGCAGCGATCACAACTGTGAGTCTTTCTGGGTAAGTCTCTAAGCGCTTTGCACAACTGGATTGTACGATATTTGCACATGATTATTTTTTAAATTCTTCAAGCTCTGTCAAGTTGGTTGTTGATCGTTGCTAAACAACCATTTTCAAGTCCTGCCATAGATTTTCAAGCCAATTTTAGTAAAAACTGGCCCCTCAGGAACATTCAATGTTGTCTTGGTAAGTTACTCCAGTGTAGATTTGGCCTTGTGTTTTAGGTTATTGTCCTGTTGAAAGGTGAATTCATCTCCCAGTGTCTGGTGGAAAGCAGACTGAACCAGGTTTTCCCTCTAGGATTCTGCCTGTGCTTAGATCTATTCTGTTTCTTTCTATCCTGACAAACTCCCCAGTCCTGACAAGCATACCCATAACATGATGCAGCCACCACCATGCTGGAAATAGGAAGAGTGGTACTACTTCAGTGTCTTATTGCAAAGTGTATGTTTTGGAATATTTGTATTCTGTACAGGCATCTTTCTTTTCACTCTGTCATTTAGGTTAGTATTGTGGAGTATCTACAATAGTTTTCTCCTCACAGCCATTAAACTCTGTAACTGTTTTAATGTCACCATTGGTCTCATGGTGAAATCCCTGAGCGGTTTCCTTCCTCACCGGCAACTGAGTTAGGATGGACGCCTGTATCTTTGTATTGACTGGATGTATTGATACACCATCCAAAGTGTAATTAATAACTTCACCATGCTTAAAGGGATATTCAATGTCTGCTTTTTTATTTTTACCCATCTACCAATAGGTGCCCTTCTTTGTGAGGCAGTGGAAAACCTCCCTCGTCTTTGTGGTTGAATCTGTGTTTGAAATTCACTGCTCAACTGAGGGACCTTACAGATAATTGTATGTGGGGGGTACAGAGATGAGGTAGTCATTTAAACAAATCATGTAAGCCTCTTAAATGTAATGGGGAAAATGTTCCACCTAAATAGACATACCCAAAAGTAACTGCTATTCATGTGTAATTACATGATTCTAACAAAAACTGGTATATTTGGAAAGAAGACATCTGGGAGATTATGAGGAAAAGATCAGTAGATAGATGGGAGTTACATAATTCAGAAACATAAGATCAAGCACAATCTCATCTTTCATTGACAAGCTATAAGTGAATTATTGATTGCTAAAGCTGGAAACGCATCAGATGGATTCCACAACATGTGAACAATATCAGAAACAAAATGGGATTGATAGATCTAACAACTAGAGATGGGCTGATGTTTTAGTTAGTGGTGTCAGGTGTCTGTCCCTAAACCTCTCCACAGTGGCATATATGTGTGCTGAGAATGTCCCAAAGCCAAGCGACTATCCTGCACCATTCCCAGAAACTTGTGGGAAGGTTGTATGCTAAATAACCATAGGACAACCATGCTCTCACCAAGCTCTAGGAAACATATGGTTCTCAGAACGTTATGTGCTAGCTGGGCCAAGTGCACCACAGTAATAGAAAGGCTTGATCTTTCCAGACCGGTTGGTGACCACTGCCCTAGACCTCACTGCAGCTTAGTGGATGATGTTACACTGGTTAGATCTACTGTATTTGATTCCGTTCGATTCCCACAACAACAGCATCACTATTAGAACCCTTTTCTATTCTCAATGGGTCACTGGCCCAAGGCCAACAGGAAAACAGCCCTGACACATCCATACACAGTCATACACATCCATACACATCCATACACAGTTATACACAGTCATACACATCCATACACATCCATACACAGTTATACACAGTCATACACATCCATACACATCCATACACAGTCATACACATCCATACACATCCATACCCAGTCATACACATCCATACACAGTCATACACATCCATACACAGTCATACACATCCATACCCAGTCATACACATCCATACACAGTCATACACATCCATACACATCCATACACATCCATACACAGTCATACACATCCATACCCAGTCATACACATCCATACCCAGTCATACACATCCATACACATCCATACACATCCATACACAGTCATACACATCCATACCCAGTCATACACATCCATACACAGTCATACACATCCATACCCAGTCATACACATCCATACCCAGTCATACACATCCATACACAGTCATACACATCCATACACAGTCATACACATCCATACCCAGTCATACACATCCATACCCAGTCATACACATCCATACCCAGTCATACACATCCATACCCAGTCATACACATCCATACACAGTCATACACATCCATACCCAGTCATACACATCCATACCCAGTCATACACATCCATACACAGTCATACACATCCATACCCAGTCATACACATCCATACCCAGTCATACACATCCATACCCAGTCATACACATCCATACCCAGTCATACACATCCATACCCAGTCATACACATCCATACCCAGTCATACACATCCATACACAGTCATACACAGTCATACACATCCATACCCAGTCATACACATCCATACCCAGTCATACACATCCATACACATCCATACACAGTCATACACAGTCATACACATCCATACACAGTCATACACATCCATACCCAGTCATACACATCCATACACAGTCATACACATCCATACCCAGTCATACACATCCATACACATCCATACACATCCATACCCAGTCATACACATCCATACCCAGTCATACACATCCATACACATCCATACACATCCATACCCAGTCATACACATCCATACCCAGTCATACACATCCATACCCAGTCATACACATCCATACCCAGTCATACACATCCATACCCAGTCATACACATCCATACACAGTCATACACATCCATACCCAGTCATACACATCCATACCCAGTCATACACATCCATACACAGTCATACACATCCATACCCAGTCATACACATCCATACCCAGTCATACACATCCATACCCAGTCATACACATCCATACCCAGTCATACACATCCATACCCAGTCATACACATCCATACCCAGTCATACACATCCATACACAGTCATACACAGTCATACACATCCATACCCAGTCATACACATCCATACCCAGTCATACACATCCATACACATCCATACACAGTCATACACAGTCATACACATCCATACACAGTCATACACATCCATACCCAGTCATACACATCCATACACAGTCATACACATCCATACCCAGTCATACACATCCATACACATCCATACACATCCATACCCAGTCATACACATCCATACCCAGTCATACACATCCATACACATCCATACACATCCATACACATCCATACCCAGTCATACACATCCATACCCAGTCATACACATCCATACCCAGTCATACACATCCATACACATCCATACACATCCATACACAGTCATACACATCCATACCCAGTCATACACATCCATACACAGTCATACACATCCATACCCAGTCATACACATCCATACCCAGTCATACACATCCATACACAGTCATACACATCCATACACAGTCATACACATCCATACCCAGTCATACACATCCATACCCAGTCATACACATCCATACCCAGTCATACACATCCATACACAGTCATACACAGTCATACACATCCATACCCAGTCATACACATCCATACCCAGTCATACACATCCATACACATCCATACACAGTCATACCCAGTCATACACATCCATACACAGTCATACACATCCATACCCAGTCATACACATCCATACCCAGTCATACACATCCATACCCAGTCATACACATCCATACCCAGTCATACACATCCATACCCAGTCATACTAGTAGGAAAGGAAAGTGCTACTGCTTGGATGACTACATGAAAACACTCATTTCCAGGTAGGCTGAAAAGTCAATGGATATGTAACCTGTGACCATTCATCAACTTGGGATGTGTCCTAAATGGCACCTATGGGCACACTGTGCACTATAAATGGAATAGGGTGCCATTTGGGACGCAGCCCATCGACTTGCTACTTCACTTTTAATTGAAGGAGCATGTTGAAGTGATTAGCCGATGACATCATCGTCTCAGTTTGTAGCTTCACTGACCCATGCAAGCACAGCTAATTCCCAGAGACTGTTGCTAAAATATCAAAGCAAATATTTTAGCAAATGCATATCAAAGATGTATAGATAGTGAGGATATAAAAATGTCCTGGATGCAGAAAGGGAATTCCAATAAATGCCTGGGGTGGGAGGTACACCTGCGTGGGTTGGACCAATATCATTGATGACCAGCAACCACTGGGATGTCGTGATCTTGAGATACAGTATCAATACAACTCTTGACATTCAAACCATTTTCAGTGGCTTTAAAGAAAGCACCAAGTGACAAAGGTTAACGCCGAAATGTCTGTGTGAGTTTTCCAGCCTCTGCTTAAAATGCATTAATAAAAAAAAAATGTAGGGACTTCGGTGTCTTTAAAGGAAATACATGGCTTGGCCTGATAGAAAAAACCCAGCTCATTCCAACACCTCCTGCCGATATGACGGAGAGATGTAAAGCTACTCCGGCAGAGAGAAACTCAAAACCACAAAAGTGCTCTCTTGCTTTGAGTCCGGAGAGAGGCTATTATTTCAGTTGACAGCTTGGCTCCAGAAGTGTGCCATGAGGCCACCTCCCCACTCTCTAATACTCCTCTCCTGGCTGAGTCCCAAATGTCACCATATTCCCTATATAGTGCACTACTTTTGACCAGGTCCCATAAGTCTCTGTTAAAAATGTTTCTGTGATAGTGACGGGTCAGTTGGAGGGGACCGGGCTGGCTGGCTGGCTGGCTGGCTGGCTGTTTAGACTCTCATTAAGCAGGTCTTTGTTCAGAACTACACAGAGAGGCTTTGAAGCTGACTTCATAGGGCCTACTGCCAGGCCTGATCAATGGCTGAACGCACTCAGTAAAGCCCTGTCACTCCGCCTGGCTGACAGCACCTTAACACACACACAACCATGTAGGCACGCATGCCATATACACCTATGCATACACACGCACAGGCACACACACGTACATGCACGCACACATACACTTTCTCCAGACATGACGCCACAAACTGAGTGTGAAAATCCTCTGCATATCTGCCAAACACCTCTGTGGATATATTCGGTTGTTGTCTTTACACATTGAAGAAACATGTTTTCAGATGAAAAGATATATCACCCATTAAATGAGGTGACACTAATTTCAAGTACAGTTGAAGTCGGAGGTTTACATACACCTTAGCCAAATTCCTGACATTTAATCCTAGTAGAAATTCCCTCTCTTAGGTCAGTTAGGATCACCACTTTATTTTAAGAATGTGTATTGTCAGAATAATAGTAGAGAGAATTATTTATTTCAGCTTTTATTTCTTTCATCACATTCCCAGTGGGTCAGAAGTTTACATACACTCAATTAGTATTTGGTAGCATTGCCTTTAAATTGTTTAGCTTTGGTCAAAAGTTTTGGGTAGCCTTCCACAAGCTTCCCACAATAAGTTGGGTGAATTTTGGCCCATTCCTCCTGACAGAACTGGTGTAACTGAGTCAGGTTTTTAGGCCTTCTTGCTCGCACACGCTTTTTCAGTTCTGCCCACAAATGTTCTATAGGATTGAGGTCAGGGCTTTGTGATGGCCACTCCAATACCTTGACTTTGTTGTCCTTAAGCCATTTTGCCACAACTTTGGAAGTATGTTTGGGGTCATTGTCCATTTGGAAGATCCATTTGCGACCAAGCTTTAACTTCCTGACTGATGTCTTGAGATGTTGCTTCAATATATCCACATAATGTTCCTTCCTCATGATGCCATATATTCTGTAAAGTGCACCAGTCCCTCCTGCAGCAAAGCACCCCCACAACATGATGCTGCCACCCCCGTGCTTCATGGTTGGGATGGTGTTCTTCGGCTTGCAAGCCTCCCCCTTTTTCCTACAAACATAACAATGGTCATTATGGCCAAACAGTTCCATTTTTGTTTCATCAGACCAGAGGACATTTCTCCAAAAAGTACGATCTTTGTCCCCATGTGCAGTTGCAAACCGTAGTCTATCTTTTTTATGGCGGTTTTGGAGCAGTGGCTTCTTCCTTGCTGAGCGGCTTTTCAGGTTATGTCGATATAGGACTTGTTTTACTGTGGATATAGATACTTTTGTACCTGTTTCCTCCAGCATCTTCACAAGGTCCTTTGCTGTTGTTGTGGGATTGATTTGCACTTTTCGCACCAAAGTACGTTCATCTCTAGGAGACAGAACGCGTCTCCTTCCTGAGCGGTATGACGGCTGCGTGGTCCCATGGTGTTTATACTTGCATACTATTGTTTGTCCAGAAGAACGTGGTACCTTCAGGCGTTTGGAAATTGCTCCCAAGAATGAACCAGAGTTGTGGAGGTCTACAATTTTTTTTTAGGTCTTGGCTGATTTATTTTGATTTTCCCATGATGTCAAGCAAAGAGGCACTGCGTTTGAAGGTAGGCCTTGAAATACATCCACAGGTACACCTCCAATTGACTGAAATTATGTAAATTAGCCTATCAGAAGCTTCTAAAGCCATTTTCTGGAATTTTTCAAGTTGTTTAAAGGCACAGTCAACTTAGTGTATGTAAACTTCTGACCCACTGGAATTGTGATATAGTGAATTATAAGTGAAATAATCTGTCTGTAAACAATTGTTGGAAGAATTACTTGTGTCATGCACAAAGTAGATGTCCTAACCGACTTGCCAAAACTATAGTTTGTTAACATGAAATCTGTGGAGTGGTTGAAAAATGACTTCAATTTAATTGTATGTAAACTTCTGACTTCAACTGTAAGTTAGGGGAGGGTTTGTCTTTGTCCCATCGCACTTCAGCAACTCCTTGTGGCAGCCAGGCACATGCACGCTGACTACGGTCGCCAGCTCTACAGTGTTTCCCATCTTCCGCATTTAACCAAACCCCTCTGAATCAGGGAGGTGTTAATCAACATTTTTAGGCACCCAGGGAACAGTAGGTAAACTGCCTTGTTCAGCTGCAGAGTGACAGATTAGTTTTTTTACCTTGTCAGCTCAGGGATTTGATCCAACAACCTTTCAGTTACAGACCCAACGCTCCTACCCTCCAGGCCACCTGTGGCTCGCTTCTGGGTTAAGCGGGCATTGTGTCAAGAAGGAGTATGGTGTTTCGGACAACACATAGCTCTTGACCTTCGCCTCTCCCGAGTCCATACGGGAGTTGCAGCAAAGGGACAAGACTGTAAAACTACCAATTGGAAATCACGAAATAGGGGTAAAAACAAAAATATATATAATAATAATAAAACATAACACATCCAAGGGGACGACATCATAGACCTAGTGTGTCCCCCAAATGACATATATAGCGAATAGGGTGGCATTTGGGACACAAACCAATTTCAGAATATCCTATATGAATGTTCTAGACACATTTGGATGTTGGAAGAACATTCATGTGTCCTGTTGTCTTAGGGTTAAGAACAATATTGCATCAACATCACACCAAACATACACAGAACATGGTGGCCAAATTCTCAGAATATAAGATACTACTGGGTCATCAAGCTCGGGGCCCTGGGTCTGAACCCCGCCCTGTGTAACTGGGTCCTGGGTCTGCCCAACGCATCACCGGGGGGCACACTGCCTGCCCTCCAAGACAGCTACAGCACCCGATGTCACAGGAAGGCCTTAAAGATCATCAACCACGGACTGTTCACCCAGCTACCATCCAGAAGGCCAGATCAGTACAGGTAAATCCAAACTGGGACCGAGAGACTGAAAAACAGCCATCACTAGCCGGCTACTACCAGGTTACTCAACCCTGCACCTTAGAGGCTACTGCCCTATATACATAGATATGGAGTCACTGGTCACTTTAATAATGGAACACTAGTCACTTTAATAATGTTTACATACTGCTTTACTTATTTCATATGTATATACTATATTCTATTGTACTATTTTAGTCAATGTCACTCCGACTGAATTGTTAGATACTACTGCACTGTTGGAGCTAGGAACACTACACACGCAATAACATCTGCTAAATATGTTTATGTGACTTAAGATAAGATTTGATTTGGTGTTGTAGACACGTTTCATGGGAAAGTTACAAGAACGTTCCTGTGTCCAAAGATGTTTAAAACATAGGACATTCTGTCATGATCCCCTGGGGGGTTTTGTCTAGTTCCCAGCGTGTTCCGTGGACGTCTGTAAAGACCTTTCTATGACGTTAGGGAAG
The DNA here is from genome assembly GCA_023634145.1 of Thymallus thymallus. NCBI lineage: Eukaryota > Metazoa > Chordata > Actinopteri > Salmoniformes > Salmonidae > Thymallus > Thymallus thymallus. The sequence continues at coordinate 1,847,772 of CM042407.1, read as the reverse complement.
GGAATGGAGATACTAGTCAGTTGTACAACTGAATGCATTCAACCAAAATGTGTCTTCCACATTCCACCCAACCCCTCTGAACCAGAGAGGGGCAGGATGCTGCCTTAATCACCATCCACGTCATCGCGCCCCAGAGCAGTTGTTGTTGGGGGTTAACTGCATTGTCCGAGGACAGAACAGCAGATTTTTCCACCTTGCCGGCTCGGGGATTTAAACCAGCAACCTTTTGGTCACTGGCCCAACATCACTTCTTGTTACTTTTACCGAACTCATAATGGCCCTGATTTGTGAACCACTGATCCATTCAAAGCTCTTTATCTGTTGGCAAGGTTACACATATGTGCTTTCAACATACAGCGTTTTCAACGTACATATTTGACACACTTTGGCATAGATTACATTGTACATGTTCATTTATACAGTAATTATTATTCAACATATCCTCACCTGAGATTTTAACTCACAACCTGGCGTGACGTTGATGGAATGACTTTCTGATGGAACTCCTAACTAGAAAACTGGAAATGAATGTTCTTGCAACGTTCCCATGAAACGTGTCAAGAACATTAATACTGTATGTATATTCTGAGAACATGGCCATCATGTTCTGTGTATGTTTGGTGTAAGGTTGATGAAATTTTCTCCTAACCCTCAGAAACCTGGACACGTGGTGCAACGCTCCCATGAAACGTGTCGTTGATGAAATATGGTAACCACGTACTGGGTGAGTTCTGTTAGACATTAAGGAAATGTTCTCATAATGGGCTCATGGAAACACTTACAGTCCTATGAAAATGTTATGTAATGACCTAATGAGACTCTTAAGGGAAAGTTCTGTAAAGTTGTAGGAACATTTGTTGTTAGCTGGGTTAAACCCTCTGCTAGGCAGGTAAGGAAACTGAGCAGCTGTCCTAGCAAACGGCCATAAATCATTCCTGCGGCTTTTCTTTGGGGAGTCTCTTTAATGGCCCTCCAGGAAAGACTAGAAAGGTTCCGAGGGAGCGAGCGAGGGACAGCGAGTGAGCCCCCAAAAACCCTGGGCTCACTGTTTACATTAGCCTAGCCTCAAGGACGAGCTCGCAGCCAGCTGCTTTCATGAGGCTCCATGTACACTCCACACGTATATAAATCTGCGTCCGAAATGGCAGCCTATTCCTTATATAGGGCAATACTTTTGACACAGCCTGAGCAGAGGTGAAAGGGAGTAAAAAAAATACTGAAGCAAAAACTCTATCATGGACGGATCAGTTAACAATGCTATTGGGTTTAGGGAAGTGTTCAGCTTTACGAATGAAAGGCTGTATGTAGTGTGGCTTTGTAGTGGGAGGGGTGTGTGTGTCAGTGGAGGCTACTGAGGGGAGGATGGCTCATAATAATGGCTGGAAAGGAGCAAATGGAATATTTGATACCATTCCATTTATTTCACTCCAGTCATTGACAAGAGCCTGTCCTCCCCAATTAAGGTGTCACCAACCTCCTGTGGTGTGTGTGTGTCGGGTGCTGTCGTTCTTCCAAAGCAGAATCTCCATCAGCAGGTCAAAAACACAGAATACTAAAATAGAAGCACAACCATTTCTAACATTTTACTGAGTTACAGTTCATATAAGGACATCTGACAATTGAAATAAATTCATTAGGCTCTAATCTTTGCCATCGATAAAATGCAATTGTGTTTGTTGTCCGTAGGTTATTCCTGCCCATACCATAACACCACCGCCACCATGGGCACTCTGTTCACAACGTTGATATCAGCAAACTGCTTGCCATCACGACGCCATACACTCTGTCTGCCATCTGCCCGGTACAGTTGAAACCGGGATTCATCCGCGAAGAGCACACTTCTCAAGTGCGCCAGTGGCCATCGAAGGTGAGCATTTGACCAATGAAGTCGGTTACAACGCTGAACTGCAATCAGGACTAGACCCTGAGTGCATTCTGACATCACATCTATAAGGAAACAGTGCATCCCGACAGGAGGCAGAAAACAATGTACCAGGCCAGATGGGATTTACAACCTGATAGCAATGTTTTTTGGACTACCAAGAAATGTAATGGTTAATTATATGAATCATTGAACTGCACTGAACTGCAACCATCTCTATTCTGCCAACAATGCATGGAATGTTGACTCAAATAGAATCTATTTTATGCTTTGTAGCATAAACCGGGAATGGTATATTTTGGACTGGTATTATGATTGTCTGTTTATTTCATATCAGCAAAGTAGTCAAAACGCTGTCAGTTCCACTTTAAATCTATGGCAAGACCTGAAAATGGTTGTCTAGCAATGATCAACAACCACTTTGACAGAGTTTGTGGAGAGAGGGGCATTCTTCTTACCAAACCACATTACCTTTGTTTTGGAGGTGTTCAGAACAAGGTTAAGGGCAGAGAAAGCTTGTTGGACACTAAGAAAGCTTTGTTGTAGAGCATTTAACACAAAATCCGGGGAGGGGCCAGCTGAGTATAAGACTGTATAATCTGCATATAAATGGATGAGAGAGCTTCCTGCTGCCTGAGCTATGTTGTTTATGCAAATTGAGAAGTGCGTGGGGCCTAGGATCGAGCCTTGGGGTACATCCTTGGTGACAGGCAGTGGCTGAGACAGCAGATGTTCTGACTATACAGCACTGCACTCTTTGAGAGAGGTAGTTAGCAAACCAGGCCAAAGACCCCTCAGAGACACCAATACTCCTTAGCCGGCCCACAAGAATGGAATGATCTACCGTATCAAAAGCTTTGGCCAAGTCAATAAAAATAGCAGCACAACATTGCTTAGAATCAAGGGCAATTGTGACATCACTGAGGACCTTTAAGGTTGCAGTGACACATCCATAACCTGAGCGGAAACCAGATTGCATACCAGAGAGAATACTATAGACATCAAGAAAGCCAGTCAGATGATTATTTACACGTTTTTCCAACACTTTTGATAAACAGGGCAAAATAGAAATAGGCCTCTAACAGTTAGGATCAGCTTGATCGCCCACTTTAAATAAAGGACTAACCGTGCCTGCCTTCCAAGCAATGGGAACCTCCCCAGAATGGAGAGACAGGTTAAAAAGGTCAGAGATGGCTTGGCGATGATAGGGGAAGAAACCTTAAAGAAGAAAGGGTCTAAACCATCTGACCCAGATGTTTTTTTGGGGTCAAGTTTAAGGAGCTTCTTTGGTACCTCGGACTCAGTAACTGCCTGCAGGGAGAAACTTTGTCGCGGGGCAGGGGAAAAAGAGGGAGAAGCATCAGGGCTAGTGGCATTAGAAGGGGTGGCAGATGGGGAAATGTTGGACGGGCACGGAGGCATGGCTGAGTCAAATAGGAATCCTGACTTAATGTAGAGGTGATTAAAGAGCTCAGACATGTGCTTCTTGTCAGTAACAACCACATCATCAACTTTAACATGGGCAGTTGTGAGGAGGAGGGTTTATTCTCCAGGTCTTTAACCGTTTTCCAGAATTTCTTGGGGTTAGACCCACAGAGAGAGAACTGCTCCTTAAAGTAACTTTGGCCTTCCGGATAGCCTGAGTGCACTTATTTCTCATTTGCCTGAACGAGAGCCCGTCAGAGTATGCGTGTGCCGAGCCTTTCACCAAATGCAATTCTTGAGGTGGAGTAACTCTGTAAGATCACAGTCAAACCAGGGACTGAACCTGTTTTTAATTCTCATTTTCTTTATGGGGGCGTGTTTGTTAACAATACCACTGAAAATATTTTAAAAGAAGGCCAAAGCGTCTTCGACAGAGGGGTTCAAGCTGACTCTATTCTATTTTACAGAAGCCAGTTCATTAAGGAAGGCTTGCTCATTAAAGTTTGTTACCAAGCGTCTATGACACCAGACTGATACCGCTCAGGATTATTTGTGAGGATAACATCGAGGAGAGTAGCCTTTTCTGGGTGTTTGGAGTCATACCTTATGGAATTGGTAATAATCTGAGAAAGATTTAGGGAGTCCCATTGCTTTAGGTCTTGGTCAGGTGGTTTAAGCATATCCCAGTTTAGGTCACCTAACAGGACAAATTCAGACTTAGTGTAAGGGGCCAAGAGAGAGCTTAGGGCAGGTAGGGTACAGGCCGGTGCTGATGGAGGACGATAACACCCAGCAACAGTCAACTTTTTGAAAGTTTAATGCTTAAAACTAGAAAATCTAATTGTTTGGGGACAGACTTGGTGGAGACAACCGAGCACTGAAGGTGATCCTTGGCCAATCAGATACATATCCTCTGTTCTTACCTGGGCACAGAGGAGAGGTAGGTCACCAGCCGCCGCAGCTCCTCGTGTTTTATCCTGTCATGGTTGCTTCTGGCAGGGAAGGTCAGTATGGGGCCACCTCTCTTATCACGACCTCCTGTAGGAACACAGACAGCAGAAATATCCTGATTTATGAAAGACCTATGGCAGAGATAGATAGACCTTTAAGTGCACATAGGGTTCTTCCCAAATGGCACCTATTCCCTATATAGTGACAGTATGACATGATATACAACAGAGTGGAAAATGGCACCCTGTTCACTACTTTTGTCCACAGCCCATGGTCAAAAGTAGTACACTATAATAGGGAATATGGTGCCATTTGGGACGTATCCCATGTGTGGAGAGATGCTTGACCCGATTGAGGATGAAGTACAGTGGAAGAACCAACCCCCTTGTGTGTGTGTGTGTGTGTGTGTGTGTGTGTGTGTGTGTGTGTGTGTGTGTGTGTGTGTGTGTGTGTGTGTACAACAGACTGGGCCTCGTCAGAGAGATAAGGCCAACTATACGGGGAACCTCTGATGTATTTTCAGGAGAAAAAAAACACTCAGTGAGATTCATGCCAGAGTAGTTCCATCTCCCAGGGGAGAGAGAAAGAGAGGGAGACAAAGAGGGAGAGGGACAGACAAAGAGGGAGAGGGAAAGAGGGGGAACGAGAGAGAGCTCAAAGACTGCCTTGAGTTAACAGCCTTATGTTTATTAGACTAAATGAGATGATCTCTACTTTACATGGCGTTTGGCTTGTTTTGACAACAGCGTTCCAGTCAGGTCCAGTTCCCCGCCAACTCTCTTTGCCAGCATTTTACCTGGTTACCCTGTTCATTAAGAGATGAGTCAAAAACTATGAAACAAAAGATTAACAACAGGTCTCAGTCCCACGGCTGTACTAAGAGGGGTTCTGGTCAGCAGCATTGTATTAATGAGCATGGTCCACCGTCCAGACATGGTTTCAAACACTATTTTAAATGTAGCTGTGATTGATTGAGCTTGCCTGCGGCAATAGAGCCAGTAGCATACTTGCAATACCCCACCCATCTGACACTGCAGGCAGGTTAGAGCAAACACTCACAGTATTTGAACCATTTTAGTCATTCAGCAGATGCTCTTATCCAGAGCGACTTACAGTTAGTTAGTGCATACACGTTCATACTTTATTCGTACCGGTCCCCCGTGGGAATCGAACCCACAACCCTGGCGTTGCAAGTGCCATGCTCTACCATCTGAGCTACACGGGACTATTTAAACCTGTAACGAGCATGTCCTGTACAGTAGAAATGACCAGGGTGACATCATCCTCTAAGCTAGTAAGGCCTAAGGGAGGGAGATGTTTCATGTGATAATGTGTCTGACATCCAGTGTCCCAAATGGCCCTCTATTCCCTATATAGTGCACTACTTTTGAACAGAGCCCATAGGACTCCCCAGCTTTACATTAAGAGTACTGGAAACCAAACCAACCATTCCATGTAGAGGTTGTAATTCAATGTAAGGTATTCTGCAACACCAGGATATCATGTTTGGCCATAACGACAGTCTGTGTCCTAAATGGCACCCCATTCACTACAGGCCTATGGGCCCTCGTCAAAAGTAGTGTGACGTTGAGAAAAAGGAAAACAGGAACGAACTAAATCGATACATAAAGTTTTTTAATCAAGCACAGCACAACTGAGACACAGCTCATGAACAGTAATCCACCCCACACCACAGGGAGGGGAACATATAAAGGGTGTGGAATCATGTGAGTGGAAGCAGGTGTGTGTGTGGAATCAGGAGATGGGATGGGTGTGGGCGCGGCTGCCATCATATTCATGCCGGGGTTGGGAGGGGCAACATCAAGGTCGGAGGCACAGGCGTTACAAGTAGTGAACTTTCTAGGGAATATGGTGCTCTTTGAGACGCATACAGAGACTATTAGCGAGAAGTGAAGCCATCTAAAGACCATAAACCCTTTGTGTAAAATGCCCCATGGGCAAACTCTGCACTAAGGCTCTTCACCTTAAGTGACCAGAGAATGAGTGATCTCTCGTTTCAGTCTCTTAACAGCCACTATGATCTGTGAGGAATTAGCTAAGGTATGACCTGTCTGAACTAGGGCTGTTTCAGTGACCATATTACCGCCACACCGGCAAACATGAGTCATGACCACAGTAAAATTCCACGGTCACGGTAATCTCCTTTTATGCCCTCTGGACATGTGTTGGTACCCAACTAGCTGACTACCATCAGGTCCTAATGTCCTGGACATGCGTTGGTACCCAACTAGCTGACTACCATCAGGTCCTAATGTCCTGGACATGCGTTGGTACCCAACTAGCTGACTACCATCAGGTCCTAATGTCCTGGACATGCGTTGGTACCCAACTAGCTGACTACCATCAGGTCCTAATGTCCTGGACATGTGTTGGTACCCAACTAGCTGAATACCATCAGGTCCTAATGTCCTGGACATGTGTTGGTAGTACCCAACTAGCTGACTACCATCAGGTCCTAATGTCCTGGACATGCGTTGCTACCCAACTAGCTGACTACCATCAGGTCCTAATGTCCTGGACATGCGTTGCTACCCAACTAGCTGACTACCATCAGGTCCTAATGTCCTGGACATGTGTTGGTAGTACCCAACTAGCTGACTACCATCAGGTCCTAATGTCCTGGACATGTGTTGGTACCCAACTAGCTGACTACCATCAGGTCCTAATGGTCTGGACATGTGTTGGTAGTACCCAACTAGCTGACTACCATCAGGTCCTAATGTCCTGGACATGTGTTGGTACCCAACTAGCTGAATACCATCAGGTCCTAATGTCCTGGACATGTGTTGGTACCCAACTAGCTGACTACCATCAGGTCCTAATGTCCTGGACATGTGTTGGTACCCAACTAGCTGAATACCATCAGGTCCTAATGTCCTGGACATGTGTTGGTAGTACCCAACTAGCTGAATACCATCAGGTCCTAATGTCCTGGACATGTGTTGGTACCCAACTAGCTGAATACCATCAGGTCCTAATGTCCTGGACATGTGTTGGTACCCAACTAGCTGAATACCATCAGGTCCTAATGTCCTGGACATGTGTTGGTACCCAACTAGCTGAATACCATCAGGTCCTAATGTCCTGGACATGTGTTGGTACCCAACTAGCTGAATACCATCAGGTCCTAATGTCCTGGACATGTGTTGGTACCCAACTAGCTGACTACCATCAGGTCCTAATGTCCTGGACATGTGTTGGTACCCAACTAGCTGAATACCATCAGGTCCTAATGTCCTGGACATGTGTTGGTACCCAACTAGCTGAATACCATCAGGTCCTAATGTCCTGGTACTCAGCACTCTATTGTCCCTCTAATCACTCTGACATCAATGCAATGCAAATCGTAAATCACATCTAACACTTATCATCAAAACAGAATCATACTTTTAAAACTCACCTCACTGTGATGATCAATTTGTAGCAAGAAGTTCAACAGCAGGTTGAAACTGAGTTTAAAACATGGTGGTTGTGGATGTTGTTTCAAACAATGAAATGGACAGCGCTTTCTAATTCAAAACAACCATACGCATACAGTATATTAGAGATTATGCATAGGGTTATGAGCCAAAGCCCCCCCCACCAAAAAAACCTGAATAAAAATGATGATTGTGCCGTTATACAATACACAGCCTACCGCATATTACGCATGGAAGAAAACATAAAACAAAATTGATTAAGTCTTTGGTACCTAATTGGTCTAGTCTATACTCCAAAATTAAACAGATTTGAGTTATCGCCTTTGAGTGTGGACTGTCTTATTATGCGTACTGGATGGACTGGTTACCTCATGCTAAACTCCAAAATGTCTATCCATGAGTCAGGGAGAGAACGTATAGCCCTAGGCGCTGCTGTTGGTTCATTGATTGTGCAAGGCGGCTTACAGTTAGCCCACAATTCTAGTGAATTTGTATTTGTATTAATTGGGTGACATTGCCTTTAGCTACAGAATCTCTCACCACCATGTTTCCATCTCTCTCCTTTAATCTTTTCTCCAGCGGGCTGTCAACAGTTTAGTGAAATATGTTACTATCCATGTTCCCAAACAGATTTCAAATGGTTTCCCAAATTAAACACTGGGTATCTGCAGCAACAGGGTTGGAGAGCCCGTGAGTGTTGGCGGATTACCACCTGTCACGCAGCGAGAGCATGCTCCTCAAACAGTGGTTGATGCGTGGAGTTAAATAAGTGTTTAGCCAGATACTCATATTCTGTTCTTCTGAAATACAGTTTCTTTAGACCTGATTTAAAAAAACAAAGCTTCTATGCATCTTGTATGTGTGGAGCCAGGAGGTGCTAAACGTGTCATTTACCGTGAAACCCACAGTATTTTGCATGACAGTAACCGGCTGACATAATTTCATGACCACCACAGCCCTACTCTGAACTATGTACAGTGTGCTGTTGCGCCTATCCCATACTTATACAGTGGTGTCAAAGAGACATTCCCTAGTAACTAAACAGAAGTATAAGGGCCAAAACAGCCAAGGGACCTTCCTGAACTTATCCTATAAGAAACTCTTTACGTTGCAAAACGTTTTGCTACGGTGAGCACTAATGAAGATGATAGTGTAACAGGAAGTTCCCGCACATGAAAGTTGTTGTGGCGATGGTTAAATGTCAACATGATTGTCATGGGAATTCCTCAGTACAGGTCTGCCATGAACACAGACGGCCAGAACAGAAAACATCTTCAGGATCTCCCAGAGTGGATTAGTCAAGGTGAAGCGTCGCAGGTCGCAACTCAAATGGTACCCTATTCCCAATGTAGTGCACTACTTTGGAACAGGGCTAGAGAATAGGGTGTCATTTGGGACACGGACAGACACTCACCTGACACAAAGGCCACTTTCTCTTTCAGCACAGGCAGGACATCAGACGCCTTAATCCCATCGTTCCTGAAGGACCCTGGAGAGGAGAGACAGACAAGATTCAGATAATCTGCTTTCATTAAGAGATTTACATTCCTGGACAAATGGAACACATAACTACAGTCTGATGGTGATGGTGATGATGATGATGATGAGACAAGTTTGGTCTTCCTCTCAAAGTTATTCCCAGACCCTGAGAACTTTTTCTTCAAAGTTTTTAGAAGTCAATGACATGTAATAGGAACAGGAATAAACAATGATAAAACAGATAATTTAATAGTAGTATACACACATTACTCTTATTCTCTGCTAGAGGTCTCTATAATAGTATACACACATTACTCTGAAGTAACATACATGTAATATCGTTGTTAAAGCCTGGTATACATGTAATATCGTTGTTAAAGCCTGGTATACATGTAATATCGTTGTTAAAGCCTGGTATACATGTAATATCGTTGTTAAAGCCTGGTATACATGTAATATCGTTTTTAAAGCCTGGTATACATGTAATATCGTTGTTAAAGCCTGGTATATGAGAATAAAAAAGATAGATAGATAGATAGATAGATAGATAGATAGATAGATAGATAGATAGATAGATAGATAGATAGATAGATAGATAGATAGATAGATAGATAGATAGATAGATAGATAGATAGATAGATAGATAGATAGATAGATAGATAGATAGATAGATAGATAGATAGATAGATAGATAATGGACACTTTCCTTAGGCTATCTCGCTAGATCTACTCAACTGTACAAAAACACAAGGTGAAGCGAGGGCATGGATCACAACGCAGCAGCGTGCATAACGAACGAGCTGGAGGATGGAGAGCATTCTCCACACTACACCACAGCATGATGTGGAAACCACACAGCAGCACTGAATCACCCCAGTGTGTTCAAGTTCATGTCTACAAACAATAGCCGCTTCTCATCTGATTCATGCTTGAATGGGCATTCTGGGATTTGAAAACCAAAAAAGCAGGAACCCACTGCCTTTTTTGGTAACCAGCTGAGGGATGGGGCAGCTGGAGAAAATTCTGTCATGGCTTTAGAAGCTTCTGATGGGCTAATTGACATCATTTGAGTCAATTGGAGGTGTACCTGAATTTCAAGGGCTACCTTCAAACTCAGTGCCTCATTGTTCAACATCATGGGAAAATCTAAAGAAATCAGCCAAGACCTCAGGAAAAAAAATTATAGACCTCCACAAGTCTGGTTCATCCTTGGGAGCAATTTCCAAATGCCTGAAGGTACCACGTTCATCTGTACAAACAATAGTACGCAAGTATAAACATCATGGGACCACGCAGCCGTCACACCGCTCAGGAAGGAGACGTGTTCTGTCTCCTAGAGATTAACGTACTTTGGTGTGAAAAGTGCAAATCAATCCCAGAACAACAGCAAAGGACCTTTTGAAGATGCTGGAGGAAACAGGTACAAAAGTATTTATATCCACAGTAAAACAAGTCCTATATCGACATAACCTGAAAGGCCACTCAGCAAGGAAGAAGCCACCGCTCCAAAACAGCCATAAAAAGCCAGTCTACTGTTTGCAACTGCACATGGGGACAAAGATTGTACTTTTTGGAGCAAAAATAGAACTGTTTGGCCATAATGACCATCGTTGTTTGGAGGAAAAAGGGGAACGCTTGCAAGCCGAAGAACACCATCCCAACCGTGAAATACGGGGGTGGCAGCATCATGTTGTGGGGGTGCTTTGCTGCAGGAGGGACTGCTGCACTTCACAAAATAGATGGCATCACGAGGAAGGAAGATTATGTGGATATATTGAAGCAACATCTCAAGACATCAGTCAGGAAGTTAAAGCTTGGTCGCAAATGGGTCTTCCAAATGGACAATGACCCCAAACATACTTCCAAAGTTGTGACAAAATGGCTTAAGGACAACAAAGTCAAGGTATTGGAGTGGTCATCACAAAGCCCTGACCTCAATCCTATAGACAATTTGTGGGTAGAACTGAAAAAGCGTGTGCGAGCAAGGAGGCCTACAAACCTGACTCAGTTACACCAGTTCTGTCAGGAGGAATGGTACAAAATTCACCCAACTTATTGTGGGAAGCTTGTGGAAGGCTACCCGAAACGTTTGACCCAAGTTAAACAATTTAAAGGCAATGCTACCAAATACTAATTGAGTGTATGTAAACTTCTGACCCACTGGGAATGTGATGAAAGAAAAAAAAGCTGAAATAAATAATTCTCTCTACTATTATTCTGACAATACACCTTCTTAAAATAAAGTGGTGATCCTAACTGACCTAAGACAGGGAATTTTTACTAGGATTAAATGTCAGGAATTGAAAAACAGAGTTTAAATGTATAAGGTGTATGTAAACGTCCCACCTCTCTGTTTGTCTGTTGCCAGTAGGTTTTGTTCGTTCAAGCCTACCAGCGTTTCCCCTAGTTTCTACCGCTCTATTTCTAAAGTACCTGTCTTCTTGGTTTCCTGGTTTCAACCTTTCCTTGCCTGCACTGACCCTGACCCCGACCCTGACCCCGACCCTGACCCCGACCCTAACCCTGACCCTGACCCCGATCCTAACCCCGATCCTGACCCCGACCCCGACCCTGACCCCGACCCTGACCCCGACGCTGATACTGACTTTTGTTCTCCCTGATGAGTCTTGATTTGCCTCCTTAATTATTTCTAGAATGCAAAAACATTCTGACCGTTCTGATTGGTTTTATAAACCGATGGGTTGGGCCAGAGCCAGCCAACATGATTAAGTTGTCAACTTTGATACTCTGATTGGTTAAATTTGTTAGAGACAAATCCAATCACTAATGAATTTGTTTTGTACAGCGCCCTTCATTTTGAAGTCAAACAATCGACTACTAGGTTGGCAGTTTCAGACTGAATGTATGTAGCAATCGATAGAGCAGCGGAATTAAATGGTCAGGACTGACCATCCGTGATATCAAAATCAACCTAACATTTGACTCATCCCAGATTGCCTTTTAACTCTAGCCACATGCACAATCATCTGACCAAAATATACTGTGATTTGTCTAGTCGAATATAGAGCACCCAATCAGAGCACAGCATGTGCACAACATCAACCAAGAAAACCTCCATGCAACGAGTCATTACATCTAGATACCTAATCATTAAGTATGCACTGGTTTCCTATTGATTTCAATTAGATAAGGTGACTTGTCCCTACGGCCCCACATTGTTTGAGCAATAAAACGTGATCTGTCTCTGTCTCTGTCCCTCTCTCCCTCCCTCACTCCCTCACTCCCTCACTCCCTGCAGGACTCTCAGTTCCTTCAGCTGGATGACCGTCTGTTGTGTTATTGGCAGGATTCAAAAACCAGCGCCTGCTGTGTCTGAGACACTGCGTTCTCAAAGAATTGATTTACCAAACACAGTCTCCAAAGAACATTCCACAGTATTCAGAGGAGACAATACAAAAAAGACAGGACTGTAGGCCTCTCAGAGAGATGAAGAGCTCACCTCCCATGGAGTCGACTTGATATCTTACTGCCTGTTCCTGACATGACCTGTCAGATGGCTGAGGGCCGTAGCACCAGACAGGATGGATTCCCATTTGTTTCAATTTGACAAAGGCTGTTTCCTCTCAACTTAGTGGAAGACCATATCCTCCCCGAGCGTATAGCCCAGCCCATTAGAATGGAGCAGTCTGCCAGCAGAGGCAGGCAGAACTCCAATCCCACAGAACCCTGGAAAAACATCTGTCCTGGGATACAAAGAGGGAAAGGGAAGAGTGAGAGAAGGAGGAGGGGAGGAGGACCTAGCTCTGGATATCAGATTGTCCCCTTTTCCTCACCTTCTAACCCGGGTGACCATAAAACACCAGAGACATTCTTCTTCCTGACCTACGTAAAGACAGGGGAAGTGCACTCCACAGGTACCACCTGTCCATGACACACTACATCTTCACCAGAATATCCCCTATTTAGTGCAGTACTTTGTAGTCGTGGTCAAAAGTAGTGCACTATGTAGAGAAAGGGGTGCCATTTGGGACAAATCCTCCAAATACTTCAAACTGATTTAAAACATGTTATTACTCAATAACGACTGCATCTAAGAGATTTCACCACCATCATTACTTCAGACTGAAACATGTGCTTGTCGGCACCAGAGTCACAAACATCGGCCGGTCTGCTTTTCAATTTAGGAGTAAATCACTAGGGGAGAAATCTGTGGCCTCACTAATCCTGGGGTTGACAGTTAGGGGGCACAGGGACCGACAGGACAGCATATCAGGACAAGTTCATGAGGGAGGGATGGAGTCTCTAATTCTCTTGTCTCTTCAATCTATTTCTGGTACATTTAAAGGCATTCTTTATGCTTACAACCTTCACTTTGACTGACAGCATTAAAACCTTTCCTCCATAACTACACATGTCAAATGTATTGATGGCAGTAAGTGCCTTTCTCTGAGCCTGAACAGACAGCAATGACGACTCACTCACTTTAATAATATCTAACGTCAACGCATTTTGGACGCTTTCCAAATTCACACTGCAGTTTGTGCATAGATGGCCTGTACCACCTCTGATTAGAATTTAAATCATTACCAAACACAAGAACATATTCTTGTTTTCATACATACAACAATGATGTATAGCTGATGTCATAGCAACACACCGTGGGTGTATTTATTAGTGCACATTGTATCGACTGCCTTTAAAAAATAATTGACTGCCTTTAAAAAGCAACGAATCCCCCAACGAATGACCTATGTGGCATCGATATGAGTCAAAACATCTACTGGGCATTTCTCACATTAAGGGCCAAATTGGGTTGCTGCAATTTTGAAAATTAAAATTCCAAATTTGACTAATTGGTATACATCAAATGATCAGTCCTTAAGTCAGGAGCGACGTTATGAGCTTGGTTGAGACCATAAGATAAGGGAATTTATGATTTTTTTTCGCAATTTTCTTAACTATGTCAAGTAAATGTGTCATTACCATCACATCATCGAATATATGTAAACAATACAACTTAAATGATAAATCACTGCTTTTAAAACATTTTGTGGTTTCACATGGAATCTATTTTATCTTGAACTTAATGGGATTGTTGATTTTTACTTGCAAGATGAATTATAGTTATTAAAGTATCTACATTTCTGATTCATTAATCTACTCTGGCTTGGAATATCAGCTTATTTTAAGTGAATGCCATATATCAAAACTTTTTAATACAGTGATCATTTAGACTGTCCAACATTGTCAGAAATATATAATTGTAGGATGTTTTTGTAATTTATACATAATTTATTGGCAAAAATATGTATGGTGATGGTGATGACTTTGCAGTTCTGGTAATGACAGTTTGTTGCGGTGATGACAAATCACTGATCATAACCTATTGTAATTTAAGAGCCTAAGTGACTTCAGACAAACAAAAAAAACACCAGCTAGTAATCTGTTTAAACATCAAAACATATTTTAATCTGATTATGGAAGACCAAACATGAACTGTGTTCCTTGTGAACAGGATAGGTTCAGTATAATTATAGTCTAAACAGACTATTTAATAATTTCATAGCCATGTTGAATAAAAAAAACATGAAACAAGGAGGGCAGTTAAGAACTGGTAAAACGCTGAAATAACACATTAGTCATATTACGTTTCCCAAACAACTAGAATCTAATCTGACAGTTTACTTAAACTTTTTGTTCAACAATTGCTTAAAAAATTAAACACCATAAACATGTCATTGATACCAAATCTTCCACAAAACAGACAAAAACTCGTCAAACTTCCATCCTCTCATCCATCATGGACGATACTTTATTCCAGACAGAGACATCAAGCATCATATGCCTCTTGGTGACTGGTTTTGGCTCTGCCTGTACCACAGGATGTCGTCTTTCAGAGGTAAAAAAAAAAACGGTTAACCCCAATGATACACATTGTTTTCACCTGGACAGACTCTTCATTGACATCCTGGACCACACCTGGGTAGGCCTCCCCATCGTAACAGACCACACACCATTCTCCCACCAAAGACATTGTTATTTCAGGCGTTGTATTGAGCATCCCTTGGCATGGCTCTGTCTTCATAGTGGTTTTCTTTTTCTGTGCTTTGTTGAGGACCAGAGACTCAGGGGCAAAGCAGAGGCAATCTTCAGGAGCTGAGCAGAAACAGCTTAGGATTCGCCAGTTGATGTGGCCGGACTTGGTGGTAAAAATCTACAAACAAAAAGCACAACAGTCATAACTTCACACAACACAAATACAAACTAAAAGACAACCAACACTTTGGACTGTTGTACTGCTGGTGTGGTGTGGCTCAAGCTTACCTGGTAGATCTTCATGCTGGTGTGGCTCAAGCTTACCTGGTAGATCTTCATGCTGGTGTGGCTCAAGCTTACCTGGTAGATCTTCATGCTGGTGTGGCTCAAGCTTACCTGGTGGATCTTCATGCTGGTGTGGCTCAAGCTTACCTGGTAGATCTTCATGCTGGTGTGGCTCAAGCTTACCTGGTAGATCTTCATGCTGGTGTGGCTCAAGCTTACCTGCTGGATCTTCATGCTGGTGTGGCTCAAGCTTACCTGGTAGATCTTCATGCTGGTGTGGCTCAAGCTTACCTGCTGGATCTTCATGCTGGTGTGGCTCAAGCTTACCTGCTGGATCTTCATGCTGGTGTGGCTCAAGCTTACCTGGTAGATCTTCATGCTGGTGTGGCTCAAGCTTACCTGGTAGATCTTCATGCTGGTGTGGCTCAAGCTTACCTGGTAGATCTTCATGCTGGTGTGGCTCAAGCTTACCTGGTAGATCTTCATGCTGGTGTGGCTCAAGCTTACCTGGTAGATCTTCATGCTGGTGTGGCTCAAGCTTACCTGGTAGATCTTCATGCTGGTGTGGCTCAAGCTTACCTGGTAGATCTTCATGCTGGTGTGGCTCAAGCTTACCTGGTAGATCTTCATGCTGGTGTGGCTCAAGCTTACCTGCTGGATCTTCATGCTGGTGTGGCTCAAGCTTACCTGCTGGATCTTCATGCTGGTGTGGCTCAAGCTTACCTGCTGGATCTTCATGCTGGTGTGGCTCAAGCTTACCTGCTGGATCTTCATGCTGGTGTGGCTCAAGCTTACCTGCTGGATCTTCATGCTGGTGTGGCTCAAGCTTACCTGCTGGATCTTCATGCTGGTGTGGCTCAAGCTTACCTGCTGGATCTTCATGCTGGTGTGGCTCAAGCTTACCTGCTGGATCTTCATGCTGGTGTGGCTCAAGCTTACCTGGTAGATCTTCATGCTGGTGTGGCTCAAGCTTACCTGGTAGATCTTCATGCTGGTGTGGCTCAAGCTTACCTGGTAGATCTTCATGCTGGTGTGGCTCAAGCTTACCTGGTAGATCTTCATTGTACCACATACAGTTTCAAGCTGGTCTGGTATAGATCTGTCATTTTCTTCTCTCTCACTTTCTGTGATGTAGAAGAGCTTGATTTTTGACTTCTCTTCTATCAGCTTCTCAAAGAACATCCTCCCATCTGGAATGTCTGTTCCACCTGCAACAAGAACATCTGCCCTCCGTTTTAAGGCTGCGCCAAAACCCCATCAGCTGCACCCTTTCCGTGGCCAGCCTCTAGGAAATTCCATGTGACCTTTTTAAATCCCAGCTGAAATGGAACAGAGCTGAGACAGAAGAAGTTCTTCTTTGAACGATACTGCGTCGTTGGTCCATCACTTATCATGTGCACTGTGTTCAGAGACGGGATGAGCTCTTTGAAGTGAGAGAGTACAGGGCTCAGATGTGTCCATATGGCTGAGGCATCATGTCGCATTGACCTTTGAGCAGCTGCTTTTGGAGCCATGTCACACCTAAACACAACAATTATAATGAATTAATTGAGTATTTTAAAAACAAATGCATTACTTCATTTAAAATATAGTGACTTTTGATTGGTAAATGTATATTAATTCAGTTAAGATAACGTATTCAACATAAATTCTTTAAAGAACAGTATGTTTAATGTATCTGCCGTCATCACCACCACAACCTGTCATTACCAGCACAAGCTGTAATGTGCTGGTAATGACTGTGCTGGTAATGACATTTTTGTCAAAAAACTAGCCTTACTAGCAAAGATGATGACTAAGCAAGAGTAGCTAGCTTTCTACATGTAATGTACACCATTTTAACTATTAAAGTGATAAAAAAAAATCAAAAAATGTTTAAAAATACAGAAATACAACACATATGGTAATGACGCATAATAAGTGTACATGCCCAACACAAAGAATAAAGAGTAGATTTACTTACTTTTCTGGACATCAAGGCATCAGTCTTGCAGCTTGAAATCCATGTGCTCCACTATGCTATTAGGTTACCATGGCTACCAAATAAACTTTTGATGAAAAAACACTAGGGAAGTGCCTTTATGCAGAGCATGTTGGTAATGATGGCTAAACCATGGGACAGGTAGAAATTAAGCAAAATAAAGTACAAAATGCATATATATGCTTAATCTGTGCATGTAGTTTATTAGTTCAGGTAACATTTAATTCATATGCATATTTTTTTTAAATTAATTTGTGATAAATAATGTTTGAGATATGGCACGACATGTGAAAACTCTGGTGGCGGACAACACCAAAACACAGATACTGTACCACAATACACCAATAAAATGTGTTAAAAACCTTAGTAAGAGCAGCCAGAAAAAAAAAATCTAGGCTTGTTTTTGTTTATACTAATTAGTGGTGCTACAATGCATTAGATTTAATTCGTTTTTAATAGAATTACACCCTGTGGACAGAAATAGGCCCGAATTCTGGGAAATACCCTACACTACAAAGTGAATATAAGATGTTTTTGGTAATAAAGTCAGTCTCGTCTTAAACGGAGTTTGGAACATCGGTGCGTCACAAGGTTAAATGAAGGTTGGGTTTTGATTTGACAATGTCCGTTTGCCCGTTAACATGGGGTGAATAGCTGCGGTGATGGGTCTCTATCCAATAGCATAGGCCGCACAGAGAAATACTACCACCTTAGTTAGATGTGAAATTTGTTTCTGGGGATTTCGAGGAAGTGAAATAGGCTTCCGCGCTTCTCCAGCGTCTCATGAGGGAATCGGTCAGGAAACCTCTGAGACTGAAATCTGGTTTTTCCAATGAGCAACAGAAAAACACACGTGCCGATCGGCGTTTTAATCTGATTGGCAGTGAGAACTTTCAACAACGTCCAGTCATTTCTGAATAGTACAGATCTATGGGGAAAATCTAACAAATTTCAAGTGTGTATCCCAAATGGCACCCTCCAGTATTCCCTACACAGTGCACTACTTTTGACCAACAATCAGTAAGTGAAGTGGATTTACACCCAGTAACAGAATTGCAGTAACGGAATTTCATCATGGGTCCCTGATCTGTACGACACAGAAATGCATCATTATGGATATGAATGTCATTCTCTTCATGGTAATGTATCCTAAAAAAGTGCATTAAAGGTTAAAAAAATATCCTATATTTGCAATTTTGGTTATTACACTGGCTAATATTAATTCATTTTGAAATTTGGCTGGTTCCACATTTTATTGTGTAAGATCCTGAATTTAAAATGGATTAAATTGAGATTTTTTGACACTGGCCTATATACAATACCCCATAATGTGAATTTATACAAGTAAAT
This sequence comes from Thymallus thymallus, assembly GCA_023634145.1. Classification (NCBI taxonomy): domain Eukaryota; kingdom Metazoa; phylum Chordata; class Actinopteri; order Salmoniformes; family Salmonidae; genus Thymallus; species Thymallus thymallus. Next base: position 1,828,982 of record CM042407.1, on the reverse strand, counting down.
AAACAATTAAAAGCTGAAATGTCTTGAGTCAATTAGTATTCAAACCCTTTGTTATGGCAAGCCTAATTCAGTTCAGGAGTAAAAATTAGCTTAACAAGTCACATAATAAGTTGCATGGATTCACTCTGTGTGCAATAATAGTGTTTAACATGATTTTTTAATGACTACCTCATCTCTGTACCCCACACATACAATTATCTGTAAGGTCCCTCAGTCGAGCAGTGAATTTCAAACATAGATTCAACCACAAAGACCAGGGAGGTTTTCCTATGCCTCGCAAAGAAGGGCACCTATTGGTAGATATTGAATATCCCTTTGAGCATGGTGAAGTTATTAATTACACTTTGGATGCTGTATCAATACACCCAGTCACTACAAAGATACAGGTGTCCTTCCTAACTCAGTAGCCGGAGAGGAAGGAAATCTCTCAGGGATTTCACCATGAGGCCAATGGTGGCTTTAAAACAATGTTCCTGAGTGGTGAGTTACAGTTTTGACTTAAATCTACTTGAAAATCTACGTTAAGACCTGAAAATGGTTATCAAGCAATGATCAACAACCAATTTCATAGAGCTTGAAGAATTTTGAAAATAATAAAAAGGCAAATCCTGGTGTGGAAAGCTCTTAGACCTACCCAGAAAGACTCACAGATGTAATCGCTGCCAAAGGTGCTTCTACATGTATTGACTCAGGGATGTGAATACTTATGTAAATAAAATATTTCACTTGTCATTTGTATTGTGTCTAGATGGGTGAGAAAACCCCACATGTAATGAATTTTTAATTCAGGCTGTAACAACAAAAAGTGGAATAAGTTAACCCATGTTTAAATTGGGACATCAAAGTACAGCACAGTAGAGTTCAGTACAGTAGAGTTCAGTAGAGTTCAGTAGAGTAGAGTTCAGTAGAGTAGAGTTCAGTACAGTAGAGTTCAGTACAGTAGAGTTCAGTACAGTAGAGTTCAGTAGAGTAGAGTTCAGTAGAGTAGAATTCAGTACAGTAGAGTTCAGTACAGTAGAGTTCAGTTCAGTAGAGTTCAGTACAGTAGAGTTCAGTAGAGTAGAAGTCAGTAGAGTAGAAGTCAGTAGAGTAGAGTTCAGTAGAGTAGAATTCAGTACAGTAGAGTTCAGTACAGTAGAGTTCAGTACAGTAGAGTTCAGTACAGTAGAGTTCAGTAGAGTAGAGTTCAGTACAGTAGAGTTCAGTACAGTAGAGTTCAGTAGAGTTCAGTAGAGTAGAGTTCAGTACAGTAGAGTTCAGTAGAGTAGAATTCAGTAGAGTAGAGTTCAGTAGAGTAGAGTTCAGTACAGTAGAGTTCAGTAGAGTTCAGTAAAGTAGAATATAAGTTCAGTTCAGTACATTATAGTGTACTCAACTCTAGTGTGCTCTACTGTGTACTACACTGAACATTACTTCACTCTATTCTAATCTAGTCCTGTACTAAACTATACTCAACTTGTCTTTAGTGTATTATACTCAACTCTACTGTACTGAAGTGTACTCATGTTGTGTGTTTTAAATTATTTGTGGCATTGTGGTTACAATAAGCTTAATAAACATTTACATTTTCAAACAGTTTTAAAACATTAAGATAAATATTGTAAAGAAGCAGGCAGGGAGCAGGTTTCGAACCCTCAACCGCACTATCGACTGTGCCATGAAGGTCTGATGTACAGCATGCATATTAACAGTATAATATCCGGGACTCAACGAGTAGCCGACCAATAGCCGCCAGTATAATAAATCAATTTAATACACACAATCACAAAGACATCCATAAATATTTTGTTTATATTTTTCAAAATAACAGAAAAGCATGTTTTAAGATGTATTTATCTGTGTTATAGTAGCTGAGGCTATGGTTTTATTTCACCTTTATTTGCTTCATGTCAACAAAATTTATTAACTTGTTATGCTCTTTCAGATAGTCTATAGCAATCAAAACGTCTGGCCTGCATGGACATCTGTACTGTAGGATTATTTGGGAAAGAAAGCGAGCTCCAACAAGCTTCATATAGACGCCCTCAAAGACGCCCTCTGGTGGTTTCAACGAGCATTAACAGCATTAAAGGCAAAAATGGCCGACAGTAAAATACTAGCACAATAAAATACTATGCTGTTCCATACTGCAGCCATGTTGCAACTTTTAAACCAGCAACCACTGTTTACCCTACATAGTGCAGTGCTGTTGACCAGGGCCCATGACCAGAACCCTATGGGCACTGGTCAAAAGTAGTGAACTATGTAGGGAATAGGGTGCCATTTGGGACACAACCAGACAGTCACTATGAATGAGCAGAGCTAGACAGGCTCCTTATCTCCTTGTCTTCTAGCTGCCGTGCTGCTTTCTTTCATCTGCCCTCCTCCAGAAACACCCTTCTATTGGCTGAGACAACGGTTTCCCATGGCAACGCATCCACAAAGGAAACCAGGTCAAGCCACGCCCACCTCCCTCTGAGATAAAGCATCCAGTTAGAAACCCAGCCCCAGCCTCACCACAATAACCCACCACTGTGAGGATTTTATATCGCTGCTGCTAAATTTATTATAGACTTTCCAGACAAGAAAAGGTCCCTGCTCCCATTATAAGGGGGGTCACAGAGCAGACACAGGCCCAGCCCGCGACACAGGCCCAGCCCCTGCCGTAAAACCCTTCATGGGGTAGTAAACAGAGCGCTGCCAGACCAAATTGGTCTGCTTCCGATCCTGGAGACGGCATAAAAGAGCTCTGTGTCTAATCCTTTACCCAGAACACCCTTGGTTGAAGACAGTAAAACCCTCCTAAATACATCCCCATTTATTCCCACTAAATCACCTTTGTTCAATCGCAGTGTTATCAAACGCTACATAAAGAGGCCTGGCGGGCCCCTGATTTCTCAGTGTTATCAAACGCTACATAAAGAGGCCTGGCGGGCCCCTGATTTCTCAGTGTTATCAAACGCTACATAAAGAGGCCTGGCGGGCCCCTGATTTCTAGAGCATGACTGAAGCTCAAAATTACCTTAGAGTGCGTGCCACAGTAAAAATCTAATTGCTTAACGTACCTATACAGCATGTTGGGTCAATAATAGCATATGTTTCTAAATACTCCATTCTGCAGTCTGCAGTCTATCATTCTGAGGTAAATCTTTCAGACATTGCATGTCATACGGGCTGAGAGACGTGGTTCATTCAAGAATGAATACCATAAAAAATTGACCAAGTGACCATATGACCATACCAGATATTCTTGTCCCAAGAGCGGCTTTTGAACAAGACGATTTTTAAAGCCAAGAGTAATATAGTATTCGATGGAAGTAAGAAATCATTGTCGCTTGGACATGCTTTGGCAGCAAAATGTTCAGATCTTGAACTTACAACCAAACGAGAGCCGCACAGTAGGATCAATGTCCAGCTATTATTGCTGTTCGAATGCTTTCACATTCCTAAACAATTATCCAACCAGAAGGACAATAAAATATGACAATAAAGTCAAATATATTTTTGAGAAATCCTTACAAAGCATAGGCCTGCCTCTACAGTATGCAACCGACAGTCCAGCTGTGTTGCTGTTCCTGTAAACTAGGGATGTCCCTGACCAATAAAAGACAAAAAAGGTGTTAAACACTGGGATATAGGACCAATAGCATCTGCCATGGCAGCAGGGAGGTGGTAAAATCCCAGCAACAAAAAATGTGTATTCTGGTTTATGGACACACAAACAGGAGCTCAAATTTCTTGGGAACTGACATTTTTAAAGATTGGAACGCCATGAAATTAGATTTTTACATATATGGCCACTCCTCCCCCTTTCTGTAATCTGTCCTAGGTCCTTGGCCAACCACGTGAGAGCAGAGCAGACTGAGCATTTGACAGACATCCGTCAAGTTGCTGGGGCAGGAACTGGGAGAGCAGTGTTGGCAGAGCTCAGTCCACAGAGATGAAGCTCCTGCCAAAGGAGTGGAGCCACTGCAGGGGACCGGAGTGGTTGCCAACGCTCCATTCTGGGTGTGCACAGGAGGCCTTGGTGTAGTTCCTGTTGCAGGGTTGGGGCTGCCATGGGGGGCAGGAGTGTCCCAGGGAGTAGGGAGGGTAACCAAAACTAGCCTGGGAGGGAGGTTATCAGGTGGAATTGAGGAGGGTAGTGTGGAGGGCAGTATGACTCTCAGCATATGAGGGCTGATGATGTGAACGATGGGGGGTAATGCATCATGTTAACATCCTGGCGAAGGTTGGAACTGTACCCTTGTAAAGGTGTACATGGTCGTAAAGACAGTCCAGGCTTTGGGTGGGATGGTGGGCCAGATGTACGTTGGGCCATAGCACACAGTCCCGAGAGAGGCTGTCGTTTACCCTCTGGATGGTGGCAGGGTGGAAATCTCTCCTTTAGACCTGCATCCGTTGGCGTCTCACAGAGACTGGAGAACAGCCCCATGCAGAATATTAGCATGGTTAAATTAACTGTACAGGTAAATGACAGGAAGAGATACTTAAATAGCTAAATGTGCGTATTATATAATTTAGGGTAATAATACTAATTCCCTTCAAATACAGTCCTTAGAACAGGGTTAATTAACAGGGTTAATAAATGCACATATCGCAGATTCGATATACTAAATGCAATGAAAAAAAAGATACTACTGACATCCTGTGTCAGTAATATGCAGTCCTGAGTGAATGACTACGTAAATTCAGTCCAATAATTACTTACAATATTGCACGTGATATGATATAACAACTGTATATGAATATGTGTATACAGACCTGAATAAATGAGTGTTGAATGAATAAGTCCTGAGTGAATGAGTGATTACAGACCAGATAGTTACTCACAGATGGATGGATGCCTAATTGTTAAACTAGGTCCTAACACCCCAACAGATCCAGCTATACTCTACTTTACTGTGCTGTCCAAACTTGGGAAACATATATCTAATTGTGATTTTATTATCGTTTCTTTGTGAAAACTATATGAAAAAAATCCATGTGAATTCACAGTGCAGATGGTCTACATCCCCGGAGAGAGAGAAAATATATAATTCATGCTGCTAGTGCTCTTGTTGTCCAATCACAAGTCATCAAACCGGCACTGGGCTACACAGTTCTAGAGCAAGAGCCTGTGTTAAGTTATTAGGAGATATCTAGGCTAATGGAAGATGGAATTAAAATGACAGGCTACAACATCAAGTGCCAACAGGTAGGCTGCTACTTAATAATCTGAATGGAGTTGTTGTTATTTACTGTAGGATTCAGAATAGGAGAAAGTGCACAGCTCAAGTTATGTAGTCTCAATTAGGAAATATTTTAAACATATGTGGGTTTTTGGTTACAGAATTACAAGGCAATGTATCTTAAACTTAGAAAAGGCAAAAAAAATGTATATAAAGTTGTTGATATAAGTTGGTCTTTACTTCAACATTATTACTGTGTATTGTTCTATTTCTAATACCTTTTAAGACTATGTCTGGTAGTTTTCTAAGACCCCTTATCCATCTGTTTGACCAGAAATCAAAGCCACTACTTATGGCACATTTTTTAAGATGGAAAATGGTTGATATTTATGCCTTCAATTCCCCAAAATATAGCTTTCATTTGACACCCAATTTGATATGCTCCTATGAATTTCACAGTTTGGTGCTTGTGGGTTCTTTTACATGGAGATTACCTTTACTAACAAGGACACGTGAGTTGGAGCACATGCATCCAACAGAGAGTCTCTAAGGGTTAGATCCGCTCTTTATATTGTATTTATGCCCAGTCAGTCAGCCAGCCAGCCAGCCTGGAACCGAGGCAAATGTCACAGCTGCCAATCCCTCACTGGCTGTCTCACCCCAGGAAGCCTAGACCAGGGCCCAGCCTGCCAGACCTCCTCACCCAGTCACTCAGTACAACAGCACCCAAAGGACTACACAGTATGCTACCCACTAACCCCTAACCACCAGCCTTAGAGCCCCGGGAGGAAGAATACTGAAACGTCGCCAAGCCAACCCAGACTGAGGAAAAAACGAGAAAAAAAAAACACAGGGAAATGCCAGACTGACAAGTCAACACCTTTGAGGTTTGCTTGTTTCTCCAATACTGCGAGTCCTAGATACGAGGCCATATTTACCACAAGTCCTAATCAAGACACAACCCTGCAGACAAGAGAGAGAAAAATATTGCTGCACTGCTTGGTTAGGTGTTGAGTGCTTGGTCCTCAGTGGTACAAATGTGTCTTGTGCTAGAAAATGTTGTTTGAAGGGTCTCCTGAGTGGCGGAGCGGTCTAAGGCCAGTGCAGTGCTAGAAGCATTACTACAGACCTGGGTTCATTCCCGGGCTGTGCCACAACCAGCCATGGCCGGGAGTCCCATAGAACGGCGTACAATTGGTAGGGGTGGTATACAGAATATAGCCCTATTTGGTAAAAAAACGAATAACCAAATAAGCAAAGAGAAATGACTGTCCATCATTACTTTAAGACATGAAAATTTCAAGAACTTGCAGTCGCAAAAACCATCAACTGGTTCTCATGAGGACCGCCAGAGGAATGGAAAACCCAGAGTTACCTCTGCTGCAGAGGATAAGTTCATTAGAGTTACCAGCTCCAGAAATTGCAGCCCAAATAAATGCTTCACAGAGTTCAAGTAACAGACACATCTCAACATCGACTGTGTGAATCAGGCCTTCATGGTCAAATTGCTGCAAAGAAACCACTACTAAAGGACACCAATAAGAAGAAGAGACTTGTTTGGGCCAAGAAACACGAGCAATGGACATTAGACCGGTGGAAATCTTTCCTTTGGTCTGATGAGTGCAAATTTGAGATTTTTGGTTCCAACCACCGTTATTTTTTATGAGACTGATAAGATGGACCGCAGAGTGAAGGAAAATCAGCCAACAAGTGCTCAGCATATGTGGGAACTGATTCAAGCATTTCAGGTGAAGCTGGTTGAGACAATGCCAAGAGTGTGCAAAGCTGTCATCAAGGCAAAGAGTGGCTACTTTGAAGAACATAGCTGTCATTTCTCTTTGCTTATTTGAGCTGTTCTTGCCATAATATCGACTTGGTCTTTTACCAAATAGTGCTATCTTCTGTATACCACCCCTACCTTGTCACAACACAACTAATTAGTTCAAACGCATTAAGAAGGAAAGAAATTCCACAAATTCACTTTTAACAAGGCACACCTGTTAATTGAAATGCATTCCAGGTGGCTACCTCATGAATCTGGTTGAGAGAATGCAAAGAGTGTGCAAAGCTGTCATCATGACAAATCGTGGCTACTTTGAGAATCTCAAATATAAAATACATTTTGATTTGTTTAACACTTTTTTAGTTACTACATGATTCCATATGTGTTATTTCATAGTTTTGATGTCTTCACTTTTATTCTACAATGTAAAAATAAAGAAAAACTCTTGAATGAGTCGGTGTGTCCAAACTTTTGACTGGTACTGTATGTCTGGGAAATGAATATGCAGTGTCCCACTGGGCAAACACTGACTGAATCAACGTTGTTAGCACATCATTTAATACAAATAAAATATGATGACGTTGGAAATTTATTGGATTTGCAAAGTCATCAACGTAAGGGAGTGTAGAAATGTTTTCAAGCATCTTTTAAGCTAAATCCAATGACATGGTAACATTGTTGTTGATTTCACAAATATAAATCAAAACTAGACGTTCAAATGATGTCGGTGCCCAGTGGGGGTATTGTCCTCACATTGCCATTAATGAATTGTGACAAACCACATTTGCCTTACAAAGCAACATAACAATGAAATGCCACAATCCCTTCTATCAGGCAGCGTTATTTTACTGGGAAAAACGCAGGGACTCAAGAAAGAGGCAGGGAGGGGAAGGGGGAGGGAGACAGAGAAAGAGGGAAGGGGTGAAGAAGGAGGGGAGGGCTCGCTCTCTGGCATAGGCTGAGCGACGGTGAGGGAAAAGCATCTGGTATGAAAACACAATCTGGCTCAGAGGAGAAATGCAAATGACGGGTCAATACAAATGAAAGGCATGTCTACATCTCATAGAACGTCCCTTAGGCAGAGAGCTTCAGATAAGCTTTATACTGTAAGCATGAATGACAAGACCACTGTTACATGTTTCAACGTTGTCGCTGCTAAAGCGAAGTGAGATAATGACATCAACCATCTCTCTCTCGCCACCCTCATTTATGCAGAGAAGAGGAGGGGAAACTGACAGGAGAGAGGTCCAATAAAACTAAAACATGCTGCAGGGAGGATCCTAACACGTCGAGGGCCTTCCTAAAGAAAGGGAGACCTTATGCTGAAACCCTTAGGGTTTCCTCTTCTGGGTCGTATTCATTATGGGAGACCGTAGCAAAACGTTTTGCCACGGAAGACAAACAATTATGTTTGTTATTGGACAAATTCAGGTAGTCTCCCAGTTTGAGCATGTTTTCTTCCATTTGGTCTAATGAATGCGACCCTGCTCTGAACCAGTGTAATCAATGGTGGATGCTGGACTACGTTGTAACACGTGCACTGGGCCGGGCTCTAGGGCTGGAATAAGCCCCTAATATGGATTGCTACTCGAAGCATGAAAACCAGACACACTTCATTAGCTAGAGATGGAGAAAACTAGCACTCTGACTATCACTACTGTAGGTATTGAAGGCAGTGTCCCAAACGGCACCCAATTCCTTATGTAGGGCCCTACTTTTGACCAGGGCCCATAGGCTGCGTCATAGAGCTCTAGTTGAAAGTAGGGCACTACATAGGGAATCGGGTGCCGTTTGGGACGCAGCTTAGATGAGCATATTGTCTAACAGACCAAGAAACTAGAGAATATCTCAGAGGGTGATTGTTTATGGTAGATTAATATGAACTAATGGGAATGGAAATACAACCTCGTTTGCTGGTGATTAATGCAGAGGAACCAACAATCAGTGACAGACGATCTCATTCATGTCCGAAGCACATGATCAGAAGGAATAGTCCCTCTTTACCTGCAACTTGATGAGTTCCTCTTAGTTCCTCTTAGTTCCTCTTAGTGCTACTTAGTGCTACTTAGTTCTCCTTAGTTCCCCTTAGTTCTTCTTTGTTCTCCTTAGTTCCTCTTTGTTCCTCTTAGTGCTACTTAGTGCTACTTAGTTCCTCTTAGTGCTACTTAGTTCCTCTTAGTGCTACTTAGTGCTACTTAGTTCCTCTTAGTGCTCCTTAGAGCTACTTAGTTCCTCTTAGTTCCTCTTAGTTCCTCTTAGTTCCCCTTAGTTCTCCTTAGGTGCTCCTTAGGTGCTACTTAGTGCTACTTAGTTCCTCTTAGTTCCTCTTAGTTCCTCTTAGTTCCTCTTAGTTCCTCTTAGTTCCTCTTAGTTCCCCTTAGTTCCCCCTAATGAGAAGTAAATTAGGCAACGTCTGACAAACAGTGTAGAGCAAATTATCACAGCGTAAGCGTCCCAAATGGCACCCCATTTCCTAAATAGTGCACTACTTTTCACCAGAGCTCTACGGTACCATATGGGCCCTGGTCAAACGTAGTGCACTACAAAGGGAATAGGACACACCCAGTGTTACGCTTCCCTGCCTGAGCTGTAGTCTCCTGAGAACGCTGCTTCTCCACAGAGGGTCAGGCAGCTGCGTTTTAACAATCACTGTTCGTCGTGGCTAGCTATTTATATCATACTGCTCATCTATTTACATACAGTTTCTTTGTAACGAACCTAGTGGTAATTACATAGAAATTAATTATAAATGTATGAAACTGAGAATCAGTGCTCTGAGAAATAGTTGGAAGTCCAATACTCTCTCAACCATCTACCAGCACTTTGTTCACACATTGGTTGTGTCCCAAATGGCACCCTAACCTAGACCTATGGACTCAAAAGTGCAGTAAGTAGGGAATAAGGGGCCATTGTGGACACAGCCTATGTTGCAGTGAGTCAATAGGATAGCGTGTTGGTAGCCAACATTTCAAAAGCCTTTCCTTCAGCTATCCTTCGAAAGGAATGCTGGTAAATGACAGAACATTCAGACGAGGACACCAGAGGACATTTCACCCTCAAATCTCTGAACATTGGGTCAGCCCATATAAAATCTCTCCCTCTTTTATCTAGGAAGCTCCAAAACAAGTAAACAGCAGTCGCTCTCAGCCTGTCAGCAATTCCTAATGAAACAACCGAACACTAGAAAGACAATGTCAAATAAACAGAACTGAAATGCGGCTCTCGCTTCTGACAGACTCAAAAAAGTCACCGGCGGATCAAATATAGCAGATAATGCAGACAGACAGACACACACACACACACACACACACACACACACACACACACACACACACACACACACAAATATAGCAGATAATGCAGACAGACAGACAGGCAGACAGACAGACACACACACACACACACACACAAATATAGCAGATAATGCAGACAGACAGACCCACACACAAATATAGCAGATAATGCAGACAGACAGACACACACACACACACACACACACACACAAATATAGCAGATAATGCAGATAGACAGACAGACAGACAGACAGACAGACAGACAGACAGACAGACAGACAGACACAAATATAGCAGATAATGCAGACAGACAGACACACACACACACACACACACACACAAATATAGCAGATAATGCAGACAGACACACACATACACACACACACACACACACAAATATAGCAGATTATGCAGACAGACAGACACACACACAAATATAGCAGATTATGCAGACAGACACACACACACACAAATATAGCAGATAATGCAGACAGACAGACACACACACACACACACAAATATAGCAGATAATGCAGACAGACAGACACACACACACACACACACACAAATATAGCAGATAATGCAGACAGACACACACACACACACACAAATATAGCAGATAATGCAGACAGACACACACACAAATATAGCAGATAATGCAGACAGACACACAGACACACACAAAGGCAGGACATTAATGTCCTTAATCTGCTAAAGTCATCTCCATAAATACCTGTCTTGGTTGCTTCTCCACTGCTGAAACAGCTTGCCAGCATCCCACTTTGATTTGTCCATAAACAGATGTTCAGTTGTGCATTGTCACATCACTATCCTACCCCACCACAGCCAAACTCACCCAAAGTCAATTACCCCACAGCCAATCGCTGACTTCTTCCTCTTTCTATATCACTCGCTCACACACAGCTGCCAATACACACACAGGCAAATGCTCACACACACACACACACAGTCACCAATACACACAGTACACACACACACACACATGCTCACACACAAAGGGGCTGCTGGATGTGTGTGTCAGTGTGACAGGAGGGTCTCACATGATCCAATTAAATCAGGGTTTGGTTAATCCCCATAAAAGCCAGCCGGAGACCTCCCTCTCTCTCCCTCTCTCCCTGTCCCTGGGAGACTAGCATCATGTACCGTGTTCTACTGCGGCAGCATGGGCTGGAGTTGATCACTTCCTGCGTCCCAAATGGCATCCTATTCCCTATATAGTGCACTACTTTTTGACCAGGACCCCATGCAAAAGTAGTGGCACTACAAAAGGGTAATAGGTGCCATTTGGGACGCAGGAAGTGATCAACGGGTTTCAGGACATGACTGACTCAGATCTATCTCACAGAAAGACAGGAGAGAAAGTGATCCAGTCAGAGCTTCGTTAATGACAGCATGAGGTCATACGTAGAAATGGAGCTGCCCTTTAGGCCATTAGCTCTGTGTTTATGGGAGGTGGGGGGATTCTGTGTCTGTGTGTGTGTGTGTGCGTGTGTTTATCTGTGTGTGTGTGCGCGTGTGTTTATCTGTGTGTGTGTGTGTGTGTGTGCGTGTGTTTATCTGTGTGTGTGTGTGTGCGTGTTTATCTCTGTGTGTGTAGGCACAGTAATGACTCATGTGGACACCGGACGCGGTAATGCACCTCTGAGCACCACAGGGAAAGCCCTGAGTATGGAAATGGGCCGATGACATTCCCCGACATGGAGCATTGGCCAACGTTAGCATATACAAATACACGCTTGTGGCCGATGCTTCACAGCTCCTCCAGCAGCACACGCTAGCAGCACGGATGGATACACATCGTTTACCATATGCTCCCTCGAATCTGCACCCACGCATGAACGCACACACACTCACACACACACACACACACACACACACACACACACACACACACACACACACACACACACACACACACACACAAAAGAACACACACACACAGCCATCGCTTGCCAAACAGGTACAGCTCCCTCAGTGCTCCAAACCAATGGTAATAGCATTGTGGAAGCGCTCATAGTTAACGGTTTCAGGCGATCTTTCGTTTGTTTGTTGATGTTTGTTTTGAGTCGCTCTGGTTTTTCTAAAACAAGCAAAAGGTTCCAGCAACCACCTGGTACCAGCCACCGCCAGCCAGCCTGTGATATTAAATGTCTTGAGATGGTTCCAGTCTTGAGATGGTACCAGCCACCGCCAGCCAGCCGGTGATATTAAATGTCTTGAGATGGTTCCAGTCTTGAGATGGTTCCAGCAGCCACCACCAGCCTGTGATATTAAATGTCTTGAGATGGTTCCAGTCTTGAGATGGTTCCAGCAGCCACCACCAGCCTGTGATATTAAATGTCTTGAGATGGTTCCAGCAGCCACCACCAGCCTGTGATATTAAATGTCTTGAGATGGTTCCAGTCTTGAGATGGTTCCAGCAGCCACCACCAGCCTGTGATATTAAATGTCTTGAGATGGTTCCAGCAGCCACCACCAGCCTGTGATATTAAATGTCTTGAGATGGTTCCAGTCTTGAGATGGTACCAGCCACCGCCAGCCAGCCGGTGATATTAAATGTCTTGAGATGGTTCCAGTCTTGAGATGGTTCCAGCAGCCACCACCAGCCTGTGATATTAAATGTCTTGAGATGGTTCCAGTCTTGAGATGGTTCCAGCAGCCACCACCAGCCTGTGATATTAAAATGTCTGGAGATGGTTCCAGCAGCCACCACCAGCCTGTGATATTAAATGTCTTGAGATGGTTCCAGCAGCCACCACCAGCCTGTGACATTAAATGTCTTGAGATGGTTCCAGCAGCCACCACCAGCCTGTGATATTAAATGTCTTGAGATGGTTCCAGTCTTGAGATGGTTCCAGCAGCCACCACCAGCCTGTGATATTAAATGTCTTGAGATGGTTCCAGCAGCCACCACCAGCCTGTGATATTAAATGTCTTGAGATGGTTCCAGCAGCCACCACCAGCCTGTGATATTAAATGTCTTGAGATGGTTCCAGCAGCCACCACCAGCCTGTGATATTAAATGTCTTGAGATGGTTCCAGTCTTGAGATGGTTCCAGCAGCCACCACCAGCCTGTGATATTAAAAGGTGCATGGAATAAATGAAAGAACCACAAAATGGCAACGCCACATAAAAACGGTGGAAAAAACTAAGTGTCTTTGTCATTTATGAGAGGGCTGAAGTTTCTAAGCTTTTAAGTCCAACTTGACGAGAGAGGGATGGATGGCCACCGCCACATGGTTTCCATTTCTCACCATCAGTATGCTCTCTCTGTCTTCATCACGGCGTCTCCAGATGCACAGCCCTTGTAGCCCTTATTGTTCACTTCCCCTTCTTAAAGCCTGTGTTTCCTCAACAGATGGAGAACACCAATCTTTCATGCTTCCATGTCAAATGTGGATTTCAATTCAAGACGAGATACTGAGAGTTTCTGCAGATTTTCTTTCTATAACATTAAAGGAATGTTAAACTCAATAGCTTCCAAGACAGAACAAAAAGTTGTTGCTCTGTACTACAAGTGCTATCTTGAAAACTTGACTGCTGACATGGAACATTTGTTGGGATTGTATTAAAATTGGACTAATGAACAGGTGTTTGTGTGTAGTATTCCTTTAACCATTACACCAGGCAAGATCTCCCTCCAGTTGTAAGAACCGACGCTGGAGATGAAAAGCAGGTACGGGGGTTAAACTTTCAATTTAACAGACATGGAACAGGACAGGAACAGCGTCAGAACCGGGGAAACAAAACGACATACGACAATCAATGCTGAAGCGGGGAACAGAGCTGGGGAACAGACAGATATAGGGGAGGTGAGAACAGGTGATTGAGTCCAGGTGAGTCCAATAATCGCTGATGAGCGTGACGAGGGAAGCAGGTGTGTGTGTAATGATGGTGGCAGGAGTGCGTAGTGCAGGGCAGCCTGGCGCCCTCGAGCGCTAGGGAGGGAAAGTGGGAGCAGGCGTGACACCCACTGTGTTCAGACTAGTAATAGCAAAGCAAGCAGTCTATTGATCTATTATACAGTGCTAGATGTCCCGTGGGGAGCATGGCATGGTAGCACTGCCACGCTATTATTATACAACGATTGTTCCATGTTTTCCTGCTCCCTCGCTCCAAGCCGAGCGTGCTTTACAGGGGGCATTGGTCAAAAGTAGTGAACTACATAGGGAATAGGGTGCCCTTTTGGACACGTCCATTATGGCTGTGAGAAGGATGAGCTGGAGAAGGAGACTGTTTGCCTGGGCCCCTATAGTGAAGCTGGTCCTGGGTGCTGCACACTGACACACACAAGTTTGTTTTACTGTCTTTGTGGGGCCCAAAAAATGTATTCCAATTCAAAATTCTATTTTCCTTAACCCCTAAACCTAACCAATACCCTAACCCTTAACCTAACCCTTAACCATTACCCTAAACCTAACCATTACCCTAACCATTACCCTAAACCTAACCATTACACTAACCCTTAACCTAACCCTTAACCATTACCCTAAACCTAACCATTACCCTAACCCTTAACCTAACCCTAAACCATTACCCTAAACCTAACCATTACCCTAAACCTAACCATTGCCCTAAACCTAACCATTACCCTAATCATTACCTAACCCTTAACCATTACCCTAAACCTAACCATTACCGTAACCCTTAACCATTACCCTAAACCTTAACCATTACCCTAAACCTAACCATTACCCTAAACCTAACCATTACCCTAACCCTTAACCATTACCCTAACCCTTAACTATTACCCTAAACCTAACCATTACCGTAACCCTTAGCCATTACCCTAACCCTTAACCATTACCCTAAACCTAACCATTACCCTAAACCTAACCATTACCCTCACCATTACCCTAACCATTAACCATTACCCTAACCCTTAACCTAACCCTAACCCTTAACATTACCCTAACCCTTAACATTACCCTTAACCATTACCCTAAACCTAACCATTACCCTAACCATTACCCTTATCCTAACCATTACCCTTACCCTAACCATTACCCTAAACCTAACCATTACCCTAACCCTTAACCATTACCCTAACCCTTAACCATTACCCTAACCATTACCCTAACCCTTAACCATTACCCTAACCTTAACCATTACCCTAACATTTAACCATTACCCTAGCCCTAACCATTACCTAACCATTACCCTAACCCTAACCATTACCCTAACCCTTAACCATTACCCTAACCCTTATTGTAACTGTAACTCTAACCCCTAAGCCAAAAATAGCCTTTTTCTTTGTAGGGTCCAGAGAAATGTCCCCACTTGTCCGAATGTTCCTTATTTTACTGTCTTTGTGATGACTTCTGGTCCCCACGAGGACTTCTGGTCCCCACGAGGACTTCTGGTCCCCACGAGGATAGTATAACCAAAGACCCACACACACACACACACACACAGCCTCTTTATCTCATCCCTCTGTCAGTTCCTATCAGTGGGGAGAGCAGCTAGACAGCACTATGAGAGGACAGAGAGCCAGGATAGCACACACCTGTTGTTACACTCAAATCACAGACCTTTTAACCAGCCCAGACTATGTCACTGTCTGTGGCCATCAGCCTAACACAGTGTGACACACACACACACACACACACACACAAACACACACACACAGCAGGTTTCCCCACAAATAGCCTATTCAATGTGAACACAATCTGTTCCAACCCATTAGAGTCTACATTTATACACTGAATAGGTCAGAAATCAATCAATCAATCAATCAAATTCGTTAATAAAGCCCTTTTTACATCAGCCAATGTCACAAGGTGCGATACAGAAACCCAGCCTAAAACCCCAAACAGCAAGCAATGCAGATGAAGAAGCAAGTGATGACATATACTAGGGTATCCCATCTTTAAATGGCAGGGCACGCAACAAGCCCCCGACCCCCTGAGGATCGATCCAACCTTCCCAAATGTTTCAAATGTGTCACTTCAATTAGAGAACAGCTTAATAAATGGAACCCAGCTGGCAGTGAGCCAACTAGGCACACAAGTTCACCGTCTACACAGCAGCACTGAAGAGTTCGCAGCGGTGCGCTTCTGTTTCCGTGGCAACGGGCGTTCAGCAGAGAAAAAAATATTTGGATGTGTAACTGTGCGTTGAAAATCTTTCATGTGCACACACACACACATACACGCCTATCCATTCACATTCACGACTACATCCACTTACACACCAAAATCACTCACCAAAAACACACAGAGACACATTCCAATCACCCTCTCTCTCCATGTCTGTGTGATACTTTTATCTGAAAATCAACAGGTATGTTTGGCATGAGAGTGAAATGTCACGTCAGAGTTAAGGTTGGCTGAGTCACTGTGCTGTGCGTACGATGTGAAGCAAATCCCAATAACTGCCTGGGCAGGGCTGGTGGCTGGTGGCTGGTGGCTGGTGGCCGGTGGCTGGTGGACTGGTCAATACAAGGCTGTCACAGGGTCTGCCTCCCAAATGGTACCCTATACCTTTTTTAGTGCCCTACTTTTTCCCAGGGCAAATAGTGCTCTGATCAAAAGTAGTGCACTACGTAGGGAATAGGGTGCCATTTTGGACTCGAGAGCCTTCATGGATCACTGATTGAGCCATCATGATCCGGCTTTCTGTCACTCCACAGCAACTAAGGGGACCAGTTTTCGCCCTTCACTCAATGATTCTGTCAGCCTCCCAAATGACACCCTATTCCCTATATAGTACACTACTTTTGACCTGAACCCATAGCCATAGGGCTCTGGTAAGAAGTAGTGTACCCTGTAGGGAACAGGGTGTCATTTTAGACACAGGCTGTGTAATGACAATCTTTCCTGGCTGTCGATGTTACCAGTGCATGAGGTCATGTGGTCGGAGCGACTGTCGCAATCACATAGTGGAATAAGTCCTCCATCGGTTTTGAGATCATAAAGCACTTACTAAAAATAGCAAACACGATTTCACAGGCGAGTTAAATGGAAAAATGTCAAATCCAAACTGCTGTTGATGAACAAAGGGGCCTTGACAGCACTGAAGACTGCATTACAGGAAGTGAGTGCATTTTACGACTACAATCCCAGAGGTGAGACGTAGTGTAGCTTATTCCATGCGTTCGGGGCATAATGGATTGCAGTTGAGAGACGCAGATGTGGAGGGATGCAGATGTGCTGATGGAGGGATGCAGATGTGCTGATGGAGGGATGCAGATGTGCTGATGGAGGGATGCAGATGTGCTGATGGAGGGATGCAGATGTGCTGATGGAGGGATGCAGATGTGCTGATGGAGGGATGCAGATGTGCTGATGGAGGGATGCAGATGTGCTGATGGAGGGATGCAGATGTGCTGATGGAGGGATGCAGATGTGCTGATGGAGGGATGCAGATGTGCTGATGGAGGGATGCACGGGAAAGCTGACAGCAGCCTCTCTTCCTCCAACCGGCTTTCACACCTCTTCTTCCACTCAGCCAGTCTGCCTCTCTTCGCCCACCACGCAACATTCTAAGCCCACGTCCCAAATAGCACCCTATCCCCTATATAGTGCACTACTTTGGACCAGAGACCAAAGACTGATTAGTGCACTATATAGGAGATAGGGTGCCATTTGGGACACAGCGATTCTTAAGTCAATTCTCCCCAGCATGGATCGGTCACATTACATTGTCTGTCGATCAGTGGGACATACACACCTGCCAATCACTTTGCCCATCTCCCATCGCCATGGCACCCAGCCCTGACTCCAAGGGGTCTCCATGACAACAGAGTAGGCCTTCTCTCAACATGGCAAAATGCAGAGATTCTGTGAAACCTGTTTCGAGGAAGAGAGCATGCAGCCTCTTAATGATGTCAAAGGTTTGATTTACACACTGACCAAGGCCTAACAGCCCAATCGTTTGTCGGGATGTTGGGTGGGGGTAGTTTACGACCCCCCCAATAAATTCCTTTCTTTCTCTCTCTAAAACCTCCTACAGAATGGACTCTTAGAAGACCCTGTGTTACCACAGAGAGAGACAGTTGGCAATACATTAACATCCATAGTTGAGACTATGAACAATATTTCCCAGTCACGTTTCAGATTTCCTACAGAGAGCCCATGTAGTCTTGCGTCTGTATTTCGCTCTCTCTCAATGAGTGATGCCAATTACTTAACTGTATTACAGTAATAAAGATCAAACCCCATCATGTGCGCTTTACTCTGAGATCAAGACTTGGACTTGGACAGGGCCGAGGCTCTGGCAAGTGGCAACCTGCTTTTACGTAATGCTCAAACTGCACGCCATCTGGCACAGGGAGACTTCTGCCAGCTAGTAGGGATCTGCAGAGAGAGAGCTCTCTGGGTCTGATGGAGCACTGGTCCTGCTGAGGAGAAACATTGAGGGGAGCTGTGCTGTTGCTGAGCTCAGACAAAACTCTACTGAGAGGAGGGGAGTTTCAAGTTTCAAAGTTTATTCGCCATGTACAGGAGGAGAAGAGGACCCATGCCAGCACTGTACTGCTGACACCACTAACACTGAGAGATTCTGGCTGTGTCCCAAATGGCACCCTGTTGGGCCTTGGTTAAACTTCTGTTTACCACACTCTGACAAAACACGAAGACAGAGAGGAAAAGGGTGTGATGCCACACAAGATACACAGACAGAACATGATACTACATCTAATACAGTACAATCAACATTAGAGAAGCTGGAGGAAGGGTGGAGAGGCTGCTTTGTCTCCTACACACACAGTCCCCCCATACACACACCCTCCTTTCAACCCCTGAAACCACATGCTATCCCAATTACAGATGTTCGCCGGAGAAAATCATGTCTTTTTTTTTACTGCGGCCCTTTGATTGTGGAGATAGCTCACTAGCTAGTGGTGATCACTCCACCATGTGAGCAACGAGGCCCCCGAGGAGGACAGACATGGGAGGTAAATGAGTTAACAAGGAAACGCACACAGGTGTTGCTCCAGCTTACACGGAAGGAAACAGCCAGAGGTTATTAGCTGACAACAGTCAGAGGAAACCAGGGAGCTTCGCTATGATAATGACAGGCTGGTTCTGTATCCTTATGCTTTCACCAGCAAGTTATTGGATGCGTCCCCAAAAACACCCTATTCCCTTTATAGTGCACAACCCATACGGCTCTGGTCAAAAGTAGTGCACTATGTAGGTAATAGGGTGTCATTTGGGACATATACAGTACCTTCAGAAAGTATTCACATCCCTTGAACACTAATATGTATTGATTAGATAGGTATTTATAACCCCTTGAGTCAATACATGTTAGAATCACCTTTAACAGCTGGGAGTCTTTGTGGGTCAGTCTCTAAGAGTGTTGTACCTTTAACAGCTGTGAGTCTTTGTGGGTCAGTCTCTAAGAGTGTTGTACCTTTAACAGCTGTGAGTCTTTGTGGGTCAGTCTCTAAGAGCGTTTCACCTTTAACAGCTGTGAGTCTTTGTGGGTCAGTCTCTAAGAGCGTTTCACCTTTAACAGCTGTGAGTCTTTGTGGGTCAGTCTCTAAGAGTGTTGTACACCTGCATTGTACAGTATTTGCACATCATTCTTTTTTAAATTCTTCAAGCTCTGTCCAGTTGGTTGTTGCTATAAAGCCATTTCCTTATTTAAGTCAAAACTGTAACTAGGCCTCTCAGGAACATTCAATGTCGTCTTGGTAAGCAACTCCAGTGTATATTTGGCCTTGTGTTTTGGGCTATTGTCTTGCTGAAAGGTGAATATGTCTCTCTGTCTGTTGGAAAGCAGACTGAACCAGGTTTTCCTCTAGGATTTGATGACAAGCATACCCATAACTTGATGCAGCCACCACCATGCTTGAAAATATGAAGAGTGGTACTCAGTGATGTGTTGTGTTAGATTTGCCCCAAACACGCTTTGTTTTCAGGACATACATTTGATTTCTTTGCCATTTTTTTTTTTTTTACTTTAGTGCCTTATTGCAAACAGGATGTTTTGATTTTTTATTTTTGTTCGGTACAGGCTTCCTTCATTTCACTCCATCAATTAGGTTAGTATTGTGGAGTAACTACAATGTTGTTGATCCATCCTCAGTTTTCTCCTATCACAGCACACATTAAACTCTGTAACTGTTTTAAAGTCACCATTGGCCTCATGGTGAAATCCCTGAGCAGTTTCCTTCCTCTCCGTCAACTGAGTTAAGAAGTTAAGAATGAGTTAAGAAGAATGCCTGTATCTTTGTAGTGACTGGGTGTATTGATACACCATCCAAAGTGTAATTAATAACTTCACCATGCTGAAAGGAATATTCAATGTCTGCTTTTTTATTTTTTACCCATCTACCAGTAGGTGCCCTTCATTGCAAGGCATTGGAAAACCTCCCTGGTCTTAGTGGTTGAATCTGTGTTTGAAATTCACTGCTCGACTGAGGGACCTTACAGATAATTGTATGTGTGGGGCACAGAGACGAGGTAGTCATTCGAAAATAATTTTAAACACTATTATTGCACACAGAGTGACTTATGCAACTTATTGGTTCGGCAGGTAGCCGAGTGGTTGGAGCGTTGCGCCCATAACTGAAAGGTTGCTGGATCGAATCCCCGAGCTGACAAGGTAAAAATCTGACGTTCTGCCCTTGAACAAGGCAGTTAAGCCACTGTTCCTAGGACATCATTGTAAATAAGAATTTGTTCTTAACTGACTTGCCGAGTTAAATAAAAAATGATTTGACTTGTTAAGTAAATACATTTTAACTCCTGAACTTATTTAGGCTTGCCATTGCAAACAGGCAGAATACTTATTGACTCAAGACATTTCAGCTTTTCATTTTTTATTAATTTGAATAAAAACGTTATGGGGTATCATGTGGAGGCCACTGACACTAATCCATTTAAAATTCAGGCTGTAACACAACAACATGTGGAAAAGGTCCACTGGTGTGAATACTTTCTGAAGGCACTGTACGCATTATGTTGTCCTAATGAGAAACTGAAGCAGTGGATGTTCCCCTAGCTGACTCATTTAATATGTTTCCCCCCTCATACTTAGGTGGTGACAGCGATTTTCCAGATCTGAAGAGGGAGATCGAGGTTGATGGTTTTCTCCTCATGTTTATTTTGTTGTTTGTTTGCATGTAACGGTTGATCTCTCTCTCACTGTCCCACTTCTCTGAACTCTCTCCTTTGTCTCATAGGCTGTGCCCCAGATGACACCCTATTCCCTACATAGTACAGTAGGGCCCATAGGGCTCTGGTCAAAAGTAGTGCACTATATAGCCCTAGGCTGGCAGCAACACAGGGTCTGTGGGCACAAAGCATCAACACAACAAATCTTCTCCAGGAGTTTGGCAGGAATAAGAGGATACAATCACAGTCGCATGCGGTGACTTGAAGCAGGATATTCTAATTACAACAGCGAGAGGAATTAGAGGGAAAAAGCCTCTTCAATTCTAATAGAATATGGAGTAATTCTCTTTAGGCCTTGTCAACAAGACAATTATCAATCCGAGGTGGAATCATCAGTCGCCCTTCCTCTAACAAAACTGTTTACTAATGAACAACGGGTGGTAAAGAAAGAACGCCCCCATCTGTATAGTTCATAGTTAATAGAGAGTAGGAAAATCCCGGTTGTAGTCGGTGAGGAATTAAGCAGGAAAACAGGGAATTCTCCAACCAGGACTTCTGGAAAACCTGGGAATTTGGAAAAAGTTACTGGAATTTTGCAACCCTACTGAGCGGATAACTGATTAGATAACTGGCATTGTGTTGCCTTGAAAACGTATCTGAAGCACCATGCACTGGGCTGCTCTCGAACTCTCATATTCACATCTCAATACAGCAATCACTAGCAGATGTATGTTCGTTCCAGAGGTTGAGGAGTTCCTAGTCAACCATTGTGTCACTCGCACAGCGATTACAGTGTAACCTTAGAGGGCTCTGTAATCTATAGCGGGAGGTGCTCAGAGGCTATTTCCCAAATGGCACCCTATACCCTATATAGAGCACTACTTTTTATCAGAGCCCTATGGGCCCTGGTTTAAAGTAGAGCACTAAGTAGGGAATAGGGTGCCATTTGGGACGCAGGCAGAGTCCACATTATGAAAATGCATTATCACCCTCTCAGATCTTGAAAGAGCCGAAAGTTTCTTTTAGAAGGCATCTTAAGTGCAGGGTTGGGATGTTGTTGAGTGCTGAAGTTCCCTGTGTGTTAGGTGTGTAGTCCTTGTCATTTGGAAGCCATCACACACACACACACACACACACACACACACACACACACACACACACCTAAACAATTGTTTGGTTATGTTAATAACTGAAGAGCTCCTCTACCTTCAGAAAAGGTCAGCTACTGAATATGCAGAATAGGAAAACTGGTTTTATGTTGTGAAAATACAATGTAGCCTCTATGCATATTGATGAGATAAACCCTTTGCTCATCCATCACCACACAGTAACAAAGTCACATTAACAACCCTATTTGTCACCAAGAACGATGGCTCTGACAATTCCCTGACCTGTGGAAAATTACACCATATTCCCCACAGAGTGCGCTACTTTTCACCAGAGCCTATGGGCGCTAGGGTGCCATTTGGGACCCATTCCTAAGTCACTGTGAAGGCCTGAGATTAATGCATTACCTGTATAATAAATTATAACACTTCCGCTATACTCTGGCCAATGCATATTTTTAACGTATATTTCAACCAATAACTTACACCAGTCTCTGTTGAGGCCATTATACCAATATACTGCATTCAACCCATAAATAATCTATGTGCTGTAATCACAGGAAAGTGGTGTCAGGGAA